>CM076666.1:12335745-12362122 GCA_038496675.1 Rachycentron canadum
GTGTGTGTGTGTGTGTGTGTGTGTGTGTGTGTGTGTGTGTGTGTGTGTGTGTGTGTGTGTGTGTGTGTGTGTGTGTGTGTGTGTGTGTGCATGTGCAGCAAGCACCAAATGAATGAGAGAGATGAAATGAAAGAGATGATGAAAGAGACTGTAAAGAACATTTATATTTAAAACTTGTTTGTTTGTTTTCTTGTGAGGCTCTTGAAAACTATGCTCTCAACCTTTCAACAACAGTGAGTTTCTGGCCACTCACATGTGATCCAATACATACTTTTTGAGGTGTTTACAGTCCATGTTTGTCTCCTTAGCTAAGGGAACAACATGCAACTAAATAATAGCTACATATGTTCTGAACGAATCACAAGACCGAATTGGAGTACCTGATAGTTATTGCAATATTATTACATTACTACTCCATATTCATGACTAGATTATTTTATCAGTATTCACTAGTTTTTACTACATTACTGCATTAGTCCTAAGCAATTATAATTGTATTGATACATCAATTCAACTTCACTGTTTTCACTCTGAAGTTCTGGTTACACAGAAAACAAGCTTGACTGATCTGTCAAGCTTTTTAATATTAAGTCTATAAACACGTTGTATTCTCGATTAAAGTCCACATTATATGACCTCCATCATATATCCATATCCAACATCTCCTCAAGGCTGAAATTGTTACATGTAATCCAAACGTTTGCTGAGAGCCCAGTGTTATTTTTCACTGAAGAAGGTTTGAAGCTGGCCTAGAGTGTCTGCTGCCAGGTCAGTAAAAGCCTTTACATTACATACATGCTACACAGCAGCTAATTCAGTCTGTACCTGTGTTGAGTCTCTAGGCTTTGGCCAGTCTGTACCACGTCAGAATAGACACATAGGTGAGATTCTGACTCTGCCTCGCCATTCAAAGAGTAAGATGGTGCTGGTACACCACATATGAAGGTATTTAACAAATAAGATCCAGTCCAGAGGTGAACCTATCAACCTCTATCAACCTAGGTTGATAGAGAACCTTTATTTTAGACACACAGATGGGCCTCTGGATGTGGGACACAGGCCTGATCAGAGGCTACACCTCTGATCAGGCCTGTGTCACAAATTAATACATAAGTGCTACGTACATAGTAAAATAAAGAGCACTCCCTGCCATCCATTAAAGTTTGCATTCCCATACCCAGCAGTAAGACCTCATCATCCTAAAAGGTTTTAACACAAGTATAATGTTTATTCCAGCTACCACCTCACTCCAGAAATGATCCAAATATTTATATCATCATTAATCCAGAATTTCCCCTAATGCATCTCTTACAATAACAGAGCAGGCGCCTCCCAGGAAGTTGTGTGGTGTAAATGAGCGGCTGAGAGGATGAGTGCAGTCTTATTTGGAAGTTGGGTGTCAAAGTTTGATGTTGTCACTCTGATCTTCACACCTGGGTCAGCAAGATGATAGCACAAGAAAAAAAGAACATGGTGACTGAGAAGAGAAAAAAGGAAAGGTTGGCTTAGAAAATAGATCAGAGCAGTGAAGTGCTCCTGTCAGATCTGATTAATAGACACAACTCAGAGCACATCAGCTATAACTCGCCCAAGGAACTTAATAAACACAGGAACAGTGGTCCTCATTTATCTTTTGTTCGTAAAATTACTATCATCTTTAATGAGAGAAAAACAGCACCAAGAAGTGGATGCTGATTATAAAGAATCATTAACTCTCGCTATGTCTTTGTGAATCTGAGGGCCACAGTCAGTGTGTCATATGCAAATTGTATACCTGTATACATCACACCGGTGGCAGCAAGCGAGCGAGTGTCCTGACTACCAGAGAAACCACTACATATAAAACCCATATCCTGTTGTGATTTAAATATTATAAAATCAGTAAACTTAGGTAAAACCTGGAAATTTCAATTCAATTTATCTAACAATAAAAAAGGTTTGTCACCACACATCACATGCATTAATTCTTCTTGTGTAGAAGCCTGTGCACTAAGCAGCTTGACTTGTAGTTACTGTCCTACAGGCCCCATTCACCCCGTGTCAAACTGCAGAGCAACATCACATCAGAGCGTCCGGCGTGAGACAGAAAACACAAAAACGCCCTTAATTAAACACAATGGATTGAACTGGAATATAGTGGAATCATTTCAGTGCTGATATGTAGTAATCAGAGCCAAGACAGTAACAGTCTTTGCCCCGTGGGACCCCACAAGTTCAAGGGCTGTTTGACAGTTAAGACCTTAGTTACCCTAAGGTACATTATTGTATTACTGAGCTCTGCCAATTGCACCAACCCAGTCTCCTTATAAATGACTAATTGTTTGCTAATTTGCAACAACAATTTCGAAAGGAAGCATTATTCTCAACAAAGAGTAATATTTTCTTGAAAATAAGAATGTATCAGTAAACTGCTCTGAAATGTATTTTTATTTTCATTTCTTTTCCAACTGGAACCAAAGAGCTGCTGTTGTCTGAACCACATATGGGTCTCTGGATGTGAACCTGGACTCTGGATTTGGAAGCTGGTAATGTTCTTATTTTCTACTTGATAATCTGAAATTTGACCAGATAAAAGAAACCATGGATTTTTTATATTTGTATTAATTCCAAAGAAGGCAGCAGTGAGTCTACATGGACCATATTAAACTGTCCCAGTGCTCTCTCCTAATAGCAGTATTACATCTTTTCAGTGACAGCGAAAAGTGATACATTGAAAACTGTAATTATAATGTCTAATTGGCATACTTTAATAGAATAAAGTAAATTACTAGAGCCTCATGAAATAATTTAAAAACAAAGCAATTATGGTGTACAGGCACCATTCAGTCTGATAATTGCAGTGTAGCTCTGTCTGACAGCAAACAGAATTAGACTGGGTGGAGCTGGAGGCTTCACTTCCTGTCCTTTCAGTCCAATTCTCAGTTATCTGACACCCACTGTCAGAAAAAATAACAAAAAAATTAGATTAAGCAACTTCCAAAACACAGCATCATCTTATATTATGGTGAGAAACTCAAAACAGTCAGAGTTTTTATTTATTTATTTATTTTATTTTTATTTTTATTTTTATTTTTATTTTTATTTTTATTTTTATTTATTTTATTGTTAAGAGACTGTATTCAATAAATATGGACAACATGTGGAGGGACTTGTCAAAAAAAAAAAAAAAAATGGGGACCTAATGTTCTGTTATTTGAGTATATAGTGGTGGGTCTTTCATACTGGTTCCAATCCACCTGTGCAGCATAAAATAAGGACATATTCCCTGTTCTACCATCCCACTGAGAGTAGAGTGAATAAAATTAAAATAATTTTGAAAAGTTTTCCGAATTTGACAATATTCAGGTTTGGATTTTGTCTCAATCCCAGGCCACTCTGATGCTAACCATCAGAGCACTGATAAGGCGAACCCTCTTTGTTGACGTAGCTAGTTCCAGGCTAGAAATAGATTTGGCTAGGCTGACCTGATAGCTTAATGGTTAGAGCACATACCACGTGAGCGCATATGCTCCAAGCAGGCAAGTCCCTGGTTTGGCTCCTGGCCGGCCGGACACCTTGCTGCATGTCATTCCCCTGCTCTCTGTCCCTTCATTTCCTGTCTCTCTATACTGCACTATCTAATAAAGGTGTAAAATGCTCAAAAATTTAAATCACTAAACAAAGTTACTTTTCAATATTTTTTTTTTTTTTTTTTTTTTTTTATTTATTTAAAGCAACAGTTTGTAAGAATGTACACAAGGATGTAAAAGTAGACTGATTAATAGATCAATTTTCATGTTTCATGTTGATGTCCCAGACAAACCTCTGTAGTACCATTTGGACACCTCTTGGAAACGCTTTTTTAAAAAACATACACACAAGAAATCATGTCTTGGCTGTTAGGCTTAATCCTAACCCTGAAAGATTTTATGTTGTAGAATAAAACCTGAAAATGTATTTTTATAATGTATAAGCTTGTATTAACACAGACTTTATTTCAGTCATTTAACCAAAAACACAGAGACTTCAAGACTGTGAACTGCAGAACAGCAGAAACTCTGTGTAGGCCTAAATTATTATGTCAATAAATTAATAAAACATTAGAAGAGCAGAAGTAATCCAGTGCTCACTGTCTCTTACTCTGTCTGTCTGTCTCTCTCTCTCTCTCTCTCTCTTTGCTTTCTAGTAGTCTTTTCTTATCACCAACTACCAGCAGGACAGGAACTTTCTTCATCACCGTCCAGCTGGTCATCCAGCTGTGGACCTCTGGAGAAGGACGTGATCTGGTATTCCTTGCTCTCTTTATCTCACCAGAGAGATATCCTAATCATCTCCATATCAATCAGCCATAACATTATGACCACCTGCCTAAGATTGTGCCGGTCCACCTTCTGCCGCCAAAACAACCCTGACCCATCGGTCAGCTGCCGTGGTATCTGGCACAGACACGTTAGCAGCAGATCAGTCCCATAAGATGCAAGGTGTCCAGCATATCTTACAGATGCTCAATTGGATTGAGATCTGGGGAATTTGGAGACCAATTCAACACCTTGAACTCCTTGTTATGTTCCTCAAATCATTCCTGAATCATTTTTGCAGTTTGGCAGGGCACATTACAGTTTATGTTTTATGATATACATAAAAGTAAAAATGATATCATATGTTATCAACAGCCTATTAACCATCAAACACTTACAACAAACAAGATCATTGTTGCTTAAGACTGGGTCAATTAAAAGAGAATCAGGTGATACCTCTGATACAATGTCATTGAACGTTCAATGACATCTGGCCAGATACATGAGTGATTAGTACACTGTGATGTAGTGCGCACCCCTTGTTGTCTCTAGTTGCACATGGCTGAGTGGATAGAGACCCTGGTTCAATTCCTGGTCAGCTAGACTTTTTGCTGCTCTGCTTTTCTAATCTCTCATTTCCCATTTTTCCTGTTTTTGCCTGTTGGTTTTGGGGATGTTTGGGAGTTAGGTGGTGAGTGAGTTTTACTGTAGTGGCTAGGTGGTCCTTGGTCTGAAAATGTTTGAGAAACACTGATCTAGATGGGAGGTCAGGTCTGCTGGAGTCAGTACAGAGTGATATTTCTTTTACATCATAACCAACTTTGGGCATAGAACAGAAACTGTCTTATAAATTCTACATGTTTTATGGTGCAATCACACTTTTCATTTTCATATGCAGTGAGATGTTTACAGTGTAGTACATCGATAGAAGAGAGCAGCACTGCAACACCAACAGGTTATGGTGGACAGGACACCAGGACACAGGAAAGAAAATCTCTCTCTCTCTCTCTCTGTCTCTGTCTCTCTCTCTCTCTCTCGCTCTCTCTCTCTCTCTCTCTCTCTCTCTCTCTCTCTCTCTCTATATATATATGTAGATATATATGGAGAGAGAGAGACTAAGAGACTAAACTGTGCTAATCGGAAGCAACAGCCATTTCCCCACGAAGCATTTCCGCACACATGTGGCGTGTTACAAAAATAAACCCTCAGTGCTACATTTAGAGATAAACCAATGTTCCTTGTATGCATCACTATTTCTAAAACTTGATGCCACACTTTATTTTGGTGCCAACTGGAATATTTCCATTTTTATTGCTGTTTCCTGCTGTATGGCTTTAGTTTAATCAAGCTTTTTTTGTGGAATAGAAAACCAGAACGAGGGCGGTATGAAAACATTATTTTGCATGCTCTCTTTATTGATGGCAGACAGCCAGTTACACCAAATGTTGAACCAACCTGTAAATAAATCAATAAACTAAAAAAGGACAGACTTAAATTGCTGTCTCCGAGAGGGACATTTTAAATCTTGGTGTTATTATCCTCATGTCTCCCATTAACATCAGAATGTCATCTGTGTTTGTGCTGCAGAGCTGAAACCGTCTGCAGGGAAAACAACCAAAGTCAATCTCCAAACAGTGAGCAACATATGATGAGCTTCCACCATAATGACAATCACATTGTCAAACTGCTGATCATTACATAGCTGTGAATGAGTAATTATTACATTTAAAGCCGCTTTAATGTTATTTTGGCCACTTGGGGGCAGAGGAACTCCACAACAAGGTGACAAACCCGCAGCCTGACATATTATCACCTTATAAAGTTGTGTTAGCAACCCATTACCTATTTACAGATCCAGCAGACACAGAAACATTCATTTGGTGTTGTGTTTCTGGCCACCTTATGACTTGACGTCTGATTAAGTCCGACATTCTCCCCCAATTTGATGGATTAATATGAAATATTGATTAGTATACATGGATATTGAACATTGAATGTGATACTTTAGGTTCTGATTCTTCATTCGTTTTCTTTATGATGGCTTACATACTTCTACTTTACTTTTCTGGCTGTATTGTGTCTGGTCAGTTCTTCCATACTGGAGGGTGAAGACTATCAGCATGTCTCCATTCACATTCATCCGCACTTACACCTGCTATTTTGAATGTGTTCACACCGACAATGATGGCAGCATTCAATGCACTACGAGTACCTGGTTGGTGAATTCATGACACTCAAAAAGTTGAGTTTGAAATGCTGGACCCTTTTCACACCTCAATGGTTGCCATCTTGCCTATGTAACAAAAGGGCAAGGACCACCAGCCCATTTTCAAATTTTTGAAAATGATGGCTGAGGAAGCTGCAGGTGTTATGATTGTAATTCAATTGTAATTTTTTTTCTACAAAAAGTGTTTTTATATAAAACAAAGTACCACAATAGTATTTTCAGGTTGAAGCCATTAGTATATTCAGTGGATTAGTTTGAGCAATCTGTGATAATTTACTACAGTGAACAATAACCAGAATTCTAGCTGGCTAGCTAATGGCAGCGATCGTCATGGTAAGTGCACAATGGCTGTGTTTGATCTGAGACAACACTACCCAATCAAAAATCACGCACCTCGCAAATATGTAGTGTATGGAGTCTATTTGTACTTGTTGGACATATCCACGCCCACATCCAACAGAGATCTGTATTTATCTATCAAATCAATTTTGAAAGTAAGTTTCATTATATTACTTTGAATAGAGTCAGACGTTAGGTAAAATTAGAGTGTGGCTGTGTTTGACTGGCCTACATTAGAGAGCACTGCACCCTGTAAAGTGAAAGGTATATTGGTTGATTATAGCATATCTTGGCTCGTGATGGCAAAGAGAAGGGAAAAAGGTCAAGGTTAAAAAATCCACTGCTGCCAGTTTGCATGTTGAAGAAGGGCATTTATCCAAAGAGTTGGTGCGTGAATGAATGATCGACTTAAAGTGCTGTTCTGCTTGTGACTTCTAATGTCATGTTTCTGTTTTGTGGCATAAACATTACAATTGTGACACGCGTGTAAATGTAACCAGCAGCAGGAAACCAAATAACCCTTGTAACAGACTTAAGAGCAAGTAAATTCACCAAAGAGCCACCACAAAAGCTCCTGTTTGCTTATTCATTTTTTTTTTTAAACTTATAGCAATTTCACTACAAATTAAGTTGTTAACTACTAAAACTTAAAAGAGAATG
Organism: Rachycentron canadum; assembly: GCA_038496675.1. NCBI lineage: Eukaryota > Metazoa > Chordata > Actinopteri > Carangiformes > Rachycentridae > Rachycentron > Rachycentron canadum. The sequence goes on from CM076666.1 coordinate 12,343,249, forward strand.
AGAACTCAAGCTAATGTGACAGAAGACATCATCCTTTTTTCTTTTTTAGTTTGGGACATGAGTACAAAAGATGGTTGTACTGAAAAGATGATAAAAACATATTCCCTTGTCTTTGAAACATTAACATCCAAAAAAACACCACTGCATGAGGACATAATCAACCAGGGGCTGTTGGCAAAGCACCTGAAGCATTTTTCTTCTTCTCATCAGTGTCTGCATTTCCACTGTTCTTATTCTGCACTTGAGAAGTCTCTGCATAAGTTCTGGTCCAACTTCTCTTTGTTCATATTTATGTAATTTTCTTATAAGTGCAGATCACAACAGGTTAAGTGATAAGATGCTTGCTTTCCTGGTCAACACCATCTCAAAATATCCACTACTGTCTCAGTCAACCAACACTGAACACATTAAGATGAACAGCACCTCTAAAAATATAAATATAAATTTATCTAAACCCTGCCTTATTTTGGTCCTTTTTTGTTTTTCCTTTGAATTTTTTTCATTTTTTTAATGATGAAAAAAAAACAACAACTCTTAGCTGTTCTCATTCCACTCTGGCATGATGCTGACACTATGTACAGTGTGGTACTGGTGAGGCGATAATGTACGTGGGATGCCATGTGTATAGAGGTACTCGTTTCCCTGTAAACCCGCCGTTGGCGACTGGATCCCAGCCCCAGGACTGCATTGGCGGCCCAGAGTCTGGTGGGTCATGGAGCTCTGGTACATGGCTGCGTGGTGGCCATCACCCAGCTGTGGTGAGGCATGGCCCCCAACCCCGCCAAGTCTCGATACCAGAGACCCGGAGGTGAAGTGAGCAGAGAAGTGCTGGTAGGGCAGCCGCTCCATTGGCTGCATGGTGGTGACAGAACAACTCCCATAGGGTGAGACGCTGGCCCATGTGTTGCAGCTGATGTCCTCCAAACTGGGAACAGGCTCAGCGCCCTGTGATGCACTGGCATACATACAAGCCTGCCGCTGGCTGGACTCACTGCGGTAAGGCCCAGCAGCCAGGCCGAGGCTCTGGGTGTAACCAACAGGACGGTGGTAGTAATGGTCCTCTTCACTGGATGAGTTCTCCAGGTAGGCTTTCTTATAGCTGTGCTCGCCTGAGTGACAGTCATCTTCCACTGCAGGTAGAATCACAGAGTTAAAGATCAGTAAAGTAAAAAATAAAGTCACAACATGTCAAAACATTTGACAAATCTTTTAGAAATTATGCAATAGTTTTTAATTTTAAATCACCACCAAAACAAAGGATAAATTTTATTATTCTACTACTAATCAAATGACCATCATAGAAACTAATATAGAAATTTTATAAGATGTACATGCGTTGCATCTAAAACACACAATATTTGAATATATTTTACTTTGGGTGATCATTGACCCTTTTATCTTATATACTTTGTGTGGAGGGATACTAAAAACTGCCAGGCAGGCAAGACAACAAAAATTTGAATTAGTAAGACATATTTACATTTGAATTCATAAATACACATATAGCACAAGTTTGCATGATATCTGAATGATAATAATCTATGTGGCAAAAAAATATTTGTACATATATTCAAATAGCCAGTCATGGTGCATCCATATAAGGCAATTATAAAATTTATGTCTATCACTCAGGATATGGACCTCATTTGATGTAATAGGAGAAGCATTTAAGGGCATTAATAGCAGTAAAGATGGACTCTGACTCCTGTAAAGACTTTATTTGTCATCTTCTTGACTCATCAATGTCTCCCATTTAAAAAATATCCCTCAGATGTTATCACTGATTGCCTACAACCTTTTACAGTAGAGTCCCCTACCTTTCCTCTTGATGCAGTGGTACTCCTGGCTGTGCTCATGTGGCAGGGGGTAGGAGCCTGACTGAGGCAACATGTCCTGTGAGGTGCTTGTTACCCCGTTCTCACACTGGGTGTATTGGGAGCTCAGGGTGCTCGGGGTGCCCATGCCCTGGACCTCCCCACTGAACGGACTCTGGCTGGAGCCCACTCGCTGTCGCACTGTACTGCGAGGCACTACAGGATACTCCTTAGTGCTATGTGCAAACACAGAGACATATAGTTACATTTATTAGTAATTATCTTAAATTTAAATATTATATTCAGTTGTAGAGCATATCAAAAATTGAACTTGCTGTGAACAGTTAAATACAAAAACAACAAAATTAGTGGTTTATCCTGTGCATTTCCTTGTTTGTTCTCAGAGCCGACTATGTTCACCATGACTGCCTCACACAGACTCAGGACACACAGAGAGACTCTCCTCTGGGAGATACCCTTTCCAGTGGAAATGCCAGCATGTATTTCACTCCTATTAATCCACAGGATCCGTCAATAGATCATTTTGCTACTTTTGCCGCTTTGATTTTAGGGATCGCTTCAGTTGAAACAGTGACCTGGTTTTGCAATAAGCTCTCCCTTCAAAATTGTAACCAAGAGCAGACGCGCATGGCTTACTGTACTCTGCCGGATTGGACAATGGCATGTAAGATTGATAGTGTGGTTTGGACTCTCACCAACCTCTATAAATTTGCAAGTTTTGATAGGTGAAATGTATTTCACTTAAAAAGTCGTATTATCTTGTGGCACGCACCTACTTAAAGCAACTTAACGTGTGTCTAATGCAATCAAGCTTGCAGTTTATATATATATATATATATATATATATAAAAAAACTACTTAAAAGTGCAGAAATCTCACCACTGTCCAAGGTTTTTTCTCTGCAGCACAACTCATGACATTAATCTGAAATGCTTAATTACAAAAAACCTTTATTCTGTGGCTTAGAATGAAGGTTACGGGAAGGAAGCAGGATTTTAACACCTAGTACAAACGCCAAGCAGCTTTTCCAGTGTTGTATGATTTGGGATTTATACATTTGCACACACAAACACACACACACACACAATGTCTGTATTGGTTGCCCAAAGACGGGGGTGGGGTGGCTTGGTGGGCTGTGAGTTTCAAAACCAGATTTTGTCCTTTGAAAAAGTGTTTTCCACACAGTATGGACTCCATCCCTCATCTGGACTGAATAACAGAGAAGGAGTAAGAGAGAGAGAGAAAGAGAGAGAGAGAGAGAGAAAGAGAGAGAGAGAGAAAGAGAGAGAGAGAGAGAGAGAGAAATGTGGTTGTGTACTGCCTTGGCTGCTGGACTAAGCGATACCACTAGTTCATACTAATGTATGTATGTATATACACACATACACACACACACACACACACACACCAGACACATTAGCAGTTGGAACATCCTGGTAGAAAGAGCTGTGAGGAAGGGAGATGTTGCAGTTGTGTTTCAGAGGTTCTGCCAGATCAGCCATAAAAGTCTTCAGCATGAAAACTGGCCGACGATCAAGAGCTACACTTACATCACTGAAAATAACACTCATAACTAGCTCGCACAGGGGCGATTGAAGGATTAAAGTGGGGCTTGTTAAGTGACACTGTGTCCAGGATGTCAGTTATGCCTGCCTAATTGCGGTAACATTTATCTACTCGTTTGACATCATTGAGTTTGTGTCAGCATTTCCATATGTCAGCGCCCAGGATCGATTAAAGAAATAGATTCCTAAAACAATATAGAAATGCAAAATTAACAAGAGGCCCATATAAAAAAAAAAAAAAAGTCTAGAGCTACCTTTGCATCCTGGACATCCTGTGCAGTTCCATGTCGTCACTTCCACGAAAACCTTTTGCAAATGGGTTGTTCTCAATCTTCAGCTGAGTTATCTGAAACAGAACAACACAATAGATATTTCTAACATATAGTGGGAAATAAAAACATGTTTTTTGTGCCGGTCATGCTTCTTGAAAGCAAGATTTTCAGCTACAAAGTGTTGTAAAAAGCAACAGCAATATTTTTGTCTAATTTGAATACAACATTTCAGTATCTCACAGCAAGTCCTCCTCAGCTTGAGGCTCATATGTCAGTATTACAACATGCTTTTGTGGAGCTGAGTTTTGATGGCTATTTGGATGCATCCAACTGCTTAAAAGTCACCCAAGAGATTAAAATAATAGCTTGTATTTCCAGAAACCTAAGATGAGAGGTCCTAAACAATTCAATAAAAACATGTCTCAATAAGTCATGTTTTCATTGCATAATTTATAATGTTACATTTGTTGGTCTCTGGCTTAGCAGATAGTTGGCAGACACTTGACAGACAAAAATAATGTGATTTATCATGACTTTATGTTTTGTTTAAAAAAAAAAAAAAAAAAAAAAAAGTTTTAAAAAGTCTTTGTCAGAATTGAACAACAAAAGCACAGAATTAGCTATGAAACAGTAAGTGAATCCCAAAGAGGTTAAACACAATCCAGGGATATCCCTCTCATGAGCAGTGGTTTCTGGCAGGTAATTAGTTGGCAGCTCTTGTGAGCTTCCAGCTTTCTGACAAGACTGGAGGTTTGTCTGCACGCTGGCTGACACTTTCACCAAACCTTGTAAAATCTCTCGTGTGACACTTTGCTAGCTTCTTGTTAATGCACGCAGCCTGGCAGAGCATTCGCATATTGTTTCATCTTTTTGGAATAAAAAGTTCACAGTCCTGGTGCACTCTCTTTACCCTCTGCGAGCCCTCCAAGGAGAAACACAGCTAGACAAATAATTGCCCATTCCAAAGTGATAGCCTGAGCTCAGTTTACAGAAAAAGAAAATAATATATTTTGCAAAACACATGTGAGTTCTCCAACTGACTGGGCCCAGAGGATGGAAATAATCAGAGCAGAGAGTATGAATACTATTAAAAATAATTTGGGAATAGACTCAAGACAATTGGGCAAAATTCATTCACAACTTCAAAGACTGCACAGTTTTCTAGACTGTGTCCAAACTATGCTCATTAATATAACTGAGGCTGGTATATTTCCAGATGCTATGTGCTATTTTAGCTGAAAGAAGCAAAGCATTCGCAATAAGATTTTCTATTAAAAAGGCCTAAAACATGCATATAAACTATAGAGCTGTTGGTGTGTATTCATCTTTGAGCTTGTATCAGAAAACACAGTTTGTAAAAATGTCTTTTAATTACATTTGTGATGGGAAAGACCTGAAAGCAGAGAGTTTGAGCATTTTCACGAGCTGACAGTCTAACAGGTGAATTGGACACATGCCTGCTGCTCATATTGCCTGAGCAGATGTCAGACTGTTTGATTAGACAGTGGTGGTAACGAGCCTGGAAATCAGAAATGCTTGTTTTTCTGCAGGTCTGGAAAGCCCCAATAATTAGCCCGGGGTTACGATCTCAGCCCCCAATAACATGCTTGAAAATAATGAATGGTCTCTACAGAATGTCGGTCATTTGCGCTTCCTGTTCCCAGAAGCGCGGAGACTTCTGATTGGCTGAGGGGACATTATGAGCTTTCGCCCCTTTTCTCTCATATTCCCCAAACTAAAAACATGTAGGCCTACATGGCCCAATGATGTTGAACAGACACTGTTTGAAGATATCTGCAACCCCCCCCCCCCCCAGAATTTTACGGAGTTTTATTCCAAATCTAAGGAATAAACAAGTGTGAAGCTGCACGACAGCGTGAAATCACAGATAACCTGACATAACTTTAGTTCAGTGCTATTATGGGATGATAGCCTTCTTTTAATTATTGCAAGATCTCATCTTTTGCACACTCGAATAAACAAGAACCAACGAAATAAATGTTATTCAGGTACAATTCATGTAACAGGTTATTGACCCGTCAACGGGCTGCAAGAGAGTAAAAATACATAAATGTAGAAATAATAACAACAAAGACATTTGTTATTATTGCAATTATTAGTACCACCACATGTACCACAGATAGGTGGGTTTTCGTTTAATTTAATTTAATCTAATTTATTTATTGATTGTACATTTACTTTTCACCAAAGCAGGAGACTTTGTAATCTCTAGTTTTCTGTGATTAACCTACAAAAAGCGGTTTCTTTTAAATAAAGCAGATAAAGAACAACCCAGGGATAATCTCGTCTAATCTGTTGAATTACAACAATTTCCACCATTTTAGCTAAACAATTAACGCAAAATCGACATACGAAAAAAGTGTTTCGAAAGTAGCAGAGATTCGCGAAAGTCGCTGCACAGAGCCATTGTTATGGTTAGTGCTCTTATTTTGGTAATATTAGCTGTGATTATTGTTGTCGCCATCCTCATCCTCATCCCCCCACCACCACCACCATCATCATCATCATCATCATCATCATCGTGTGTATCCGCTTGAGCAGTGCGGTCCTATCTGTTTTTATCTCAAAGCGCTGTAGGTCTGTAACGTGGAAAGAGTCTCTTGAGGTCAGACGTCGTCTGGTCGGGGATCTGCAGCTTTCCCTCGTCTGTCAGTGACTCAATGAGATATCAGAGATTTTCAGCTGACAGTGACAAGGCTTTGGCCCCCCCCCCCCCACCACACACACACACACACACACACACACACACCCTTGCAACCAGCACAACCAGTTTGCCCAGAGGAGTTCAGGAGAAAATGGGCAAAAATCAGAAGGGAGTCTTGCACAGGTGACATTATAAATTATTATTATTTTTTTTTAAAATTTTAATTCTAGAGAAATTAGACCTAGACACGATTTCCTTTACATCGACATGTGCGGTCCCGTGTGTCTGCTGCGTTTCCCCTTTACCTCATTCAAATGAAATCGCCTCATAAAATAGGCCTCGCGTTTAAAGTTGCCTATTTACTATGTCCCCGACTGCAGTGAATAAAAACGGGCCCAAATCCGAGAGGAGCCCGCGAAGGACTTACCTTGTGGTTCTGATAAGATGTAACCGCGATGAAGGCTGTCTCCGGGAAGACGTGGGTGCAAAAGGCCGTGTTTTTGGAGCCGAAGCCGTTGTTTTCATCCGCCTTCACTATGTGGATCCTCGGTTGATACTTGTGCATCGAATTTAAGATGATCTGCAATGAATTAAATTTTGGAGCTTAGTTTTATATACTTGCTTGCATATGAACTTTCTGAAAAAAAAAAAAAAAAAAAAAATATATATATATATAATTAAAAGGTTGACGTGTGTTGTAGACTGGTAGTTTAGCATAGTTGAAAAAAACAAAACAAAAAACAAAACCCTAAAACATAACAAAACAAAACAAAAAAACCCCCCAAAAACTTAATATTCTCCCTCAAATCCTTGTTTGACCAACATTGATGATAACTAGACCTATTTGTGTTGCTTTGGTAGTTATTTTTGCTTTCATGTTATGTAATGATTAATTTATCTACATTTTCATTTGTGCACTTTTCTGTATTAACGTTTATAACCTATCCATTATAACAACCTGCCTAAAATGAGATGAAATGAACTATATAAGACATAGATGAGCATAATGATGATCTGCTTCACAAACATCACTAAAATGATTCTTGCATGAATTTTGGCACTAGAGCTAAAAAAAAACAAAAAAAAAAAAAACAAAACACAAAATAAAGACTTGACCACTGCCTGGATTAAAGTAATGCAATACATTAATCTCATGGAACCTCAATAAATCAAATTAAGATGAACAGTTTTAGACAAAAACTGGATACATAAAATTATACTAAAAAAATGACATGCCTGACCAATGGTATATTTTTTTTATTGCACTACAAAAGGTAATGAAAGTTTTTTTTTTTTCATGAATATTTCAAACAAAATTGGGCCATGTGCAGTGTTATCTGAATGCCCACTCATGCAAACCTTTCTTATTTAAAAGGAATAAATGTCAGACAAGTTCTATTAAATGAAATAAAGCTTTGTGCAGGGCTAATTCACTAGCTATTCTAATTATAGGAGTAATGAGATGAGCAATCCCAATCCCAATAACAGACTGACATATGCATGTCCTCTCTCGTTGCCTCTAATTGGACTAACCTAGTCCGTGCTAACTAATGACTACAACCAGTGGCTAGCTTGGCGACATGAAGACGCGCTCCACACAGCTGAACTTGAGCCTTGAACTTCTCTTTTCAGGCCCTCTCATGCGTGGGTCTTAAGTCTAATTACTTTGACGGAACAGGGGGTCATGGTCATCAGCCTAGAGGAAATCTAATGGTTTTCATTTTCATCAGATCCATTTACATTTAAAGATGAAAAAAAAAAACCAACAGCCCCTCCACCCCAACACACACATACACAATTCCCCCTCCTTCATACACCCAGCAAACCCTCTTGCCCCCACCTTTCTGCCCCATAGGCATTCCTCTTATCTGCTATCTCAAAAGGTTGTTTTTGTACCTGCCTTTCACTGCCAACATGAGAAGAGACAAGGGATTGCCCTGACCTCTAGTACCTGTGGGGGCATCCTGCAGAATTACACAGAGACATAACCCCGAGTCCTTTCTTAAAGCAGAGTGAACCATCAAGGCCCACATAGATGATACGATAGTCATCCGTTATTGATTTCCAGTTGAACTTGATCTCATTTCATGGCGCAATAGGTTGTAGTAATGGGCAAAATAGGGGCAAAAATGGGGTAAAAATCTGTTTCAACTACTCACCATGCACCTTGTAGATGCAAGATGATTTAATGGAAATTACTGACCCTACACAGAAAGTATTAGTCACTGTGGTTGGATAAGCAGGCTGTTGAAGTGTAGGTGACTTTTACAAATTCTACCATGAAAGAAACTATTTGCAGCAAACGGTTCTAGGGTTGTGATTTGGATCTGTTTTGGATCTGATCTGAGTCCTGCACTGAGGAAAACTGAATCTTTCTGCTGTACTGTTGGTAGATATGTCTTCATTTTAATGCTTAAGTGCGTTGGATCTTGTGTTGCAAAGTTATGTCACTGTGCAACTATTGTTAACCGCCAACTACCAAGCAGGGTTCCCTATGGCTTTAACTTTCTATGAAAAAGCTTTTCAAAAGTGTCTGAACAAAAAACAAAACAAACAAACAAAAAAAAGTAGTATTAATAGGTTAAACAAAATCAATTTTCCCATGCATGGATGGACAGACCGCAACAACAAGCCCATCGATGTGAACCCATCATTCAGCACGTTACATGTAGGCTTTAGAAGCTAAAAATGTCTGCTACAAGACACATTAGAAGTCGCATGGAAGTGTACAATTCACCCTGGAAAAAAAAAAAAAAAAAAAATTGCACTGACTGTGGGTTCCCAAAGTCCAGTGTGTGTGTATGTGTGTGTAGTGGGGGTAGGGGTGTAGCTGTAGACCACCCACTGGGGCCCCAGCACACGCCTCGTCTCCCAGGCCCAGCCGCTGCCCTGCCTGGGTCCCAGTATCTCTGTCCCCCCCCCCAGCCTCTGGATGATAGTATTTAATGATAGTGAGGGATCACTTTGGGTCCCATGCCGCTGCCCTTTTCTTTCAAGTTCCACCACATCAGAGAGTTTCCCCGAGCCTTGGGATTAGAAGGCTTTGTACACCATCATCTATTGCTCATCGCACACTGCCATTCAAATATAAACAGTGCGATCCTCACACTCCACCCTCCTGACCAAAACATGTGTGGGAAGACGGGGAGACGAGTGCAGGAGCAAAGCGAGGAGGGTGGGGGGAGAGATGAATAACACTAAGAAATATTCCTGGAGTTGAGAGAGGAGATCAAAGCTGAAACTGCAGCTTGGTATGAAACCTGGGACAAAAACAAATGATTTTTAGGAATTCAAGAAAACAACACCAATTTGCTTACTTGAATCCATAACAGTGAATCCACAGTTTCACTGTAGGGGTTTAAGAAGGCAGATACTTTGTTGGAAGAAAATGTTCTGCAGACATTTTGACAGCAAAAAGTAGTTATGTCTCAAAAGTAAGAGTATTGTCCAAGCAGCAGAGTGTTGTGTTATTATATACATTTAACTGTTGGATTAACGTTAACAATGCATTAAGCTGGGAGTAGCATTTTAAGAAGAAATGTGTTTAAGATCTTGCATAGTTTAACTGAGCAGCACATGAAGTTTTATAGGCTGATCACCAGATTTTTAAATTGAAAAGTGCAACGTAGAACCAAACTACTACATTAACTGCAGCTGTCAAATAAATGAAGAGGGTTTAAAGGTACAATATGTCCACATGCAATGCACTGGAATAAAAAGTATCAAATGGTATAAAATGGAAATACTGAAGTACAAATATCTCAAATTTGTGCTGAAGTGCAGTTGTTGAATAAATATACCTAATTCCTTTTTACAACTGTTCTAGGTTTTTATTAACATGCATATTTATAATAGCAAATTTTTTGCCCTAAAACCATATTCAAACTGCAATATCGGCAACTAGACTGTAGTTCTCAGAGAAATCAACTGTATGCAGAAACTAAAAATTGCTGGGAAAAGCTGACTACATATATTTAGGATTTAAATCATTACATGTGTCATCGAAATTTGCTGTTGTGCTGTGTTTTGTTGTGCAGAGATACATCAAGAGAGGATATTGTGTTGCATGTGTCAGTCCCACTCTTTCTGACCAAAAGATGTGTTGCATAAAACAGGCAGACATGCAAACAAACAAAACACACAATTTGCAACTATGATTATGTCACTTCAAGAAAACGCAATCCACAACATTTTACTCTTGCTATACAAGTTGTGTAGCGTTTTGCAATAAAACCTGTTAAAATATGATTCAATTGAATAACAACAAACATAGCCTGTACATTGAACCCCACACAGACACACACACACACAAACACACACACAGCCCCATGTGGCTTGGGTTCATTTACAACAATCCTGAGCTGTGAGCTCGGCAGTCAGCAGACGTGTGTCTCATTAGTAGTCGTTTCTAGAGAAAATCGTCTGCTTCAGGCCTGTCCCGAGCTGTTCCAATCTAAATCAGCAATATGTTTCGGTCTCATGTCTCACTGCTAGTAATTATAAATCATCTACAAGTTATTTCAACCAGCTGGACCAACAAGCTGATGGATTGGATTGCTGGCCAGCCACCAGCATTTCATTTATGAATCCCATGGTGCTGTCTCCCAGCACAAAACAGTGCGAGCCAGGAACTACTGCAACCAATCAAGAAACGCACGTTAACCCAAAATTTACAACAATGCTCACATTCCAACTGAGCACGGGTTTCATTTCACCAGCTGCGCTTTGGCAAGGCAACAACCACCAAAGGTGCCATGTGGATCGATAGTGGCTTTTGTGTGTGTGTGTGTGTGTGTGTGTGTGTGTGTACCAATACGTGCTGGTATGCGTTTTTTCATTTTAGATTCAAAATTGAGTCAACGATACAAATGTCTGTAAAGGACTTGAAACTTTAGTTAAGCTTAAGTGAAGCTACCTGTGGCTATCGAAATAATTATTAATCCTCCTTCACTGGACTTGATAACTGGAATATATTTAATGCTTAATTACAACATTGAAATAAGACTACCTCCTTGTAACCTACACAAGGTTTTACACAAAAAAACTACTGAGTTTTACATTTCTAATTAACATCAACTGAACACTTTTAATGACTTCGACTTAATTCATTTCCTGATGTTTTCCTTATAATTTAACCTCTGTCCTTAAAAACAGAGCTGCTATTGATGTGCCTCCTTCACCAACCTCATTATTGTTTTTTCCTTTAACGACTGGGGCCTATTAGTAAGAACGCTAATTGTGCGACTATTTCATTTCCACAACAAGACATCTAATTAGGCCTCAATGTGCCCATCAACTCAAAATTTTATGAAAACCTGCAGCCAACAGGCTCATTTGTAGCCTGAAAGCACGTTGATGAAGTAAGTGATATTTGTGTTTTCTGTTTTGGGTAAGACAGCAATCACAAAAGCCCGGGGCCAGATATTGAGTTCAGCATAATGAGGAGTTAAAGTAAGGAAATGGGTACCATGCAGTCCCTCACTTGCAACAGGGGTGTGGGGGAGGTGATGGGAGGGGCGCAATTGCCTCTTTCCTTCTTGCTAAAAAGTGCACGACTGCTCCCCTTAACTTATAAAAGCAGACTTTCAGGAGGTCTGCAACTTTAATGCATCTAGGGGGTGCTATAATAAACCCTGCAACAAAACGTTACCAGAGAGGTTCCAGGATGCTTATATGACAAACATATTATTTTACTTTACCATTAATGTTGGCATATTGAAATGGATCTAAATTCCAATGATGATTTTGTAATCTGTATTAGACATCGGAGTTTTCTCCAGACAGCATCTTAAAGTAAAGGAGACTCACTACAACATTATTCTGTATTACTTTTCTTTTACTGTGTGCAAATTAGAGCCATAGGATCATTTTTGATGGCTTTTGTACATTTTCAAGGACAAAATCTCAAGTGCACATTAAAACTAATTTATTTTGCCAATGTGTATATTTTTTTTTACTTTGCTATTTCTTTTAAATAAATCTGTATTTCAGGTAATACAATTACCATTCTGTTTTTTCAGAAATCATATTTAAGGACAATATTTTAAGAATTATTCAAACCTCGTCTTGCAGTAAATCTTATTTTCTGTCACTTTCTGTTATTTTTCTCACATTTGATGGTCAAAGAATTAAACACAAATTAGTAAACATGATTACTTTATAAGAAATTGCCACCCTGTAGTTTTTCTAAGACTTTAAAGTTTGTGACAGCAAATGTGAAAATAAATTATATTTTAATATTTTAATTATATCTACTGGCGAAAATTTTCTTTACATGAGCAACCATTGTTTCAACAAAACTCTGTATTGTTGTCTCTGTGAATTTTCTAACAAATAGAAACAGAAAATCTAGTTTGCACAAGAAAAAAAAAAACAAACAAAAAACCAAAAATAGTTGCTGGCTTCAAAGTTTGAAAGAAAAATTTAAATAAAATGAAACCTGAATATACGTTACATATATTCAGAAAGTCTCCAGTGAACAAATTTAACAACAGTAACACAATCAAAACTTAATTAGTGAGTTTATGGGACCTGGTGCTGTCAAAGTCCTAAAATTTTTTATTATTTTTTTTAAAATAAACTTTAAAAAAAATAAAATAAAATAAATAATAGACAATATTCAGTCTAATTAGTGCTTAATGATGAAAAATGTACATTTTTAAAAAGAAAAGCAGGATGCAGTTTAATCTGTCAGTTATTTAAAGTTAGGCCAATGATTCCTAAATTCTAGGGGACAAGATATGTGCAGATTAGTGGCTTGTAAATGGAATAGCATAAAAATAAAATATAAAGGTTATCTACATGATAATCGTAATAACAATATTTATGATAATTAGAATCATCTTAAGTCAGTAATTGCCCTTCTAAGAAACAGTTGTCATGTGCCTATTTTCTTTTGGTTTTCTAGGGGATTTTCGTAGAAATGCAGGACAAGGTTTTGAGATTAAACGAGGAAAACAATCATTAGTCAATGGTCACCTGTCTAAACCTGCACATGTTTTATAAAGCGTGACAGAGAGGCCTGTAGTTGAGTAGAAGAGGATGCCTTGGCCTAAAGCCGCTTTCAATAAGGTGCCATTGAGTAACAACCCATGAAAAAAAATAACATTTGTGTACTGTGATCAGTACAGTGCCAGATTATAGTTTTGCATTCAAATACACACACACGCGCGCACACACACACACACACATACGCGCACATACGAGCATGTGCTTCAATAGTATAGATGATAGGCCTCGGCACCTACGTGTCCGAACGGGTCCAGGTGGTTGTTGGTCAGTTTCAGCTTCTGGAAGGAGACGAGTTGCCTCATCCAGTGCGCCCCCGTGGCGGGAGAGTCCGGGTGAACGTAGAGCCTCCCGGGCATGGCGGGCTCTGCCTTCCCGGTCACAGACCTGAATCACAGCAACACAGTCATGCTGTAACACCTCGGACTGACACCAACACACCAACGGTGCAGACGCTTACGCACTGGAAGAGGCGGACGCGTCCGTGGTGCAAAATGTTTATGAGTCACGTTTCTTGAATCCCTACCTATTCACCTATTATTACAATTTTGAATTTAAATGGTTAATGATTTAAGATTTATTAAATTAACACATATATAGAGAGACACAACGAAAGACACAAAAAATAAAATAAAAAGAAGAAAAAAAAAACGGTTAATTATGTTTATCTGTTTCTAAAAGCTTCTTTAAATCAAATTGATCGGTGAAATGACGAACAGTGCCATGGTGTATTATGCAGGATACTTTAAGAGGCTGGTTTTGGCTTGTCAGTGGTCAGATTAGAGCTGGTAGAAACTGTCTCCCAACATTGTCAGATCAAGAGGAGAATTAGTTCCAAGACAGACTTCAGACAAGTCATTATCGGCAGTATTGGCATGTGATTATCCTCTTTAACTTATCTCTTCATTGAAAGCCACTGACCCAAACAAGGCATTCCTGACCAAGGTTAGAGGGATAGACATGACGCTAAACAAATATATTTATGCTCCCAAGTGAAAGACAGCCTTGTTGGAGAGTATAGACTGGTGCAGCTTTAGGAGAAGTCATCAAACATCCATTCAACACCGAGGAGTCAGCTCCGGCACAAACGCCTCGGTCTGTTGACTCCATTTCTTGGCAACCATTAAAAAACGCACAGTTCATAATTCTAGAGGAATGAATACATTCACATCCGATTCTTCTCCATCAGGACAACAATATATAGGATTTCCTGTTTGAACTCCACAGAGAGTGCCCCAAACAATGAGCTCCATTATTACGAAATGTCCTGTGCGTAAAATGAAAGTGTGCGTCTGGAGGGAAAAGTCCTTCAGAATGTTTTTTTGTTTGTTTTTTTTTTCTCCTTCATGTTATATATTTACATACCATTTATTGTCGGCGAATTTGTACCGATGGTCATCCGCAGGAACAACATCCATCAGGAGAATATATTTAGTTTTGGGGTTTAGTCCCGTGACCTTCACTTTGAAGCTGGGGAACATTCGCCTGTAAAGGACAAAGAGACGCGTTTTAGGGCTTCGTGGTATTTTCTGTCAAAGTGTGGAGAAGAAAGAAAAGGAAGGCGACACGCACAAGCGAGAAAAAAAAATCAACAACAACAACAACAATAGACTGTAGTGGATTTTCATTGTTTTTTACTCTGGGGAAGAAATCTGTAGAATTCACTTCCAATTTTGGCCATTTCCAGGCGTTTATCTGGTGCCAGCATCCATTGCGCGCTTATGAAATTGTGAATGAAAAGAACTGTGCGTTTTCAGAATGAAGCTCGTGGCATTTAAATTATTCTAATTTCTAAATTAAACTAAAATACATACAGGTTTGAAAGCTCAGATGAATGCCTATATATGGTTTGGAAAGGTAAAGACTATTATCGGGGCAGGGCGTTGGGTCTGTGTGAGACCTGCACATTATAAAACGTTTTTTTCCACTGTGGGCCAGAGTTTTGGAGGATCCGTTTAGTAAATCATTTGGATATTTGGTAGGCTATCTGTCATTCGGCAGGAAAAAAAAAAAAAAAAAAAAACACACACACACACACACACATAATATGAGTAAGGCTATCCAGTCTCATGAGTCTGACGGAAGGGCTGAAGATGAGGAGGGCTGCTGTGTAATATCTTTTACGCCAACAACACGAGTGAAATGACTGACGGGAATATAATGGGGGATTGTGCAGCTGTGAGAAAACAACTGCCTTCTGGTCACAGTGGAAGATCACAATGAAATGGAGCGGCATTGAATTATAAATATTGGCCACTATATATATATATATATAAACCCACACACAAACACACACGCGCACACACACAGAGGCGCGTGAGCCACTGGTCATTTGACACGAGCGGACACCAGCGGTCATCAGGCCTACAAATATTCACACTCAGCCGACGTGCGTTATTTTGACTGGATGCAGCCAGAGGGCAAAACTGTGGAGCTGACAGCGAGACACATGTAACCCCATGCATAACATGTTGCATGCAAAAGTGTTCCAGGTGTTTGCATATAATCTCTCTCTCTCTCTCACACACATACACACGGATAGACAGATACAGAGATCACAGATGGCATAACACACATGCTCCTAAAACGACTTTATTTCACGAGGAGAGCAGACTCATACTCAGCAGTATTTTACACCAGAGGACGGGTTTGTCCATTTGCTCTCTCAGGATGATTGGTCGATGGAATTGCATTTCCCAACAGGGCCACCCAGACGAAAACGTAGCTATGTGGAGCTGCAGAGCGCTAAAGCGTCCACCAGATGCTCTGTGTTTTCTCTGTGGTTCCTCGCGGTGTATATTTCCAAATCCCCACGCAAGAAAAATTCCAATCGGGCCTTTAGTCTAGATTTGAACTCACAAATAGGCCTCTATAAAAAAATCCACACATAGCCCACTAATGGCGTCTTATGAAAAAGCAGAAATGCAAACAATAAACCTTTGCCGAGATTGGTAGCCAACTGTCCAGTCATAATAATAAACACATGCATATATATTTTTTTAATATATATATAAATAGTTTGGCGTCTTACCTTCCGGCTTTGGTGATGATCATCTCCGTCCCCACCTCGTGAAACTTCATCCATAGTTCCCTCTCGTGCAGGTAAACTTTTATTCCCTCCATTCCCTTCAAAATAAAACACCTCAGTGTCCGTTGCGCTCACAGTTTTGTTGCCCTCAGTTTTACGCATATGTGTCACAGACTAATCTCATGTGGTTTTGAGGCCTTCTGAGTGGCTCAAACATTTGTGAGGGCATTTTGTGAAAAACATCTGTCCTCCGCTGCTGAAAGTGAAGTTCAAATGATGAATAACTGTAGTTTGAAGTGAAATATTATTATTAATTTTATAGAAGCGTGCAAAAATAAAAAAATAAAATAAAAATCGTTTGATCACTGAGCTGCTGTATATTCAAGACTAAACAATAAATAATGTAGGATATATGTTGGCAGTGTAACCCTTATGTAACCACTTAGTAACTTAACATCGGGCTGCACTTAATCATCGAGTCTTAAATCTGTTGGGCCTTGCACAGGCTTCACATTTAACCTAAAACAATATAGGCCCGCAGTACAGTTAATGTCTGACAATGAGCTGGTTCACCTTTACAGCTCCTCAGAAATATAGTCTTATATTCACTCGTGAAATATTGAAGAAGCCGAATCGCAAAGGCTTCAAAGTCTTTTTTTTTTTTTTTTATTAGAAATCTCTGATGAATCTTCGAGCCAGTTTCTTGGAGCAGATTACACTCGACTTCACTAGGCTACAACTTTATTATGACACAGAGGCAAAAAGTTATATATGTATCTAAATAGACATTTTTGATGCCAGCGCGCGTTTTCTTTTCTCATTTGTGGATATTTGAAGAATAATTCTCAGGCGTGTGTGCGTTTTTTCTTTTGTTTTGTTTTGTTTTGTTTTTGTGTGTGCGGATGCGTGAGCCCGGTTTGCAGCCTGCAGCAGTGAGAGTGAGGCCTGCACACTGACTGATACTGACCTGTTGGATGTAAGTTGTCTGTGAAGATGGGGATTTGCTTGAGGTCCCGTTCTGTTTCTCTGATTTATTATCGCTCTGTACTTCCCTTGAATCCGAGCCACCAGGAGAGTTTTGGAGGCCAAAAGTCTCCTCTTGGTCCGCCATGACAGAAGCTCCGACAAATACCGCCCCAGCTAGAAGACCAAGAAGAGATATGTCAGTCAGTGTGTGTGTGTGTGTGTGTGTCTGTGCGTGCGCATGGGGCTGTCTCCTCATTAAAGTTATTAGCTGACTGATTTCAGTGAGTTTATACACACACACACACACACACACACACACACACATACACACACACACACACACACACACACACACACACACATTTTCGGAAGTACAGTGTGTTAAATGCAGAACAGGCTCAACAGGTAAAGGTCGGAAATAAAAAAAAATCTAAATAGACTCAGTGGGAAAATATAATATACTAAATGTGAAGTGGGTGACAGCATAAAAAAGTGAAGCCTGTAGTTTTGGTGGACTGTCACATGTTTGAATGAGATGGGGTTTGTCTGTCTATCGAAGCCCCAACATTACAGTTTTTTTTTTTTTTGTTTTTGTTTTTTTTGGAGGACTAAAGACTCATGCAGGGCCCTCAACGTGAGAAAAAACTACTTCCTTCACGTTCTCAAAACTGAAGACACCAGCTCTGTTGTTAAGTCACAACACGGTGATGTCCAGAACAAAGTGAGACACACAGAAGCCCCCCTCCTCCCTCCTCATCCCGCCACCCACCCCATCCCGAAAACAAATCCTCTACACTGAGACGGGGGCGCCACGGTTTGCACAACCGTGTAAACCGCTACGAAAAAGCAACAACGGTGCAACAACGCGTAGCCCGCATCAGGATCAGCTTACCTCCAAACAAACACGCGTCGTGGAGAGTTGGACACGGCGATGGCACAACAGAGGAAAGAGGGAGGGGAGGGGAGGGGGAAGAAAAAGAAAAAACCCGTCTCGACTTCAAACTGTGCAACACTCTCGTCCCCGAGTCAGATAATCCAGGCGTTTTGCTCGATGAAGCTGCACCGAGCCTCCATGAATCCCCCTTTTCCCCCCTTGCCCCTCTCACAGTTTAAGTCCAGGGTTCCTGGAAGCGGAGTAGCGTCCGCGGAGATCCTCGCAGAGAGAGAGCTCGATGACAGCTACAGCCAGGCGCTCTCCTTATCGTTGCCTTATTTTAGAAAGCTGAAGACCGTTTTTTTTTTTTTTGCGTGTGTGTATGTGTGTGTGTGTGAGAGAGAGAGAGAGAGCCGACCCCCGCCGAAAAGCACCGAGCAGTGAGCTGTAGCCGAGTCCCAGAGGAGCAGGTCCGTCGCCTCCTTCTTCCCTCCTCTCTCTCTCTACCAGTCTCTGCCTTGTCAATTCTACATCTCCCCCCCCCCGTCCCTCTCCCTCTCGCTCTCTCCAACCCTCTACTGCGCATCAATGGCCAACCGTGCGAAGCGGAAGCCGAGTCCACGACGTAGCTCGGGGGAGGGAGGGAGAGGGGGAGGGAGGG
>CM076666.1:12362516-12391277 GCA_038496675.1 Rachycentron canadum
GGGTGGGGTGGGGGGAGAGGGGGGCAGCCAGTGCAGGAATAGTATTGGTTTATACCCCAAATAATAATTCCTTCCAGGTCCCCACCCCGGGTTCTCTGATTTTTCCGTTCTAAACCCCTCCATAATCCCTGTCAGGTAACAGGAACCCATTTGGTATTTGGCGTTTCATGCGTAATGACGCGCAGAGGCTTCTTCTCTTTCTCTCTAACTTTTAGCCTCCAGACAACGGAGAATAAAGTCCATCAACATAAGACATCAAGCGATATTATATGGAATGACGCCGATTAATTGATTAATCGACCATATGTTTTTGCCAATAGTTCTGTTATTATCTGGGCAATTAATGAGGCCGGTTAGCGAACACTCGGCTCAGACAGGTTCTCTCTAAGTCTTCTGAATGAATCTCGTCCTCTCCCTTTATTTGCTTTTATTTACCCCCCCCAACAAAAAAGAACAAGGCACTGAGCCTCAGGCTTCAAAGTAGGTGGACAAAAAGACTCCTACATCGGAATATATTCGTCTTCAGGGGAAATAAAACCTGGGACAGTGTGTGTGCCGGCTACCACATGGCTTCACACGGGTTCAGGTATACACGCGGCTGTTTCATAGGACACCGGACATCAGGTTATCACACAAAAAGGATTCTAACAATCCACCAGAAGGTCCGAAAACTGTATGAAGCCACGTTTAGAGTCGTTTACAGTGGAGGTGTCTCGTCAGATCAGGCGACACCAACACAGATTCTGGTGCATCTGACATTATCACGTCTGGGCGCAGACACGGGGCCACTAATTCACGCACTGCAAAAAATAACCACGTCCCATTTGTCCTACAGATACACAACAGATAAACAGCTCATTCAATCAAAGTTCAATTCAACGTTTTTGTCGAACTGTATTTTAGTGGACGGCGAATAACTGCTTTGCTCCTGCCCCCCCCCCCCGAAACCAGCAAAACGCTGGAAACAATGGACTCGACACAGCAGCCCTGTGAGCAGAATATGTGATTTCAGTGAGAGGCAGGAGCAGCGTGACATCTCACCACTTGCCAATAGTTGTCATTTTTTGCAGTGTGCGCACCAAAATGTCTCATTTGCAATTTAGGCTGTTATTTCATTATGTAGGAACCCAGGTCAGTCACCTCCCCAGCGGTCGGTGAGACTCAGAGCGACGGCACAACCTGTTGGTTAGTCCACTGGAGAGATGTCTGTATTTACACTGTATCTTACAGAATGTGACTGTTTAAGTAACTGGAAATACCAGAATTAAATTATCCAGTGTCTCACGATAAAAATCAACTTTTGCCCATAGAACTACAAAAACACTTTCATCTTTTTTTAAAATGTATTTATTCTATCTATATAACTCTTTCCAAAGCCAAGCTTCAGCTTCTCTGTTATATATTACACTCTTTGTCCCCCATAAGCAAATAGACGTAGGGCCACTAACGAAGCATTAAGATGGAGGACAACGAAACTATGAAATAAAATTTGTCTCAGATACAAATTCTAAACATTTTTCTGTTTGTGCACACACACACACACACACACGCCTTTCTCAAAGGCTTCCCAGTGGCATGCTTCTCCATTACTGTATCAACACAAGTACCGTAGACTCTGCAAAACTTGGACAAGGCCACAGACCTGATGTGTGTGTGTGTGTGTTTTCCCCAGAATGCAAATATGACCAGAATATAGACCTAAGAACTGGCCCAGGATCCTTGAACACTTGTGATTATTATTGGCTGGAGCTACAGTTTGTTTTACAGCGATATTGCGTGATAACAGCCAAGATAAAGAAGTGTATGAAGAAGAAGTGTTGAGTAAAATAAAATATTGATGGATGCGGGTAGAGCACAGGCGAAAATGCATTTCAGTAAAAATAGGAAAACAGAAGACAAAAAAACAAAACAAAAAAAAAACAAACCCAAAACAACTAACCTGTCACATCTCGCGTTCCCATATACATGAAAAATGTATAAAGAGAAATGAAATAATAGAAATGAAATGCACTGAAAACTGCGCTGTAAAGTCAATATAACGTAAAGGTCAGTGTATTAAAGTTGAAACCTTCCTCTGAGAAGTCAGCAACTTGAGCAACTCTTTCAAGAATGAAATGCATTCAAAATCAGTTTTAACATAAAGTTTCTATCGGTTCTTGTCTTGGAAAATCATTAAAAATATGCAAAAAAACTCATTTTCATTTTTATTTGTTTCGCTTTTGCCTTTTAGCTAATTGGTCTGAAAAGTCATTTAGGCATTTGGGGCAGACATGAGAGAGAGAGAGAGAGAGAGAGAGAGAGAGAGAGAGATGGCAGGTTTGGCTACACGAGCTTTATGTGGACGGATAAGAAATTAAAAAAGGGAAAGTGCAAAATAGAAATGAATGAGTGATGAGTTTCGTGAAGAAACTGAATAGACTTCGACAGTGAACCTCATTGAAGAGGAAGAGTGCGGATTGATCTGAGGCCTAACGAGGAAGTAAATGGAGAAAAAAAAAAATAATAATGCGGGCAACGCAGTTTTCTGAAACCCAAAACAAACTACAGCAAATGTTGAAATATTCAAAGAGAAAATAAACAGTTTATATTGAAAAAAATATCCCCAGCGGTGGTTAATTATTTCTGACCTTCCATAAGTTAATGGTGCCATCTCACATCATTATTTGAAAGCACAATTAATATTGCATTTTTTGTAATGTGACTGCTCAGCATACTTTATTATACTTGTAGCGCACTGCTTTACATCTGCAAGCTGCTGAATAAACAATAAGAAAAACCTAAACGATACATGTTTAAATAATTAATAAATGGCACTAACGGTTCAGTGTCAGTTTATTAAGATCCGATATGAGTTTCACACACAAAATGCCTGACCAGAGATAATATGATGGCACTTCATACATTCATTTTGTTAAGTGAAGGGAAATAACTAGATGTGGAAATTAAACAGCTGCTTCTGTTTAAAATCTCTCCGGATATTTGGGGAATTGCAGATGTAATTTGACAGCATTTGCATTTTATAAACAGCTCAGTTCACTTACAGTTTGGTGAAATGCCTGAGTTTGAGAGCACGTGAGGAAATCTAATTAAAGACTTAAATGCAATAAAAATAATGTAATGATTTTGATTTGCTTTTGAGCGTCACCTACAATCAAACTGTAAAGTTAAATAAAACACTTGTTTCATGAGGCTACAGAGAAACATGTGTCATATGGAAGATGACACTGGCTTTTAGGAACAGACACCATTCAATTGTATAAGATACATTGTAAACACTGTAGCATTATGTCCTACTAGCAGCCCACTCACACATTTGGATTTTTTTTTTCTTTTACTGTAACTGAGACGATTTTAAAAATCAGCAATTAAAAAATAAAATAAAAAACAAACAAAAACAACCTCACAACCTTTTTTTCTACAGTTTTTCTTCTACAGTAGCACTGTGATCTTAAAAAGAATAGCTATTATTATAGGAAGAGGAAGTTTGAATAATGATGGAAAGCAAAACAACACAACTGATTAAAATGAAGCACGGATGAAACCTGAGTCTCTGTGAGGATTACCTTCTACAATATAGTGAGTCTCTCAAAAAAAACTTTATGCAAACTGTATAGTTCACTTCCAAGAAAAAGAAAGAAAAGGGGAAAAAAAAAATCTCAATATGTTGCATGACCAGCTAACAGGTATTTACTCTGAAACATAAAGTCTAAATGCAGCCTGGAGGACAAACAATGCATCAACCACAGAAGTCCGGAAGCAACAGCGAGCAACACTGACCAGTGGCATCTAAACAGTCTGACCGCTGCTCTCACTGTAGCCTGTAAATCTGCAGCATTAAAATCATACCACTGTATATAAACAGCCTCTAAAGTTAAAGTAGCATTAACATCATATCAAAAAAAAAAAAAAAAAAAAAAAAAAATCACATTGCCAGTGACCAAGCACGCTGTGTGGCACAGTTAAAAACTACAAATCCCACTCATCCTGGTGCAAATAACAAGGTGCCAGATATTAGAGTGATACAGGTTGACGCATCAGGTGAAAAAAGGCGAGCAAGACTTTAAGTAAGAAACTGCTTGGGAATTGTGTGCAAGCTCAGCATGCAATACATATATACACACACAAACACACCCACACAAACACACACACACAGGGGTAAATACATGCTCCCTACCTCCTGGCTGTCCTGGCTGACTATTGAGTGTGTGGTCTGATGTTACCGCTTGTTTAGAGCTGTTTAAAGTCTGGTGAGACTTCAGCAGACAGGCAGGTGAAAGCACTGGTGTGGCTAACCACCAGTCCAGCCAGGACTCCTGGGTCAGGGGAGAGGGGAGGCTGCCCAGATGCTCTGCACCAAAGACCAGCTGTGAGGTTTGTGGCTGAAAACCCATCCACGGTTTTGGCTCTCAGGAGTAGAGCCAGAGAAGAGGAAGGAGGAAAGAGGGGGAGAAAGAAAGCAAAAGCTGCAGAGACTGCAATTTTTTAGTTTAAATTTTTTCCAGGTGGCACTGTGAAAGAGTAAAATACCCCGATTTGATAAAATAAGCATGAATCCAATGTTAATACACTCACTTGTGCATCTTGGAGTCACATTCAAGACTCTTCACACAAAGATGCACTTTTTTCCCCCCTGCTTTCAATGTTTTCATTCGGGCTGCACAGATTCAACGAGTATAACACAAGCGTGAAGTGGATTTTATGACCAATTTCTAAGACATAAACAAAGGAATATTATGACTCATCCTTGTGTGGAGAAAGTTCTTATGAATGTTTTGCACTCAGCTGTTTGTATATTCAGCAAACATTCCTCTGTCAAATGAGCAGACAAATTACTAGATGGTAGAGAAGTAGAAGCTAAAATCTATTATGCAGACTGCACCTTTAAACTCCCACCTCATTGATCTGAAATGGATCCAAATAGCCAGCAGTACATAAAATAAAATCTTGCATACAGTTTTTTCTTTGAAATTATAGCCCTGCTTATAGGAACTGACAGCATTACATGGCTTAAACTTAAAGACGAGGGGAAAAAAAAGAAAAGCTGTGTAAAAGAAATGAGAAAGAAACCTGCAGGTTAGGTCATTATAATGACTGGAAAGTGATGTATTCCGGCTGATGCCTCATTTGTTGGTGAGTAGCGTGCACACTCCCACCCAGCCACCACCACCATCCTCCTCTGTCTTTCAGTTTCTCTATATAAAGATGGAGAGTTGTAAACTCCCTCCTAATCCAGTATGGTTTCTCCCTCCATGGCCACACATGGGCCTGTGGTCTGCCCTCCACCCAGAGTCTTTGGCTGTCTTTTTATCCCCCCCCACCATCCCCTCTGCTCAGCTCCCCACCCTCACCCTCGACCTCGTGAGTGAGTTTACCCTTGTTCCACTAGAAAAAGGCAATGATAAGGTATCTGGGCCTCCATGGCGATGCAGGACTTAAGAGGCATAATCGTGTGTACGCAGATACACACACATATTCGCGTACAGTGCTCTACTTTTACAACCTGAGCAGGGCTGTGGGCTCAGGGGTGGTGGTGGTGGTGGTGGTGGCGGCGGTGGGCTTGGGGCTGACACGTTTCTGCTAACAATCACATCACACACAGGGACCCACATTCCAACTTCCTGATCAACCACCCACCTCCCTGGACCGCCCCACCTCCACAATCATCCTCCTCACCACTAAAGACCTTGGTGAAGCCTTTAGTGGTGAGGGTTTTGAGGAATATGGAATTTTCATTGAAATATTTACAGAAATATAAGATGATAAAGATATTATTTTTAGGGGAAAAAAACAAGTCAGTTTGCTCAGCACTGCTCCACTACTGTATCATATTTTGGTATATTGGAGAGTCTACTAATTGTAACACATCTGGATCCAGTTCATATTAATATGTTGGCTGGTCATTTCAGTGAGGCACATCAAGTACATGAGGGTGGGTTTTATACTTGATGTCATGTACTCTGGTGCCCTCTAGTGAAATTGTTCGGCAGTACCTTTAATGGTTACATTTAGAGTCAATGATAGATATCAGACCAGTCACTGGGGTTTCTATAGTTCATTGCGAAAAGAAATATGTGGTATTAGTAGACTTGATAGTTATGTCTATGCAGCATATTTTATGTTGTTGCATACCTATGTAATATTATTTAACTTTTGTGTGATATACACGTACAAATTATTATAATAAAGTAAATTTTATATCCTAAAGTGTGATCATCATAATCTGAACATCATGAGTCTCTAGAACACAACCACATGTATTCAAACAGAGACACTGATGACTCCACAAATGCAGACACTCAGCCACCTACAAAGTTGAGGTAATAAGCATGGGTATCATGTGGTGTGGTCTGTTCCAGTCACGGCCACATTCACAGGCATTGGGGGCCTGCGGGCCATCATGTCTCACTTCAATGAGGTCAGAGCACCTTCAACTCTGAAATGTTCAAATGCACAAACTATAACTCTGTCAGATACAGAAATTATGAATGAGGTATTCCCTTTGCCTTGTTTTGTGTCTCTGGTATGTCCAGGATTGGCTTTGAATTACACTCAGACAGACAAAAGGGCTGAAACACAAACCCTGTTAATCCTCTATAGAATAAAATCTGAATTTGAGAGGTAACAACAGTACATTTATTCATTTTGGGCTTCCTTGAAGAGACCTAAAGGCAGAAGTGGGTGGACAAGTCCGACTGCATATAATACATTACTGTCATGAATGATATTGAAAATTGTTAACTGTGATGTGCAAGAATGTACATTTTGTTTCCAGGAAAGAATAACCTCTTTCTGAATTTGCATACAACATATCTGAGATAATCATCAACATTACACAACTTACATTTAATTTGCAAATATAATTGGAATCAGTTACTGACTTTTGTATCTGAACAACCTGACTGTGCTGTTATAACAAACAGGCATAAGACTGAATGAATCCCTTCCTAAAAATGCAAACATATAGGAGAGGGCAAACGTGACTTTAAAAGAAAAATTAAAGAAAAGGAAGTAAAGTAAAGCAAAGGGAACACATTTCTATTCAACTGCAACCACTGAGAAGAGGAAACACACGCACACACATACAGAAGAAAAAAAACAAAACAATGTACTCCAGGGTTTATGCGTTATGTCAAATATCTGAACCCTGTAGAGGATATAAGTATAGAACGCTGAGAAAACAATATGCAGCCAAGAGACTTCTCACAATGACAGTAACAGGAAATAGCACTGTCAGAGACGAGAATTAAAAAGGAGACTGGAGTGTGGAGGTTGCAGGAGGAACAGGACTTCCTACAACTCAAGGAGAAATACAGTGAGAAGAAACTCCAGTCCAGCAGGTGGCAGTAATGAAACTACAAAAGAAAAAAAAAAAAAAAAAAAAAACAAACCAAAAAACTAAAAACGATATCAGCTGCTGCAAAACCCCAAAAGAAGAAGACTGAATTTAAATGGAATAAACAAACCAACTTCCCAGGTAACTGTAAACAGCATCTGAAAAAGTTATTGGTTGGGTCCAAACAGACCTGGGAAACAAAGTAAGATACAAATTTCATGACATCTTGACATTGAAGTGTCTCCTGTAATGTTTGCTGGTTTAAACTGGGAGTTTTTTTTTCTTAAACAGAAATTATTGCAAGATTTGGATTTACATCTTTATTCAGTCAGTTTGTCTGAGTATCTTACCTTTCCCTTCTGCTGCACATGGCCAGCTTCAGTTTTACACACGGGATCTACCAAACCACACGCAGTCGGTTTGACTTCCTTATTTGGGCCGTTCCTGTGGGACTGTACCAACTGCTGGATATGAGGTTGTGATGTCTTTTAAGTAAATTGCAGTTTTGGAGCATTTTTTCACGGGCAATTTTAGTATGTTTGAAGACTTTTACTGTTAGATTTTGATATTTGTGCATTTAGGAATAAATACAAGACTTAAATGTCTTAATGTCTTTAATTCATTAAATGGTGTTTCCTGTTGTGGGCGGAGCTATGTGATTTGAAGCAGGGGTTTGGCGCGTTTTTTCAGTGCTGACTGAGACAGGCCCGAGTTGATTTCACCTGCGGAAAATACACACTAAAAAGATCATTAACAAGTGCAGACATTCATCTCCCATTTGTTTTTGCTTGGGAGACCTTTATTGCTCAAGCTCAAATATACAGTTTCAATTCCACTGCTGAAAAGACCTTGTGCCTTCAGTGCTTGACCCACCAGACAACTGCTGCAGGTAATTCATTGGATAATACCATGTAAGTCGAAGATACACAGCTGCTCCATCATCTTAGGCTACTGTATGTTTCCATTCTCTTCTTGGAAAATGTTTTTTTTTTTTTTATTGGTGAAAGGCAAACAAGTCTCTAAAAAGTAAATCTTTCCCTCTGGGATTGAAAATTACTTGTGAGGCTTCAACTGTTCACTGGGTGCATATGCTGGACAAATAACTTACAACAGGGACATGTAGGAAGGCAGTAAGACTGTGTTTCAGTGTGTTCAATATTTGAGCCAATTAGGCAATGTAAATTAAGTTTATGGATAAAATTCTATGATGAATATTCACATGAAAAGAATCTAGCAATGATAAAGAAATTTCACTTCTGACTTTCAGCTCAGGTCAATGTCCAATGGGGAAGAAGCAGTGTTGGACGGCGCATAGAGGATACATAGGTTGGCAGCACCAGTTTAAAACCTGATGATCATGTAGGTAAGAAACTGAAAACTTCATGTTTTTTTTTTTTTTTTTTTTTTTTTTAACTACAAATACATTTATACACATAATTTACAGTTCTAGCTTTAGAGCTGGGAACTGATGGTAAACCCACTTTGAGTGTTTTTGCCTAAAAACTACAAGTTGGAAATTGGAGCTTCATGCCACTGGCATCGAACATGCTTTATGTAAGCACTGTTGTTCAGTTGATGGCTCCACTACATTGATCAAGACTGAAATGTCTTAACTATAAAGTAGACTGCCATTGCATTTAGTCAGGCATCTATGTATAGATACTTTCCTGACCTTTCCTCCACCTTTCCAACATCACCAGTAGGTCAGAGTTTTTCCAATCCTTTAGAATATCTACATATCTACTCGATGGGCTGGTAAAATACAGATATTGATGGTTCCCAGATGAGCAATAGGCCTGCTACTGACTTCCCTTCATTTTCTAGTCTACCACCATGAGGTTGATGTTTGTGGTATTTGAGTGTCATACACACTTTCAAGTCAATGTGATTAATATGGTCCCACCTGTTTGACATCTGCATCTTAGCATTGGCATTGTGAACACGTTGGGCATTCAGCACAGAGCACTGCTGTGTCTAAGTGTAGCCTCATGTAGCAGCTAGCGTGACTCCAGACCTTTCATCCCATTTTCAGAAGAGTCCAAACCAACACAGTGTTGAGGACTAATACAAACAAGTCTTAGACAAGATTTTGTGTCTAATTTCCTTTGATTTTGTACCCTTAAACATGGATGGTAACAGATTTCCTATGAATCTTCAGTATTTTGGTTTCTGTATCATTTTTTTACTTGCAGAAAGATGGATACAGCCAAATAACATGATATTTGTGTGATTCTAGCTAATGAGTGATAAACTACTATAACTTAATATAAGCCAGTAGGTGCTGTGGCTCTAATATTGCTCTAGCTCTTTGGACAATTGTGGTTATTGGGTATTCCTTTAACAAAACTATTGCAGAATTGGGGTTCCCAGGTATATAAGGATAATATGTTCTCACTGCTGATTGTTACAATCATGACAGAATCAGACAGAGTTCTGGTTGAGATGTATTGTATTGTTGTATAGGAAATTTATGAGATGGTGCCTTTCTTTTCTTCTCTGCTTCTCTAGTCACTAGGAAACAAGGATTAGATGACATAGTGTTGTATTCAGCTAATTAAAATGGCCACACTGCCATTTTTAGAAAGTGTTCAGCTAAATAGTGTTAGTTGTTCAGCCCAGAGTTGTGAAGTGCAGACCAGCAAACTCTCCAGAGCCAGAGAAACGAGAAGGAAAGGATCGATGAGGTGTTGAGCCAGGTGTACAAACTGATATAGAACAGGTGTACAGTTTACCGCCACCTTGTGATGACCATTTGGTAGACATTTTTTTAGAAAATGGCGTCTAAAAGCACACAGCATCAAGGAAAATGGCCTCTTTTGGCTCAGAGTGCTTTGGTGAAGAAAGTTCAGAGAGCAGCTGAAGCAGTAGACATAAATTGGTTTATGGTCGTGTTACAGAAATGTAAAGAAGGAAGTTTAGTGAATTCAGATGACAACTTGGTGAATCATACCTGGAAACAGGTAGTGGCACTGGACTGGTGTCTTAATTCCTGCAAATTCCTGCATGTAAAAGTTGTTTTACTGAAGCAGTTTATGGTTGCCATGCCATGCTAGAATGAGCATGAAGCAATCCCAAAATGTGCAGCAGTTACGAGGTGGCTCATGTGGTTGGAAAAAGGAGGCCAGATGATGAAAGGAGTGAGGGGAACAGAGCCCACTCTACACTGCCTGGACAGAGCAGTTTTCAGACTTGCTAGACCTGGCAAGGCGCTTCCAGTTGTCAATCAAGGCATCCTGCCAGCAAAATGGCAGAGCTCTGTTTCCTGTTAGGCTATAAAGCTGGGCATAAAAAGAGCAGTTGGCCAAAGTCAGATTAGAGGGATAGTCTAGCTAAGATGGTTGGAATGGTAGTGCGGAAAAGTGTTGATGATAAACAACTTCATCCACCAGTTTGAGTGACCAACACTCAAGGTCAAGTGGAGTGGCAGTAGAAACTGGGGTTCAGGTAAGGCCTGAATCCTTTTTCATGCTGTTGTTCACCTGAGGGCGTTCATCTTGTGGTGTGGCCTGTTAGTAGGTGGTACATCCATGAGGCATAGTAAAGCCTCTATAGTGCTAACAACAAATCGTTTTACCAGTACTACCTGTACTGTGACTATGTGACATGAATGGATCTCAGATTAAACAGGGGGCATCCTTTAACGTCTGGTGATAAACCTAAATGGCATACTCATAAACACTAAACTAGCTGAGGAAGAATTGGCTCACTTGAGCGCTGGAAAATGTCATGTTTCGCGTCACAAAATCTCAAGACTGACGATTCCAGAGATTCCTAATTTTAAAATGCAGGATTAATATTTAAGTATTAAGTACTTACTCCACTTATATCATGATTCATGATTCATGAAAGAATGATCATGGTTCTGCAGCATTATCTAGAATTGTGCCATTTCATTTGAGTTTCAAGTTTTGAGTTTTAAGTGTAAAATCCTTCACTAATACTTGTAAAATCTTTTTAACTCAACATCTAGTATTTGATCTACTATCTGATGTCCATTTTATTTCACCATATTTTAATTTCACTTCCATCTTTTGTATGTTCTCAGTGCGTCCATGCAAAAGCAAGTAAATCTTTACAGGCTACCCAGTTAAAGGTTAAACATCAAACAGAAACCTTATGTTTAACAGATTAGAACATACAGACAGAAGCCAGATAAACAGGACAAAGGGGTTACAAGTTAACAACAATGTCAAGATCACTAATGCAGCAAGGTAACAAACAATATGGCAACCCACACTCGAAAACAAAGTAATGCTCTGAGGCACAAACTGGTGATGAAACACAAGTGGGAAGGCAGGCAGCTAATCTGGGATGACTGAATAATTAAATGGGGATGTGCAGTATAGGGAGACTTGGACACCTAGTGGACAGGTGAGGTGGACACACAACAACACAAAATGTCATGTAGCACAAACTAAATGAACAAAGGGCGAAAAGAGTAATTTTAAGATGATAACATTTCATTTACAAATTAAACATAAAACAAAACTGGGGACATTTTTTGGATATATCACAATATTTCACTGTAATTTGGGGTTGAATCCAACAGAAGTTGAGGCATGCATCAATTTTACGTAGTTTTTCTTTTTTTGGGGCAACATTGCTACCAGCCTTGTGCCTGCATCAAATTATACAAATCAGCAAATATGTCCCTGTGATGTGGGATTTAGTGGTAAGCCCGGCAGCCATCCGTCTTCCACAACAGCTTTACCAAAGTGTGGGGCAACAACGGTGCTTTACATTTCTATCTCTTTATGTCACATGAAGCGTGAGACCATGGCGGGTGCCGGTCCAAATATACCTCAGACCTTAAATAACTCATTTTTTTGGTCACCTTGGGGCAGCAGAAACAGGTTATGAATAAAAACTGTCAAGCTTTTTACCCAACAGTTGGTGCTATGTCTGTAGCATAGGCCAACAATCATTGTCTTTTATCTCTGTTTCAGGGATATGTTATCAACTATGTGACTTTCACATACAGGCAGTCATGTGATCCAATGTTAGAAACATTGATTAAAGATGATTTAAACTGTTAATCTAGATTGTATGCTCTGGTGGTTCCTTTTCTTTGCAACCCCTTGTTGATTGGATTTGTCAGCCAGGTATTAGTGTCGGCACATGTAAGGATGATTGTTTTTTTTTGTCAGTCAGATGTTCAAAACCTTCTTCCTGGTGCTAGGCTAGCAGGCTTGGTCCATCTTGGAGAAGGGGTTATGTTATGATGGTTGTGTCTTAGCCACTCTGCCTTCACAGTTGTTTGACTTTGGTTCCCCCTTAGTCATGACTCTACATGCACCTACACTTAACCAGTGAGTGTGTGGGCCCCAGGACTGTGTGTGATTTACTGCTGGACAGAGGAGCGTGATGGAAGCCTATAGATGGCTTCACCTGCTGTCCTAAGAGACTGTGGTGTTTTTTCCTGATGTCCTTTCTGTAGATGGATGATGGATGAGCGTGTATAACGTAAGCAATAGAAAGGGCAGCTCCTGGAAATGTGACATCAATTCACAAAGACAGAATGACCTGTGGTACAGTCAACACAAAGGCAGCATGCTTGTGTATGTGTCTGTGACCATCATGTGTGACTGTATTTGTGTGTATGTATATGTATATATATATATATATATATATATTTATTATCATTTGTGCAATAGCTCCATCTTCTCTGAAAAGAGCACAGCACATGCAAATATAAGTTTGAATCCACTAGCATGTCTGCTGGTGCGTGCGTCTGTCTGTGTGTTTGCGGTGAGCCTTCCTTCTAATATGCCAGCCGGCGGTTGTGTATGAAGTGCCGCTGATGGTGGAGACTATTAGGCCTGTGAGAGGGAGAGTTGGCTGTCTTCTCCCATTCCCCACAGCTCATTTAAACTTCCAGCTGATGGTTGAGATTAAACGTCTTCTCTTACTAGGAGGGATTTTGTGGTTGGACTTGGGCTGCTATTTAAGAAACTTGAATGAGTGAAAAGCATGTAAAGAACCCATTTAGCATAAGACAACGAAGTAGCCGTGGGTTTGCATGTTCAAACAATGAAACTTGCCTCACACGACATGCAGCACATGTTCCCTGTTTTTTTTAATGCATCTGGCAGTATACTTTTAGGGTTTGCAAATGTCAGGTAAACATGCGTAAGTTATTGTTCTCCTTCATAATTACATTATTTGTAAATCATTTAAAACATTTGTAATTCCTGTCATCCATTTTTGCTTATTACTATATGATTTTGGAGTCTATATATATCCTCATATAATAAATGGTTTAGTAGGATTGTTTTGTAATTTGCCACTCAATTTGATCATAGGTATTTCAGTTCTTCTGTTACACACCTGTAAATTGGGGAAAAAAAAAAAAAAAAAGATTTCCAGCTTCATTAGATATTTAGAAGGATCTTTTTCGTGTTTGGAAATTTTATATAAAACTTTTCCCCTTATTTTACACAACATTACATTACCTGACACAAGACCTCATACCCTAAATAATAGGGAAGTGTGTCATTTACAGAGAAATATAACAGTGGCTTTTTCATTTATACCCTATTATAACAACAAAATTTTAAGTCCACCTTTGCTTCCATTTTCAGTTGTAAACTTGCAGTGATTTGGTTCTTTATGTAGGCCTGCTTCACTCTCACTGGTTGGTGATGTTGTATCTTTACAATTCACTGTTTTCATTTTCTTGGCAATTAGTATTCATGTTGGCTTTACAAACCACCGATCTGTCATGCATCCCTTCAGGATTAGCTCTGAACCAACAGCAAAGGGTCCAGGGGGGCAGCCACTGCTAAAATGTTTTTTTTTTTTCTTTAACACTTCTCCAGACCCCTTGAATTTTCAGGTGGTCCTTAGAAGCATTCTTCTGTTTCTACACCAAAATCCACACGTATCAACAAGTGCAGTCAGCCTAGTCATAAAGATCCTGAAGAATAAGTCCTCCCACAATCAGCACAACATGTCACGAAGCTCCGTGTTTTGTTCTGATTGTGTTTGTTCTGATGTCTGTACAAATAACAATAAGAAGTCACACACAGCTTGAATACTCACAGTAAGTGACTGTATTGATCAACTCAGTGGTGGGTAGGTCAGTTGCTTTAAATGTGGACACTAAAGATGAGCCTCAGCAGCATTGAAAACACTACAGGGCAACTGACAATATATAGCAGGCTTTTTATTTGTTTTAATATATATTTGGCTCTTTGAAGCAGGACTCCGTGATTAGCATTTGTACTTTTGCAGCCCTGGACAAAGGATTGAAGGATTATTCTTAGAAAGGGTGGCATGAATCAGCTACACACAACCTATGTCATGATGAAAAACCTATGAACTAATAACTTTGCATGTAATTCCAATTTTGAGTAGAAATGACATAATTTAGCCACTGAAAAATAAGTCACACACTACATTTTGTATCACCATGCATACTACTGATTCAACAAGAGCTCCTGTGTTATCAAGTACTTGAGCAAGCCATAGCACACCTCGACAGCTGCAGGGCAGACTGAGGAGAGTTAGGCCTGACAGCTACAGAAATGGAGAACATTTCATTGATTGACAGGTTGGCATGTCAGTGAGCTGCAAATGTCTCTGAACAATGTAACTTAACCCTCAGATGTGATATTTTGAGCTGCAGCTTCTCAAAACACCAAAGTCTGATTTACTCCTCCTGGGCTTGTTCCTTTTGAAACCAACAATCACAGGCAGAAATCAGACTTTCATTCCACAACCCTCAAGTTTCGTTATCACCGTCCGTTTGATGTTGCACACAGGCCTTTCTGTTCTTTCTTCAGGCAACACCTTACATAACCAGACTCTGAACAGCGTGAATATCTCATTCATGTCAGTTATCGTTCACCACTGTTGGATGTCGGTGTGATGCGCAGGCTTTTTCATGTTTTGTTTTGAACAAAAACATGCCTACAGATACAGTTGTAGTTTGCATGAATTAAATAACTGCATTTCTCCCAAATTCTCAACAAATAAATTTTTTTTTATCATTAGTTGCACAATAATTTAAAATATATAGGCTAATGAAACTTTTAAGTGAAATCACAGTTTAGAGAAACCAGTTTCAGGCAAAACAGTAATCATAATAAAATAATATTTACAACAATAATAATGTAAAGGAACTTGTATAAATATGCTAAGAATGCATAACAGGAGTGTTGAAATTATCCATATTGTATTTTATGTTGGTGAAAGTTTGTAAATTCTGATTCTCAGTGACCACACCTTCATTTGTTCTGAACTGCTATCCTCCATTGTCCTTTGTAAAGCCACCCTAACTTTTTTAAAAGTTGGGATCAAAAATGGCAATACAGATGTTTTTCTGCAGTGATGTTCTTTAGACACTAGAGTGTGCTGCCACATCACCAAATGACAAGCTGCAGTGGTACTAACAATAATTCACATAATTTTCAAGCAAAACGCAAAGCAGATTGACACATATGATGTACTGATGCCGTCATGTGAAGGAAAACTAATCTAACTAATAACAGGATCACTTTAGATCTATCTGGCTGTCTGTATAATTTCTTTCTCTCTCGGTTGGTACCATCTGAAAGATCTGTATTTTTTCTTCTCTAGCATGGCATGAGCTTGCACATAGGATTGATCAGTCACTTCTGCCAGTCCCTTTTTTGAAGTGCATGAACACAAAGACTGTATCTTTACTGGGAGCCACAGGTGGTGGTGACTTGTAATGGAAGCAGGAAATACAGTTAATTAATTTACAACAAGTTACTAGTTATAACTACAGTAAATAAACTGAAATGTGTGGTGTATTGTGATACCCAAAAACTATTCAGCATCAAAGATTCAAAGAGTCATTTAATCATTTTAGTAAAAAGAGACTCTGGGACTATTTCAAGTATTTTGTGGATATGGAGCAGATAACATATCACAAATAGTCTGGCCATTTTTTTGAAGCAATGACAAGTCTGCATTCGTTTTTAGATCTACCTACAATCATGAGCACATGCACATAAATGCATTTCAAAGGGTGTGTCTGAAAGTGCAGGAAGTTGTTCTCAACAAACAAGTGAATAAATCAGAGCAGACGCCCAGTTTTGTTATGTGTATGTAAGGCACAAATAATCTACAGGGAGCACGCCTTTGTAGCTGTGCAACAGTAGCATTATGTTGTGAACAATACATTGTTAACAGGCTGCTACTGCTTTTAAAAGGGAGACTGACACACCCACAAAATTTTTATTCGTGAAATAAAAACTTAATGCTGTGATTGTCGTCCATACACACTAAGGTATCGAAGCTATGTTGTCAGTCTTAGTCTGCTGTTACAAGGCACTGATCCTTGGTTATTATGTCAGTTTATATTGATTCAAAACACTTATCCACAAATCTAAAGAAACGTTTAACATTTTAACGAAAAGCACCCTTTCATCCATTCACACACACATAGACGCACCTACCACCCCCAATTTAATTGTGTGATCCACTCAGCAACGTCTCAACTCGTGTTGAAACATATTCTTGGAATGCAACACAACATTAACATTAGCTGCAAGGATTTATACAACAAAATAAAAACTGACTCACCAAGTTAGCAATATGTCATCGGCTACAAGTTGCATATTGTAAACTATCTTCACATTTTCAACAACTGATGACAATTGACTTTCTTCTCTGTTCAACTAGAATATTTGGTAGCTGGATTATTTCCCCCCTTTTCCTCCAGTCTCTCTTTTTTTCTAGTTTAATTGTATTTATCTTATAGACTAGATAACTCAAGATAGATATATATATATATATAATTTAGACACAAAACAATGGCCCCTTTAAAGCAGTATTTAAGTGACACTACTTGTGAAATGCCATAAGTGTATATTCTTTTTTAAATCTAACTTTAGCAAGTTATTATAGGAGATATTGATTTATTATACTTATTGTTCACCCTTTTTCATACATCTCAGAATCTGTTAATAAAAGTCAATAACTAACCTATACTAGACAAATTTAACATCAACAACGGGACAGTGTAGTTTGAAAGAGGGGAGCAAAGTTTTTTTCGCTCATGATTTTTGCCACTAGATGGCGCAACGGAGCCGTGCGCTGTGGCCCGTGCCAAGCACTGCGGTCAGTCAGTGTAACCTGTTCGACAGACCCGGTCAAGCCGACTTTTAAAATAAAATAAAATAAAGAAAACCCTCTATCCTGGGGACAGGTCGGTGCAAGAACCACCGACAAACCATCACCCAACTTGTCATAAATTGAGGCTGTAGTCTTCGGATGTAAAAATGGGATCTTTTATTTAGGCTGACTGTTGGAGAACAGGATCGAACCTGCGAAGCTTCAAATGCCCAACAGAATCACTGGTCTGCGCCAAAGCGGAGGTCGTATTGAACTCGCCCTCCCTGCAGGTGCGCAGATGAATTTATGGCACCGGGTATCATCCGCTGTTTTCTTGATTTATCGTTGGAGCCTATTTCATTATGAGTCTCCTGTACACTCAAAAAAAAAAAAAAATAATAATAATAGTGTGTGTGTGTGTATATATATGTGTGTTTGTGTATATATGTATGTATGTATGGCGTGTCAGGGCAGGTTGTAACAAAAGGACAATGGGTGCACATGTTTGGCGCACATTGCGTTATGTCCTCGGCGACTGAGTGAGTGGTGTCACCGAGTTTCTTTCTTTGTTTTTTTTCATATTTCATAACTTCTGTCAGTGAAGTCTGTGGTTCGCCCTCTGGGATCAGGCGAGTTTCACTGATTTTAAACAGTTTTTTTTGTTGTTTGTTTGTTTACATACATTTAAAGCCAGGAGAACAGACTCTTGCTCATTGACTGATTATCTTGGGGCCACGGCGCTTGAGGACTGTTGAGGACCAACAGTCCTCAAGAGCCGACCTAGAGCCGCGCACGCCAGACGGTCTTCATCCCTGACTTCTCACCCAGGGTTTACCCTTCGCTTTTGTTTTGCTGCGCGGTTCATAAACCCGCTGCTGTAACCGCTTGGGGGCGTCGTATCTTGGTCCGATTACAGACGCATTGTCGCCTTCCGTGCAATAAAATGGAAGATATGAAGCATCGAAGGCGCCAGGTGAGCAATAAGACAGACCAATTGAGACAGCATGTGTCATATTTACACCTATTCACCAGCGCCAGGCCTGCTACACATTAACCAGACAACATACAAATAAAGATATGGAGTTGATAAACTCCTGACTGGAGGTGCAATAGAAGGGTATCAAGGGATGACTTCGCCTTTCCAGATTTCTCTCTGGCGGCGGAGGAAAACCCTCCCACTCTTGACAATGAAGTCCCATCAGTGGTGGTTTGAAAACTTAAAGGTGATGCCTTTTAGGACACGGGGAGAACTACATTCTCACCACATCACCTGATGTGGGCTGCGTAGCTTCTTTTTAGATGTAGACCAACATCCAAATACATTTCAGGGATTTTAAAAATCCAGCCTCTCCCCCCTTTCTCTTACTATCTCTCAGCACAGCATGTCTCCTTCCTCGAAGCTGAGGCCAATGGGACCAATAAATAATTTTTAAAACAAAACAAAACAAAACAGCTCGTCCAGGTAGGAATCCCAGGTATGGTCCCTCGGGTTGAGAGGGTCCCTGAACACAGCGTGGACAGATGAATTTACTGATGTGGACAAAGGCTTCTCTAATTTACTTTCTATTTCTATTCTTTTTCTTTTAAAGATGTAAGACAACCTCATTGTCCGCCAGCCTTAAATCAGCTCAAGACAATTCCTGTAGCCAGAATTACTTCCCATCTGTAATGGGAGCAAGCGAAGGACACAGAATAACAAAAAAAAAAAAAAAAGTGGGGCATTTCAATATTTTATTGAAACTTTCAAGAACACGATGTTGATGTTGTAAACTAGACAAAACTCCAATACAACATAACCCACTGACAATTTAAGAAACACAAAAGAAACCTTCATATTTTTCGATTATGCGGCACTTTTATGATCAGGTTCGCAACATAGGCCTATTTTAATAATAACAGAAAAATAGTCCACTTTTGTCACACTTCAACGACACCTCTTTTTGCTCTTAAAGAGAAAGAGAGAGAGAGAAAGAAAGAAAATATCTTTTTCAAGCCATTGGTGCAGTGCGTTGTCGCTTTTTCATTCGTTTTAAACAGTAGCACTTCACACACGGGGACAACAAGTGAAAATACAATGGCACATGAGTGTGAATAACTATCAGTGGCTATTTGGGGAGGAATAAAGTCCATATTTTAAGAGGGGGTATAAATGCAGATGGCAACAAAAGGATAATAGCCCACAAAACTATCTTTACACAGGTATATCGACAATAAATTAAGAACAGATCCCTAGAAACAAACTACTCCGTTGTATTTACACGCAATAACAATATGAAATAATTACATAAATATCTTATATATCCCTATGTACACCTATAATCAATACTACCTTTCATTTTTTTTTTTTTTTTTTTAGTATTTACTTTTAAATGTCTGCTTCCCTTTGCCTGTTGGACATTTGGGCTAAATTGCGCACACTTGGGCCACGGATCTGTCCCAGAGCACCAGTTCAGAGTTTTAAAATGGCATGAAGAAAAACTAATTATTATTATTTGTTTGTTTGTTTTTTAAAGAATGATAGCCTAATTGAATGGAGTGTGTTCATTTTAATCAACCCAATATTGCCTTCCATCCTTTTCGTTTCAATTTTTAGTGTTAAAATAACATTCGTTGGATTTTTTGTTTGTTTGTTTGTTTTTCCCAGGGGACATGCAACATTTGGCCGATCTATCAATTGATAGTGTAAAACAAAATACAGCAGTCTTTTAAAAGGTAGATTAAACGGTAGTGAATTCAAATAAATCAAACCAATTCAGAGTGCATATTAAAACACATTTCGCCTCGTGTACAATAACGTTAGGAGACAGGACACAGCAGCAACTTCTCCTAAATCTGTAAGTCACACCCATGCCAACTTTTTCAGTTTCAATACTTGTACGGTATTCAAAAGACAGGATAAAAGTGTTGTTTAATTTAACAATAACAGAAAGGGGGAGGACATACATATCAGATGTGTATTAACCAAAGTGCATTTCAGAAACTAAAACGTCCAACAGTTCATTTTTTTCCCATTTTAAACCTGCACGAATAGAGCATCTCCTTACTATTAATGTCTTTTCACTTTTCATGATAACAACAAAAACGAAAAGCAGGTGGTTTTTTTTTTTTTTTTTTTTTTTTTGTATTTTTTTTTTTTTTTTAAGAAGAAGGAAATGGAGGAGAAAAAAAAAGAAGAAAAAAAAAAAGCCACTCCTAGGGGGACCCGCTCCGGGGCCTGTCCTGATTTGAGTCCAGTCCACTGACGAGGCGCTGGATGCTCTGCAGCTCGTTGGCGGCGTCTTTCTCCGAACAAGTTTTTGGGGACATGGAGACTGAGCCGGAGGAGATGGTGGACGAGTGGCTGGTCACCTCCGACGTGGAATCCAGGGTGACGGCAGACACCGGGCTGGCGGGGACGATGCCGTCCCCTTTCAGCTCGGTCCCGCTGCCGGCCATGGAGGACATGGCGGTGGTGAGCAGGGTGCTGTCCGGTACCGTCATGGGGAGGGAGTAGGGGCTGTACCTGAGTCGGGGGCGCACTGCGTTCAGGAAGGGGTGTCGGTGCACGGACGAGGACGCAGCGGACGAGGCTGCCGCGGCTGCTGCCATGTACGTGTAGGGATAAGGGAACAGACTGCCAAACGGAGACATGGCAATGCCCTGAGGAGAAAGGGAGAAAGCCAGTGTGAGCCACAAGGCTGGCGTAACAGACACCTAACTCTATGACACATACCAGGCACCTCGGTGTCCTATGAAAACACGCAGGAAAGGGGAGGAATGGAGCGGTTACGCACGGTGTTGAACTGATTTACCAAAACCCTGCATCGTGGAACAAATGCGTGAAAGCTTCAAGTGCTTCGGGCATTTCTTGTGCTTTACTTTCACTGTCCTCAGTAAAGATTTTTGTCATACATAACAAGGTTAGTAATGCATCGTTACAAAGCTAAAGGCACTGTCAGACTCTTGGGCAATGCAGATTGAGTATGTCCTGTCTTCAAACGCTTCTGTTCACACTGCCCCCCCCCCAACAAATCTGGTCCTAACAAAATATTCTGCAGCAAAACTTCACCACCCAGCATGTAAACAGCTTTGGTGCTTGTTCAAGAATTTGCAATGCAAATAAAAATTCCTAATATGCTGCGATCAAACAAGAGAAGCTCCAGTTGTAACGCTTGTTTTTATAATAAATGAAAAAAAAAAGACAAATTTGGTGTCTATTAAAACATAATGTTGTTTCCCTCTCCGAGCCAATGAAGCATTTTAATATGCGCCATTGTGGCTCTAAAGCACATTTAATGAGCTCAAATCAAAAAGGCTGCCTGACACCTCGAGCTGCTGCAATGTGTTCTCTGCGACTTAGATTGTTTTCTTTAACGATTGTTGGGTTAGGCTGATGTCTGTAACAACAATGCCAAGGTAGAGGAGAGGTGATATAACGCGGCCTCTAACAGCCTAGTCAGTCAAAATGCTGTATCCAACTTTACTCAATAATTTATACAATAAAACAAAATATACAAAGGCACGTTCTCTTTCTTAATACACAAATGAAGGGAATGAGTGGGGCCTTTAAATACGCGTCTATATCAAACATGGGCCTAAACTAAATCTGGCTTTCAGACCTCCATGAGTCTGTAGTCTACTGTACAACCCAACATAAGCAGTACGCAAAGCAGCTATTGTGCCTAAACCCAAGAAAACAGGTTTTACCTGTGATGCCAAGACATGTTGCTGCAGATGAAAGGGCAGGCCTGGTGCTCCCGTCAAGCTTTGCGGTGACGATGCCATGCTAGTTGTGTCCATGGTGCTCACCCCTCCCGTGGACACAGCTGCCAATAGGGGTCCCATGCCAGCGGCCATGTTTGAGAATGCGCCTCCCATGTTGAACTGACTTGGGTGCAACAGAAACGGATGCGCACTCCCTAAGTGATTAAAAAACTGTTGTCCTGTTAGACCTGTTGGAAATCCAAAATTATGCAGGTGGCTGTGGCCTATGTGCGCGCTGTCAGTCTGAACAGTCAAAGGCACGAAGCTGTCCTTGCTTATTGACCTGCACTCGTCCGCTTTGGGCTGGTCCAGACTTGGGCTCTTGAGGTCTTCTCCAGAGCGGGTGGTGCTGGAGATGACGGTGATGGGACTCTGCCTCGAGTCCGCCTGACTTTTCTCAGTCCTGGGGCCGCTGTCGCGGATCCTGCTGGTAGAGTCACTGTTACTAAAGGGATGCCCTTTAGCCGGGCTCGCCTCATGATCCTTCCCGTCCTCCGTGGTCGTTGAAATCTTGCTGGAGTCAGGACCATCTTTGATGTGTCCATCTTTGCTCTCATCGTCGCTGTCCTCGTCGCTGTCGCAGAAATCTGCACAAGTAGAAGGAGGATATCAGTCTTTCTGCACCAATGAGACATTACGAAAACAGTTGACTAGTTGACTCCAACAGGTGGATTAAGAAATAGACCTGCAGGAGGCCATATTGGTGATCACATGTCATTTCCAATTGTTAGAAGCTAATATCTGAATACCTACACATTAATAGGCAAGGCAAGGCAATTTTATTTGTATAGCCCATTTTTACAAACAGTTTGTCTCAAAGGGCTTTACATAGCATCATTACAACATCCTCTGCCCTTAGACCCTCACATCGACTGAGGAAAAACTCAAAACAAAAAACCCTTTTAACAGGGAAAAAAGAGAAACCTCATGGTGAGCAACAGAGGAGGGATCCCTCATACAGGGCAGCAGATCTGAAAGTCGGTTTTTATAGCAGTTGAAACGAAAATCGTTTGTAACAGACTGACATGTATCTGTGGACAGATCATCGTCTCATCACTTGGTGAACATGTTTTATTTGATCCCCTGAAGACAGTCGACGCGAGGGACTGCTCTGTCAACTTCCCCTCTGCGCATGGACCCAATAAGAGTGATCAGCTAATATTAAAAGCTGCAACTGGTTCACATTCATGAACTTTGCTCTTATTCTACCCATTACACATAGGCTACCTCGTAAAAATACTTGCCACAATAGAAATTTTACGACTTTTCGCACGCGGCTTGTGGGGTCTGTCAGCCTACCTTTCAGGTGTGGGGGGCCCACGGTAGACACGGCAGGGGACGAGGCCTGGCCGAAGCACTTAAAGGAGGCCTGCTCTCCGGAGGAGTCGTCTGAAGCCCCGTTCTCCTTTTTCTGCTGCTCCTCGTATGAACGCATGGATTGCAGAGCCAGCTGTTTCCTGTGCAGGAGTACGCAGGTTATTATAGGTTATATGCGGTGGTCACAGCTCTCAGATCAGAAACTATATCTACAGAGGGATGAATGGTGCAGGCTGCAGACCTGAAACGAGGCTCCTGACTCCTGACTGACTCACCTATGCGGCAGGTGGAAGTATGAAACCCACGACAGTGCCACTGCTTTAGCCCATACATCTGTATCTACCTTCAGCTTGGCATGTCACATTGTCCACTGTCCAAGTGTAATGACTGAATGAAAGTCATGGCTCGGCCAAATCGTGAAATTTCAATAGTTAATCAGAAAGTAAAA
Organism: Rachycentron canadum; assembly: GCA_038496675.1. Lineage (NCBI taxonomy): Eukaryota > Metazoa > Chordata > Actinopteri > Carangiformes > Rachycentridae > Rachycentron > Rachycentron canadum. Next base: position 12,386,441 of record CM076666.1, read on the forward strand.
GTAGTAATGAAAGCTCCCCTGCTCCAGTTTCTGCTCCACACCACCAGTGTTATTATCCTGGGTTCCAGCCTATTACAGCATTAGATTAGAAACTGATGAGCCACACTCCCTGTGGGTTAATCCACCGTGATCAATCTCAGTCTGCATTTATAAATCTGAACACATCTGAAGTGTGTTTATTCTTTTCTTTTTTTTTTTTTTTTTTGCAATGAACTTTCCCTTCTGTCTTACCTCTTTTCGCGTCTTCCATTGCCCGTGTCACGGAATCCTTTGGCAAATGGATTATGGTCAATTTTCAGCTGGGTTATCTGAAGAAAAAAAAAAAAATCAATTGTAAATATTACCAACCAAATTTTCACTTCTCCACAGAGCCCGCATTCAGTGTCTTTTTACGATTAGACGTAAAGCCCCAGAGCTGGAGCTAGTTTCTGCAAGTGTACAATATATCAGCATTATTGTCTGAACAGGCTGAAGCTATTGCAGTGCTGTAGTAACATGATTTTACATATAAAGGACTGACACAACACACAGAGCACACAAGTCCTCATTTTGGCACGTTTTCCCTGAGCTAAATATGCTGGGATTTTTTTTTTCTTTCTCTTCTTTCCCTTTCTTTCTTTTTTGGATAAACTTTTGCCAAACTTTACTCCCACACTACTTCCTCTCCCTCTGCACATGGGAGGGGGGAGGTGCTGCCATCGTTTCCCAACGATATCAAAGAGCTGAGAAGATGATTTTCATTATTTTTATGTCTTACAAAGAATAAAATGTTACCATGAAGCGCAGCCTGACACAAAAATACCCCCACCCCCCTTTTCCCTCTTTTTCTCCAGTCAACCGCACAATGTTGCCCCTCTTCCTTTTCTCCTTTCTCAACCCTTTTAGCTTTACACACACACACACACACAAACACACACACACACACACAAACACACACAAAAAAGAGTCTGGATTTGTGCCAAATCCCTTCCACGTGATTAAATATAACCTGTATAACATTCCTGAGAATTATTAATTTCATACCGCAAGCTGGTGAATATGGCACTCACCACCCCCACCCCTATAACACACACACACACACACACTATGATACTCTACTCTCACAGGCTCAAACAAATATGTCATCTTTCATATTTTATAACAACTAAATGGCGCAGGGCTTGAAAGACAGAGAGAGACTCGGTTTTGACAGGGCCAGCAACACACAAGCTATGTTTTGCTGGAAAATATTCCACGTGTATCGTTAAGCAGCAATTGTCCTTACCTTGTCATTTTGATAAGCGGTCACGGCAATGAAATCCGTTTCAGGAAAAACATAAGTCCTGAAGGTACTGTAGGGGAGTTTGAGAATGTCGTTGGCCCTCACAATGTGAAATCGAGGCTGATATTTGTGCATCGAGTTAAGAATAGTCTGCAACACACAACCACAAAAAAAAGAAAAAGGCAAAAAAAAAAGAAAGAAAGAAAAAGGCAAAAAATTAGCGCAATATTTACACCACACTGACATTTGTGATCGTTGTTACAGAATATACCCTCACATTACGCGTTTTCTTAACAATGTTAACTTAAATTATTAATCACAAGGTAAACTGAGGAATTACATCTAATAAATAATGACGTATTTTTTAAAAAAGTAATTTTTAAAAATCCCAGGAATTATTTATTCTTTTTAGTGGAACATTCAATTGGTCCAGGAAAGCCTTTACACAGTAAGGTTTGATCCAGGGATATGTAACATAGCCAATTATATGCAATTCTCTAAAAAATTGTGAAATTTGCATAGTGAGGATTCATAGTGAAATTTGTATTTTTAAATTATTTTTTATTTTTGAACTGATCTACTATCTTGGTCATTAAAATAAAAACATTTTCATTCACATGGGACGACATATAAATAAATTGCACATAAACACATCAAAATGAGCAACACGTGTGTATTAAAAGTTGATAAATAGGAAAATTGACATACATGAGTTGAACTTACAAATCCATGCTTGTCGGAGATGTTGTTTGTCAGCTTGAGTTTGTGAAAATTGACGACTTTTGACATCCACTGTTCACCAGTAGCCGGGCTGTCCGGGTGAATGTACATCCTCTTTGGCATTTCGGGGTCGGCCTTCCCCGCCACCATCCAGCGGGAGTTATGAAATTTGTACCTGCAGTCGTCGGCTGCAACTATATCCATCAAGAGAATATATTTGGCCTTCTTGTCCAGGCCAGTGCACCTCACTTTGAACGGAGGGAACATCCGCCTGTGACAAAGGAAAACACATGATGAGCACTGATGTGGTGGCAAATGCAACTGAGTCAAACAGTGAATTATACTAACATTATATATTTTTAGGCAGATTAAAAAAAAAAAGTGTGCATGTTCTCGTCTGCAATGCAATCTTAGTTCACTGATGAAGCCAATAGCCAGTGATCTTATCTGCTGAAGATAAGTCAGCCGCAAAACTGTCCCGCAAAAAAAAAAAAAAAAAAAAAAATTGTAAACTCCATAGAAACGTGTTCTTCCTCTGCTTCGTCTCCAATTAGAATATAAGACGAGCTGTTAATGCTGTATGGATGGTGTCTTGATATCTAATGCCTTTAAGGCCTGCACACACACTCACACACACACACACACAGCAGCCATGTTTGTGTACTGTCGCTGTGGTGATGACGAAAATAATTTAGTCTCAGCTCCACTCAAATGGATTAACCCGTCAAACGTAAAGTTTAGACGAACCGGCCGTGAAAATTGAACAAACAACGCTTCAGCAGTCCAGGTTTTGTATGTTGAGGAAATTTGCATAGATCCACGAAGTTGTTACTGTAATTTGAGGCTTCGTATTAACATTATAGCCACTGCAAATCCAATCACTGTCATTTACACAAAATAATAGGAGCTATAACGTCTGATTTTCCATAATTGCAGATTTTTTCTATCTAACAATGTCTGTCTGACAGATATATATATATATATTAATAGGATATGTTTTTATACTGAGGGAAACCATATCATCCTGTAATAAAAGTCACACATGCGTGACAGTGGCGGGATCATTTTGCTGCAGTGGAAGTTCAAGTCATTTAAATTAAATTAAGAGCAAAGCTCGAGAGCGTTACGGGAAATAAAGATGTTCTCCAGATGAACCAGAGATAAAGCTGCCAAACTACAAGTGCCATGTGTAAATAAATGGATAAATGCATCCATCAATATGCACAAAAAACTCCTGTATTTCGGAAAATGTATATATATAAAATATTTTTGGGATGAACACACACACACACACACACACACACACACACACACAAAAAAAAAAAATCTACTTCACCTTCCGGATTTTGTGATCACCATCTCGGTGCCTCTCTTGTGGAAGAGTTCCCAAAGCTCCTTGGCTTCCAGGTGAACTTTGGGGTCGTCCTCCACCTCCTCCTCAGGCTCCAGAGTCTTGAGAGGCCTGAGGTGAGCGGCCGCGGCTTGATGCCCCAGCGAGGAGAAGTGGAGGCCGGTCTCCGCGGCTCCCATTAGCTGGTCCATGATCGGCTTTCCCAGGGCGCCCGGCAGAGAGAGCGAGCCGCTGGGAGGGAGAGCCAGGGCCGGGAAGAAAGGAGGCTGGTGACCCAGCATTGCACTCATGGCAAATTCCGGACCCCGGTGAGGTATAAACGGATGATATGCCATACTTGATCCCTGTATGACTGGATCTCTCATCAGGAAGTTCATCCAAGTGCAGGCAACGAATGTAGACGACTTGGTTGAATGTGAAACAATATTTCTAACAACAGTGAAGCCTGCGCACAAGAGGGAGCAACTGGAGACAAAATAAAAAAAAAAAAATAAGAAAAAAATAAGAAAAAAAAAAAAAGAGAAAATAAATCTGACGCGGGAAAGCTTTGGAAATCCCTCTTTCAACTCTGTAGAAATAAGCATCCACCTTTCTTTTCACGGGGCACTGGGAAATCTCTACAGTCCTTTGCTGAATTTAGATCAAAACTGTGCTCAGGGAAATGTGGAAACGCTCTCCATTAATCTTCAAGAGTGCTGCGAGACCGATTTTCTTCAGAAGTTGACGCGCACCGGACACCTCTCTGCGTCTCGCTGGCTTGCGGACATTAGTCGAATTAAACCAACTCGGGTGAGTCACTTAATTGACTGCGGCGCATTCTTTCTCTTCTGCTCGCTGTTTACAATATCGGCATTCCTGTTAAAATGCGTTCCCTCTTATTGGCTTCAGTCCTGCAGCGAGGGCGACGTGTTGAAATATTTCGATACCGCCGAATAATCCCCCTGCCTTTACTTGCTCCGGACATGCACCCTCACACGCACACACACACTTTATTCCTCCTCTCTCTTCCGCGCGCACACACATTTCAGAGAAAGACGTGTGCAGAGAAAGGAGTCCGCTGACGGCCAGGGAGAGAGAGGAGAGAGAGGAGAGAGAGAGAGGGAGAGAGAGGTGGTAAGGTCCCAGCTCCGTGATTTTCCTAGCGCCTCTGTGGCCCATAGGGCTTCATACTGTATGGACGTGCCGCATGTTACGAGGAGCAGCGCTCCGTTTGATTGGCTCTTTGACGCTTTCGGACCAATTGTGTGGCTGCGTGGGCGTGGTTTTAACAGGTCGGGTGGAGGGGACAGACTTCAGACTTATAAAAAGGTGTTTGGAAACTCAAAAGGGCTTTGCCGTGAAACACCCACCCATGCCTGAGTCAGTGTTGTGTGAATATGTCAACATCGTTACAGAAGTTGCGCTGCTATCGGTCGGTCCGTGAGCCCCGGCGAAGGGAGGGGAGAGAGAGAGAGAGAGAGAGAGAGAGAGAGAGAGAGAGAGGGCGAGAGGGGGGGGGGGGGGGG
>CM076666.1:12391358-12449650 GCA_038496675.1 Rachycentron canadum
GAGAGAGAGAGAGAAAAGACGAGCCGAGCCGAGCCGAGCCAAGCCGGGGGAACCGGCTCGCTGTTGTCGGCGAGATGTGGTGATCTGTTGCGCTGTTGACTTCCTCCTCCCGTCCCATTGCACATTTGCACTGTCATCCTCTGAATATCGCGAATGCACTTTTATTCGCTCCTAATATTTATTTCATGATTAAATGTTCAATTCGCGTTCTTTCTTTTCTTTTTCTTTTCCTTTGCTTTTCTTTCTTTTCTTTTCTTTTCTTTTCTTTTTTTACCCAGAGATTTAACAGCGCCCAGAACATTTCCTGTAACATTGTCCTTTCCAATCATAGCTCAGAAAATATGACCGGATGACGGGATGAGGCGCCCGATGATAAATCCATGTAATGTTAATGTTAACAATGTTACTAAAATGCCCAGTGATTTTTTTTTTTTTTGTGTAATATTTATAGCCTATTGCTTTATAGAAAAAAAATTCTAAATGCTCATAGATGTCAGGTGTATTTATGAAGTTTATTATATCCTTATATCATTTTCGGTATTTAGGCAGATACACACTCTGCTTCTAGCGTTTCATTCCCACTTCTTCTCTCCTCTGAGTCAGTGTGAGTGGGGTCTGTTTGTGGACGCTGCGTGGAGAAGTGTAACTGATGATGAAAGATGGAGAGCTGATGGAGCTTTTCGGTGAGGATGTGAGGATGCAAACCGTTTTCAGCTGTGGTGGAGGATATTTTCATTTTGGGTTTAAAGTTGAATTAAAGTCCCACCGTCGCACGTCAGTGGCGCCGCAGTGACACGAGTCCGCGAGGATGCGTTCACTGGCGCCTTTCTATTTCTCTTATCAGTTCTTGTATCATAAAATCTATGTTTTGAATACCTTCCATCACTTCTGTCGTTATATATAGCACGCTTTCCCGGCACAATCACTGCCTCTGGGAAACAATTCAATTTCAGTCCGTCTACAAAGTGATACTTGCACAGACTGCGCCAAGTACAGTAGGTGCTATTGATAATACAAGGCAATTTTTATTTATTTATATTAGAGCATGAGTTTTGCGAAGTAGACTATACAGTTATCACACTTCCTATTCTTATTTCTGTTGTAACACTGGAAGCATCAGCAAGTCTGGGTACAGTCGGTCGCATCTTTATTATTAATATGAATAGAGGGTATGGGCTTAACGGTCACTTAAACACTGTAGAAGTGTGCAGTGGCTCACTATTGGCTAAAATAATATTGCTTCACTGCAAAGCCTCTAAAACGACAAAGCAAGGGCAGCGCTCCCTAAAACGCTGTTTAACCACAAATTCACGAGTAAACTAGAGAGTCGTGGCCAGTCAGCCACCTTGGATAAACATTGACCATCAATTCTCAGTCAATTGTCTGTCTCCCTCGATCCAGGCGGGGACCAAAGCGGTGGTGGATCTCAAAGTCCTTGAGGGGCGAGTTCTCAGAAAAGAAGCAACAGGCCCAACGCGCTTAGTGCAGTATTTTTCAACATTAATGCAACATCAAGGTGGTTACAATTCACATCAATTCGTGTGACATCTGTGATATTCAATGGCGTTAAGTAGCCCACCTGTTGCACACTGTAGGGAAGTATTGTTTTGAATCCTGGAGCTTCAACTAGTCAGTAAATGCCTCGGGGCTCTTATTGGGAGGGTCTGAAACCATTAATTTCAATACTCTTGCATGCAAGTAGCCTGTTAGTGAGAAACCACTGCTGACATGATATGTGGGTTGGCCAATTGCAGCTCAGTTGTTGACTACCGTGGTGTGTTAGTTAGTTAAACCTGCTACAGTTTCTGCTTGGCTAGATGAGGAGGTGTTGTCTTGAAAAACTGCTGCCTCTAACACCTGTGTGTGTGTGTGTGTGTGTGTGCATGTGTGTAAACTGGAGTGTGTTTGCATGCATATACAGTATATTCCCCACGGGAGACGCACAGGGATATTCAGCTTATGAGTTGCATGTTATTGATTTGCTGGAGAAAACAAATGTGATAGCTGTTGATAAGCCACAGCAGCATGTGACTGATTGTCGGTAGCTAAACTTTTACATGTGTAAGCCTCAAAATGAAGGTGATTCTTTTCAGCAGCCTATGTGGAGCCTTCCATCCTTCTCTTTGTGTTGCTGGGGTCAGGACTGTGTCAATTACTGGGGCTTATTCTTCTTTAAACACTCACCCCCATTAGCAGCACATTTCAATTTAGCGGAAGGTGTCATCAAATAGGAAGCAGTGTTGACACGGCGGCAGCCTTTCAGTCTATGTGGCCTAGCTGGCTTCATTAGCTAAGCAAGTAGAGAATGGTCAATACGCTATATAAACTTTTACAGGGTTAGGGCTCTCAGGGACTCCAAGAGGCTATAAAAAGGTCTGAGCTGACACTACTGATTGATGAAGCCAACTTTGTCAGCGCTTCCCTTTTATACATCTACAGAGATCATGCATATCAAAATCAAAAGGGGCAGTATATTTGACTGGACAGGCTCTAAAATTTCTCACTCCACGTGGGTGGGTGACTTCTGACAGTACAGGGGAACAGCTTGTGTTTTAAACCTGTCTCATGTGTTAAATCACCATGCGGTACAATCTACACAATTTCCAGGAGTTAGACTCAAAAAATTAGCCATAAAATATTAGAATTTAAATAGAAAAGCAACTCCTTTCATGTTGTTTTGCATATATATTTATTCTAATGGCAACTGCTATGTTTTTACTGAATATTCTTACTACTGTTTACAACTTTTACAAATAATACCAATATTATCAATGAAGAAAAACTGCATTAAGGTCATGGGTTATGAAGCCTCAATGCTCTTACTACACACAAGAGCTATACTGTGTAGGTTCATTAAGCAAAGCTTCAAAGACATTCCTGGAATTGATCATGGAGCTGCAAGTGATGTAATGTATGCTGTCCTGTTTATTTGCAGATTGTTAATGATAAGCAAGGACAGACTTGGTGGCACCGCTCCTGAATGGAGGAGATTGTCTGGTGAGAGTCATCAACCCTAACACGACATGATAGGGAAAGGAAACATCACAAGATTAGTATATGCAACTACTATAATGACTCCAAACTTCATTATGGGCATCTCAACATAAAGTGGAGGGGGAGATGTCCAATTGACAGGGTAATGACTTTCCAAATGTGAACCATTTACCTCAAAGATTTAGGTGGGGCTAAAAATTGATCTGCTGAGGCTACATTGCACCAAAATGGTGCAGATTGTTAAATGCACTTTTCAGAATCACACACGTTTTAGTCAATTGGCTGGAGGAATGATAAACTCTACTTGTTGATAAATTGTCTATGTCAGGCATTTTTAGTCAAGTCAACCCTTGCTCTCATCAATTCCTGCACCGGCAAGTTATAGGTATTGATGAAAAACAATTTTAGTTAATTAGGGGATGTGCTTATTGATGGCAGCCCATTGACTACAGATTGACAAGGAAAATGGTAGTGGGCTGGGAAGACGTTTGCTGCCGTGGTTAACGTTCATCAGCAGTGACACAAGCTCATGACTTTAACTTAGTGCCACATAGTCAAAGAGGAGGTAAATGAAAATGACAAATGGCAATTTTAACCAAAAGGCACCGCTCTTGACCAACAGCATAAAGAGATATGACACAAAATCTAAAGAAATGATCAGAAGTTAGACCTGAACTCAAATGTAATGGGGCAATAGTTTAACGTCCCCACAATCTGAATATCAAGACTAAATGCATTTAGGTACTTAATACAATTACAATTAGGCAAGAAATCATAAGGGCTTATGTTTTGTTTATGAATGAATTTGCAGTGCATTGTCAGGCCAGATGCCCAATAAACACCTGCTTAATTGTTCCTATTCACGTAAAACAAGGTATGCTCATTATCGCCTGTTGCTGTAGAATAGAGTAAGGGCCAAACAGCTGCTTTTCAAAGGTAGATTGTACGCAGGACTATTAGAACAAACCAGTCTAGTGGCATGCATCACCTGTAGAGCATAATGCAAGGGATTTGTCTGCTCAGCCCCATAAACAGCCGTCAGGCTTTCTCTGCAGCTACAAGCTGTGTGATCAAGATGCTCGTGGTAAATGCCTCAGATGTGGACCATGTGTCAGAAGTCTTTAGCTTGCCTTACGTGCCACCACTACCCAACATGGGAGATAAGCATCTTTCCCCTTATATTCTGAACACTGGGGATCTTACTGGAACCAGTTTTGCATGCTAAAAAGCAAACAATAGCAAATGGGAAACATAAAAATCCTCAGGTTATTTGTCATCAAGTTAGCACAATATAAATATTTCCCCACTATATTCAGGAAAGGCATCATTTTGAGGCTATTTTGAGTTTGAATCAAAAAGGATTTCGGTTTGCACGGTGCAGTGGGCAGGGAGGTGCCCAAATGTGGATCTCTGCTGTCCATTTAGCTTCACCACCACTGGCATCGGCTTTGTGCTGCTTTGACTTTACAATCTCACGAAGTTACAAGGTTTTGCCATTGAGCTCAACCTCAAGACCCAGCGCTTTTAAGAGGAGAGTGGTATAAAGCAGTGCATTCCTCTACCGAGGGAATCTTGGGCTGAGAGGTTAGGGTGGCTTCTCTCTAGAGGTTAAGTGGGATAAGTGTGTGGCTCATGTCAACCCCACTACCCCCCAATAGTTTCTGGAAAATTTGCAATGGGGTCAGATTGGATTACTGTGTTTTGGTATTTACATGGAGACAGAGGGCTTTGAAATGGAAAACCATAGGCGGAAAAGCAAGTGCCATGCAGTCTGAAAGGCTGGGTAAAAGAAACCAGCCCTGATTTCCACTGAAGGGATGGTTGAATACATGTCTTTTATGTCCCCCTGCCCCACAATCAGACAGTTTGTTACCGGGAGTGGTGATTGAGGTAAATGGATCAAGTGCAATGCCAATCTTTAAAGTAAATCCTTGCTGAGTACTATGATAGACATTCAGTAGGAAATAAGGAGGTTTCCAGCATCATGCTTTTGCTCACAGATCCTTTACCACATCATAGCCAGGACTGTGGCTTCAAGCAAGATCCTTAAATGCAGTTAAGGAATTTTGCAGCACAGTTATGCTACATAAACAGCAGTGCACCCCATCCCTAAATGACCTTGTAAAAACTCACTGAGGTGTCAGTTCCCCTCAAGGTAAAGCCAGCTCTTTCTGGATTTGTGCCTCAGGTAGACTGCCATTTTTCCTGTTCAACCCCGTCGCAGACCTGCTGGGATAAGTTTTCTGGGTTATTTTGAGAGAAGGATTCTCCATGGCCACTCCCCACAGGTGCTGTGTGCAGGCCTGAGCCCATAATCCACCCTTTTCAAGTATGGATTTCTCTGAACCCTAGATCTCATCCCACTAGATTTTTGTTTTACTCTGTTAAGGTGAAGCAACTGCTAAAGATTAAAAATGGCACAGACGTACGTAGAAAAGCATTTGTTTCGCTTTTTTTAATGCAGCTGTAAAAGGTAAATAACAATTTCAGTCAGAATTTTGGGGCCTTAAGGAAAAAAACAAGTGCAAACTGTAGAATTTCAATCACACTTTGAATGAAAAATCCAGTTTTCATTTATACACAGTACGCACAGTATTTATGGTATTTAAATAGTGTGTGAATAAAGTACATTTTTATTCTGTCCAAAAAATGACAATTGTTAAATTTGTTTTGAGATGCTCTCTAAAGAACCAGACTTTATCTGACACTTTTTGAGTAGATCCATCCATTTTTCAAAATGCCATGTCCCCTCATACCTGTCTTTTTTTTCTTTCTTTCTTTCCCCCCCTTCCAAAGCACACAGTGATAAATACAAGCAACAGGTGTTAAATGTTTATGATGCTGCTCGGTGAATATTTCAGAAAACCTCAGGGCTCGTGGAAGCTCTTTGTATAAACCTTTGCGGTCTGACACAAATGTTCCTGTAAGTTGTCGGCTACTTTTTTTTTTTTTCTCTCTGCTCCTGCTGAAACTTGACCTCCGGTTTCTGGGTGAATTAACGGTTTTGTCAGTAGCGAGAACAACAATTTGAAGTGTATGCGGGGAAGCTCGAGCGGCGGCAAAGTTGAGTGTGGTCAATTGAATCTCCCACATGCTTCTCTGTGCAATGGATGGATCCCTCTATTAACTGTTGAAGCCACTATGCCTTGTAAATGTTGGCGGAAAACCCCTCTGAGTATGGAGCCCTGCATTAAGATCTTTGGAGAGAGATGCATTTTCCTTCTTTAATGTCTTTACTGAATTAGAACAATTTAGTAAAGACATTATTACCCCCCCCCCCTTTATATTTATGCTCTACCTATATTAATATTTGGAAATGTGAGATAATAACCACCGTTTCTTTTTAAATGTTTTGTCAGTTTAAATACAAATATCGATTGATGGATTTTATTTTTTAATCTCATCAATCCACCCCAGGAAGTATAGGGCTGTGAATTGAAAGAAGCCTACTCTAGTACCGGTTTAGCCTAATAGTCTATTAGGTTTAACATTAAAGTACCAGTTTACCATATTACAGCCTGTATATGAGCTATATCAGAGAGGTGGAATAAAAATAAAAAAAGTAAAAAAATCTTTCTTTAGATCTATTTGAAATTAAATGTGATTTAAGTTAGACGGCTCTGGGGCCACCTTTTGTTCCTTTTCCTTTTTCTTTTTCTTTCTTTTTTTTTTTTTTTAACCAGCTGTTTGCCTTTGCTGCTTTTTTCCTTAAGTCTAAATTGCAAGTCGTCGGAGACTTGTGACATTTGAAATATGAGATCGGCCGTATTTACGAAGTTAGACAATACACGAAAACCACATGAAAATCAGCATAAGTAGGATGCGGTCAGGAGCTGTGCTTTCATTTGTTGAAGTCCCTACAGATGTTTTGCATAAAGACATTTTTTGAGGGGTGGGGGGGGGGGGGGGGTAATGATGGGGAGTATTTGAACGTAAGCTGAACCTGGTTGTCTTAACTTATAGGATTCTGCAGTAACCTCGACTAAGAATGAAAGAGACCGAGTCTGTGCAACTGTTGCACAAAGTAGCCCATGCAATTTTTTTTTTCCAGGGGGAAGAAAAAAAAAACAAAAACATGTGACTGTGTGTAAGTTTGATGGTCATTTGGGGGTATAGCCGCGTCCATTACTTAATTTTAGTCCAGTGTAACTTTTAAAGTGGAGCAAACAGGCTATTTCCACACGAGATCTGCAGGCCTGTCAAGATGTAGTTAAAACGGTGTAAAATTAAACGACCCCCCCCCCCCCCCTTTTTTTTTTTTCTTTGAAACACACACTGGATGCCTTTAACACCTGCTGTACATCCCACACTGCCGTAAGGGTTTATAAAAACAGGACTGATGATATAAATATAGATTGTATCACTGTAATCTACCAGGCCATGCTCTCCATTTGTGTGGATCCGCGCTGAAATACAAACACCAGATTCATCCCACTGCACACACCGAGAGGACACAAGCACCAACCACCCAACCAACCAATTAAAATCCGATTAGGAAACATCTTAGTTTTCCAACCGAGGGCAGCGAAAAAGCCTGTAACCTTTCCTCGCTGAGGTCATCCACCTAATAAGATCCATTGCCTATAGTGAAGCCGCAGACCTTCACAAATGTTCCTGGCGACCGAGTGTGGCCCCAGAGACCTTTGGCATACATGGCAGTTTAATTGGTCACTGTATTTAAGAATAAGGTGGGATTCCAGTTAATTAGTGGGGAAGTGAATATGATTGAACATTTTATGATTTGCTCCCCGGCCCCTGGTTTGTTAGCGCGGATTTGGGGTGGATCAGCTTTTGTGCTCGACAAATGAGAAGTGAGTAGCGTGGTGCCGATGCACAGTGTCGTTTTGTGGACTGGCGACAGTCTCGATTCATGGGAAAAACTTAAAGGAGACCCGCGTTATCACAGGACCTCATTATCTCATGTCTGCAACCATCTTTTGGGAACAATCCCTAATCAAGAGTGGCACAGACCTACTTTGCAGAACTTTAGTAGAATTACCCCCCCCCCCCCCCACACACACACACACTCACCACCACCACCCTCTCTCTTTCTCTATCTCTGTCTTGCTCTCTCACTAAAAAACGCACACACTTTGCGTGACGTGTGGTGCCGCATGACAATGTGGCAACATGACAACTCTTTGGCTATCAAAAAATATTTACAATAATTGCGCCTGCGAGTGTTCACACATAGAAACAAGACACCCCCGCCGCAATAACACCCCCGTGCAGTGGGATAAGTTACTGTTGGTATTAATAATCACTGTCGATGGAGCAGCCCATGCTTTGCTTTTACCGTGTTAACATATTGCTGTGACATCTCTCAGCTTTAGATGCGTAAAAACCAGGAGTTTCAAAATGAGGGAATCTGCACACTCTCCTCGAGTTTTTAATTGTAGGAAAAAGTTTATAATATTTTAAAGTTTCTTGTTCAGAACTAACCTGGTTTGAGAAATTGCTACTAAATGTCCAACTAATCGATTTGTTTATTTTTTAGCGAGTGATTTAACATTTAATCCTCTTATTCGTTTTTATTGAATGTTCCTTAAACTCCAAACATTCACACCGTGTTGTCTTTTCTCAACTCAGTGCATGACAATGACAACTACCCCGGGGGTGGTTTCTCTCTGTGCACACGAGCCCACAAGATGAGAGAGGTGGTGGTTCATTTGCTCGGCCATAAACCATTTATTTACCTTCAGGTGAGTGTCGCAGAGAGTGCAGAGTAAAGATCGCAGGAGAGATTTACACCTGTCTCTCTGCTCAAATAGAGAAGCCTGTAGCCTACAGAGATGGCCACTGGAGCCAGCTTGTCTGGGTGCTCTGCTAGACAGCCCCCACCCCCTCACCACCAACCCCCCCCCCCCTCTACTGTGGATTAAACAACATCATAAATGACCATCAACGCGCACACTGTAAACAGATTATTCTCCTCGGCGCCTGGCGCACAAGCTCCACGCTAAAGGGCATAGACGCGTCCAGCAGCCATGTGTTTCGGCTCTGCTTGGTCATCCTTTTTACACACACGCGCGCGCGCACACACACACACACACACACACACACACACACACACACACACACACTTCTCTGGACACTTCCCGGTCATGTAAATACTGACGAGCGTTTGATGTCTTGGCTGCAGGTTCGGGAGACTCTCGGGAGGCTGCACAGGGACATTTGTAACAAGAAGAGGAATCACTAACCTCCTCCTTCCAGAGCTTTTGAGCACGGGACAGGACAGCATGTGTAAGGGAGACAGCTATTGATGTTTATTTATTTAAGGATCTACTTTAAGCTCTGATCATTTAGAAAGCTTAATTTATAACAATATCTCATGCCCAACTCAAGCATAAATTTGAAAATGATGGCAGGAAGGTCTCAGCATGACCTGCATCATAAATAAACTATACACACGCATGGACTAGACCAACTCTTTTTGACCCATATTTTACCTGCTGCTGCATTTCTTCTCAGAACTGATGAGGGTTGTTCACCTATAGGATTAGAGACTCTGCTTCAATGACTATGTATGGTTGTTACAACATGTCGAAGTGTCCTTAAAATACTTTCATTTTCCCAGAGTTAAGGTGCAGATCCTGCCCCACAAATTCTCAACCTGGTGAAATCTATTCATCACATTAGAGTAGAAACCGTGTCATCATTTACTTTATAACTCAGCCTGCAGACCTCCATTCTCAGTCTTGTTCTCTACAGAAGCTTTTTAGGCACGTCTCACAGGGTAGATATGTTTGGATGCCACATAATCACCTGGTGGCTTCCTACATGCAGATAACAGCAGTTATTGATGGCAAGGTTTCATCAAGTTACACTTTTGTTAGTAAGGTTGTTAGTGCATCCAATCCCCCAGTATCTTCAAAAATCAAGTTCTGAGTCATTAATGATAAATGCATTAATTTCAAAACAATAGAACAATCATCCAAATGCTCCCTGCTGACCTAGAGTGGGTTGAAAGCAACTCCAAAAAATACAAAGACACCTGATTCTGAAAGCGAAAGTGAAAAGAGAGACAAAGTCTTTAAAAAACATAACAAAGAGGATACCGCTAAGAGTGACACCACACAATTAAAAAAGATCTATATGTGCAAATTCTAAGGTAACAGGCTATTTCACATCATTTTGCATGGAATTAAAATTCTCAACTTCTCAAAAGCCTCAAAAAAGAGTTGTAACACCAAACACACACACACACACACACACACACACACACACACACACACACACACACACACACACACACACACACACACACACACACACACGTGTAAAGACACACACAAATATCAACCTCAATTTTTTTCCCTCTCCCAGCCTTGTGCTCATGTTTGTCTTGTTCTCTCCCAGCACTTTGTTTCTTTCTCTTCTCTTGCACACACTGATGCACAGTTTGCATGCACACACTCACAGACACTGGCACATCACTTCACTGGTCACTTTGTTGGCCACAATACAGGCAGGGTGTCCAGTGGTCAGCCAGTGAATTTCATGCCCTATTGATGAGAATAAACTCGCTCGGTGTTAGGCTGGCAGTGTGGCGGTTCTGCCTGATTCCTGCAAATTAAAGGCTGTCAGCATCCACATGCTTTGCTCTTTCATGAATATCTCAAATTTTATGCAGAGTTATCTACTTTGGTCAGTTGTCTTGTGTTGCTAATTTGTATAATGTCTGTGCACTGCACCATTTTTCTCTGGTTTCTGTGCGTGTTTTTTTTTTTTTATTTGTCAGTGACGATGCTGTCTCACTGATAGCAATGTTTGCCTAATACTTTATTCTTGAAATATGGGCCAAGACACAAAATGGGTCATGGGCCCCCTTTTAGTGTCTCTTTGTGTGACAGTGTGAGAGTGTGTAGATGAGCCTGGGTCACGGGGGCCAGAGTGATTTTATTCAAATTAGGCCTGAAGCTTTCAAAAGCCTCCATTTTCCATCATGACTACCATTATAGCCCATAAAATAGTTGATTTCGGATAATGTTTCTTAAACATTACATAATTTAGGCTTAAAACATGCTGCCCCATATTTAAGACAATGGCTTCCCTTGATTTCCATTTAATCCAAAGCAAAATCCCTGTTTAAACACACCGAACAAGCATGATTGATTATTTGCTGAGTGAGCAGCCATAGGTCATGATTATTAGACCCCTCTGCTAATGGAGAAGCTTTTAGCTTGAACACGGATATGTGGGCATCTTTAACTGTAAATTATCCAGGGAAATCCTAACTTGCATGTTGTTGTGAAATTTTAAATAAGGGTTTAATAGTTTTATCAATATAAATGCACCCTGCTGTCCACTGAAAGTTAATGGATAAATCCAAAAAGTCTGCCCTTTATTTTTTTAATGTCTATCACTGACTCATTCAATCATGCAAGTCAGCCTTTGACATGTGTATGTTATTCTGAGAGGGAGAGGGGGGCTCGTGGCGTATGTGCAACTTAGAAATTATAAAAGGAAGCCTCCCATCTAGTGCAGCCATAGGGGAATACAGAGAGGGAGGCAGCAGGAGCAAATCGAGAGCGGTGATTTCCAAAGTGGCTTAGCCATTGAATGACAATAGCCAGGCCCCTCTGCCTGTCTCTCTTTCTTTCAGTGCTGCAGACTGAAAAAAACTAACATAATAATGCGGCCAGAGAAAATTACCAAATGTGATTTATTCTGATTTGAACAAATCATTTGTGATTTAAATATGGCAAGAGAGATAACCATGGTAACTGAATTTTAGAGTTTTTTGCCTTCTTTGTTTTTTGCATTTTACTGTGGCCAAAAACAGGGGTTTGAGGGTCCCATCGGCACGTTTTGCAACCACTGCTTCTTCACTGTGGAATCTCTGGTGTTTTCTGTCAGGGGAAGTATGTATACTAAATTTGATCATATTTACTCCAGAAGATATTTATTTAAAAAAAATACATCATTTAAACATTTTACCAAGGTACTGACAAGCTGATATAGCTACAGTAAAAGTTTTGAAATAATGAGGTATTTGGAAAGAACATGACACATTAAGCGTTAGATAACTTAAATTAGTTAATTACCATATTTATAATTCTGTCATTAAAATCTATGTGTTTAAAGCTGATTATTTTCACTGAATACTGAAGTACTAAATAAGTGAAGTATTCAAAATTGTATTTTTCTCCAGGTCATGTCATTATTTTTCTATAACCACTTTTCACTCTCAGTATTTTTTTAAATTCTTATTGAGATTTTGTGCAATTTTTTCTAAAGTTAGCGTCAGTGTGCAGTGCTTGACAGTGTTTTCATCATGCCTCTAATATGCGGCAGGGTCCGTGAGCAGCCCTACATATTCTCTCATCCGTCAAGGAAGGAGAGATTTTTTTCAATAAATAATTCACCACTGATAGCCAGGCCTAATGCCTACATGAACAAATCTCTCAGTTACAGCCATCTTGGGAGTAAGCCAGTCCAAGAGCATACTTAATAAACAAATACAGGGCCTGACAAGATCTGGTTTCACTGATGTCTTTCCGAGAGGAAAGTATTTGAAGACAGTCGGTGGAACAACATCCTTTCTGTGGGTGAAGGTTTAGGGGTCAGGTGTGGGTTATTGCTGCCAGAGCAAGTCGTCCTGTTGCATCGTTACTGCTGATCATCTGGATAGATTTACAGTCCATTTCACATGGGGCATAATTTAAGTTTTCTTCATATTTATCTGACATTTATGTTAAAAAATGCTATGATCTTGCCCCGTTTAGTAGGAGTTAAATGACGAAGAACATATTGAAAGATAAAATACACAAATATAGAATTCATGTTATTTCTGTGCCTAAAAATGGGCTTTTTGATGCATGCTGCCCTTTGTGTCCACTTTAGGTCCAGGGCTGAGTCAGTATCGCAGCCTTACATTGACCACATGTTCAACGGGACTAGAAACATGAGCCAGACATGATTCCACTAACCCAGCCCTTAGGGTAAAGTGGCTGTATGTGTGTGCATTGTGTGTGTGTGTGTGTGCACGTGTGCCTGTGCAACATCTTCTCACGGAAATATTCTTGTCGTAGACTACAAACAGCGGCTGCCTTATTTATTTATTTATTTTGTAGCATTTCAATAAATTTGTTCTTCCATCTGAGTGTTTGTGAATTTGGGGGTTATGGTTAGGATAATTTTTTTTTCTGTTTAATGTTGGGGTAACATTTGATTCATGGATCTTGGTTGACCCAACATGGTCTACTGAAGTAAAATATAGATTTGTACAAACGGATTTTACAGATTTTCTGTTTTCTAGTGCAGTTGGGCTCTGTGTGTGAGTGTTTGTGCGTATATTCATAAGCATAATCAGGTATGTGTTTGTGACTGGACACGGTTGTTGGTCAGTTATATATCTCATCTGTGTGTCTGCTGCAAGACTCCCTGCATGAAATATTCAAGGTCCAGTGAAAATTGATCTGCTGATCTGAAGTCTGTTTCTTGCTCTCTCTCCTTCTCTCTCTCTGACCAGATCCCTGTGGAGCTGCCTCGAAGAAGGATGCTAATATCACATATCAGTTAGATGACCAAGTTCAGGGCCTACACTACTGCTGCAGCTCAGCGCTTGAGCTTGGATCAATGGAATACTGCTGGGGATACAAACGGACCACACCCACACACTGATTAGACCCTCTGATTGGATATCACGTGGATGTCTTGACCACTACTATGGCTTTCATGCAAATTGATAAAGGTAATTTTAGTCCCTTAAGTGAAATTTGATTTGCGTTAAGAGCTCTTGCTGCTTTTTTGTGATGTAAAATGGTTTTGATTAATAGTCTGGGATTCCATGGAGAAACATAACAAGTGTAAGAGTGTAATGTATCTCTTCCACTAAATTAGTGGTGCTTCCGTTTGCCATCTGAGTTTATTGCCATTATTTTAGGTAAAGAAAAACTGATTTGACATCTATACTTGACTTTAGTAATTTCACACCATGGACATATCACAGTACTCACTTATCAGGCTAAAGTCAATTCCCACAAACACCTTCCTAATCGTAGGCCTATAGGTCGCTTTGGAACAGGGAGGAAGATACACAACCCATACACTCGAAGTAACATTCAGCCAGCAACTCAAAACACACGCTCACAGAAACTAAAAGGTTATCAGCAAACAAGCCCTGCTATACCATTGTATCCACCTACCCAGGTCGTAGCTGTTACGTGCTCCCCTAAATGTCTGCAACACTCCACCTCACCTCCTCAGAGCGGCACAGTGCTGCACCCTGACTAAATGAAAAACAATCTGAGGAAACAGGGAACAATCCTAGGCAGGCTCCAGCGGGCTGCCATAAAAAGAGGGGCTGCCTCTCCAGCCTCTCCCTCATGCCTTCAGCTTTAACTCTATGGGCTGATGAAAGATCAATGGGCCGACTGGGCAGCCGCTGCTGTGCCTGCTGTCCGCCACTGCACCAGGAAGCAAGCCAATTACAAAACACCAGAGAAAAAAAGGGAGAATGGGAAAACCCTCAGTCTTTATTAACGCAAACTGACTGATTAGTGAAATAGTTTTCTCTGTGTTTGTGTGTGTGTGCACGCACATGTTTTCCTGTTATATCATATATGCTGAATCCAGGCTGTTGCAGCAGCCAGATTTACTTATGAGAAATGTTGAATGTTTCCAGCCCATGGATCATATTCCAAACTCATTTTAACCCTGATCTCTCCCTACATCCCCCACCTTCCCTACCTCGCCCTCTTTAACACCCCTTTAACCCCTTGCCCCCCGCCTCCAGGAGCCTCACTTCAGATCTGTACCAGCTAACCAGCCCACTGGATCTCCGGCAGGAGTAGTAATGGGGGTTGGCGCTAGGGTTTGGTGCAAACACGCAGCAGCAGACAAACAAATCATGTTAAGTCTCTGCTGCCACGGCTGGCAGCACACTCAAAGGGGAACCAGTGCCCTGCCAGGGAGGAGGGTGCACCCATTTTCCCAGGGAGGGGGTGAGGGTGAACATGAGGGAGGGCAGCGTGGAGGGGAGGCCTGGTCCTTATCGAGCCCGGATCACAGACACCTCCGCCCCTCCTGGCAGGAATGCATACAGCCCCTGTGGGAGGAGAGAGGGAGAAGAAAGGAGGAGGAGGAAGCAAGTAGACATAAAGAGGGGAAGTAAAAGGGGAAAGAAAAGAAAGAGTGAGGGGAAAGTGAGTAACTGAATGAGAGCGAGAGAGAGAGAGAGAGAGACCAAGACCTGCCCAGCTTAGGAGTGGGAGTGTCCCTGAACATACACACACAGACAAAAACGGACCAATCGCAGCACTCAACACATTCTCACTGAGTTGGGAGCACATAGGAAAACAAGCGGGGCATTAGGCTGCTCAAATACCATTCTAACCATGCTGCTGTGGTTATCATTACCTCAGTTCAGTTTTAATGCGATGTGTGTCACAGATGAAAGCTGAGGAGAGACCTGCCAACAATGTGGTTACACATTACACAAGTGTTAATCAAGAAGTTGTTAGACTTTTTTTTGTTTTTTGCTGTGTTTGGGTCATTAAGTTCAAACTCAGAATGAAAAAATTATGTCATTGTGAGTAATATCCCAACAGAGTCATTTTCATGTCTCTTTGTTTGAGTGATATTTTTGTCATCATGTTGTTTTCCAAATTAAGCACACCCTCTGTCTCAAATTGTCAACACTTCCCCTTTGAGTCGCTGAATGTTTCAGGTATCACTGCTGCAAATATTCCCTTTTCCCCCCAAGACAATCATAAAAAAAGAAAAAGCAGGATGATAAAATACTGAGTGAATAAAGGTCTTCAATTAGTGGACTGTATTATATTTCCGCAGCTTCTCCCTTGGGTTGAAAATATTTATTTTTAAAGCCTATAGAGTTGTGATTTTAACATGATATTCCTGTATGCTGGCTGCAAGTGTTTTGTGGTTGTGTGTCAGGGCAGAGAACAGATTTTGTCAGATTGGGTTTACGGGTTCAGGGGTTCATGTACAGTACACACAAGAGCATTCCATACAATCTTTACATTTCCATAAACCCTCACTCGCTCCCGCTCCTCCTCTCCTTCTGTCTTGGCTCATTGAAATGCTAATATCTACCAACACTTATTTCTTGACATCATTTGCTTTTCTGTTCAAAATACAGAGACCTTTGACACACTCTATACTCTGCTGAGTACCCACGAGCGATGCTGCCGTGACAGAGATGTGACTCACACCACAATGTACGTACTGTAGCTTCTGTATACTGATCCCTAATTACCCTAAAGTGTCACTGAAAAGCGCTGCTGTCTGCTGCAATATCATCAAAACATACAACCAAACACAAACTCTTCCAGCTGACATAATACCAGAGCAGCTCAGCAGTCACCTTCTTCACACCTCTGAGTTGACCTTCCAGAAAGCCCTCAGATATATTATAAATAGGCTAAACAAAGTGACAGACTCAGCCAGAAAGTCAATTCAACACAATAATGACACAGAAACCCTGCACATAAAGGTAATTGCTTATTTTACAAATAATACTTGGAGCTTATGACATGGCACTTGTTCTTTAATTTCGTCACACAGCCGTACCAACTAGGTGCAATACTGCAGAGAGGAAAGATGACATTAATGGTGCCCCATAAGAATAACCTGCTGGCGTGATTAGAAATTAATATTTGTTTTGCAAGAGGAAAACTTTCTTTGCTGAGGTGACACACTTTTTCAGGCAAGTAGCATAATGAATATTGAAGTGGAATAATTAATGCCCATGAAAGTAGCATTATGATGTAATATGAACTTCTTTTTTAGTAAGTTAAATATTAAGATAGACGTACCTGTCCTTTCATTGTTGTGCTGCACAAGACAAAAATGACAATGAGCGCTGTGGAAGTAACACTTGAGGGCACACAGCAGGCTTGCGTATGAGTAATAATAAGACAAACTTAATTGTCAAAAGAGGTTTTAACATTGTTTAATATTTTTCTAGCCTAATTTTGCCACTGGAATGAGAAAATCCATGGATCATACCATGACTTTAAGTTTTAAAAAAATGTATTACTTTTCTTAGGTTGAAAGTGACATTCAAACCTCCTTTTTCTTTCTTTTCTTTTTAACTAAATATCCAGATAAAATAACAGCATTCTCTCTGTGTAGTTAAAGTCTTACAGCAACCTTCATCAGTGTTTTAAAACGTAATATCACTTTTACAACGAATAAACTGAAATCTGCTGTGTTGCTGAAAGAATTAGCAAAAGTACCACATTGTAATCCAATAGCAACATTTCGGTGGAATACGTTTTTTTTCTCTGGCTTTTTATTCTATTTCCCGTCTCAGCAAAAGTGCCTCAGCTCGGCTCCATCTGTTTGTCTGAGCAGTGTGGCAGGCAGGCTAACTTATTGCTAGCACATGTGACCGGGTGAGTGTGTGTATGCGCCACAGCCTATCACACAGCATCCCATCGCCTATATCTGTACCTTCATTAATGCAGGCCCACGGCAAGCGAGTGTCTCCACATGTTAGCATGGGGTGCAAACATCTGGCTTATTTTGAATGTTGTATGTTTTGAATGTTTTAGGACCCCTTTCCTTAAACCTTCTCTTGCTCTTTTCTGGTGTCCTGGAAAGGGGCAACTCAACATTTTTGTCTCTCTAGAGGAGAGGAAGTGGCGCTGGTGTTGTTGTGGCGAGGGACTTCAAAGAGGTTGGGACGTCAGTCATGTACAAGCAGAGGGCAGAACCTGGTCAATGGCAGGGATTTGTCGTCTAATAGCCCCTCTGGGGGGACTTCAGGCCTAATTTCAGAGGTGCTGAAAGTAGGATTTTATGGAGTATGCCATGTCCTGGAGTCTTTTTGTTTCACATGTTTTTTTCATTACACGGAAGCTAATTGTGATGATAATAGCAATGTGAATAATTATTTTTTTCCAGAACATTAAAGGAATCTGATACAAATAAAGATTGTTAAATCACAGAAATATCCTTAAGTCACATTTATAACTTAAAAAAAAATGTATAACTTAAATCCATAGCACATTCTGTATCTGTATCCTGGTGATGATGTCATCCAGGGATAGCCTATCAGGTAATACAGCTGGCAGTAACTCCAGTTCACTTTAATATTGATGTTTCCCTCCCCTTGTCTCTCCATCAGCAATACATTTAATGGTCACATTCTGTGCTTATTCAGCACAAGAAAAACGAGACCAAGGTAAACATGCCAGCTTGAGAGAACAAGGCATTAGTCTTGTTGCTTGAAATAACTGGACTGCATTTAATGAGACATACGTAAGTTGAGAGGGCAGACATTTGTTTTGCTCCCAACCGCATGTGCCGAATTAACTGACAAACAGTGAACTTCTCAGACTTTGGGACTGCACAGTGTTCCAACAGCCATCAATACAAGCTCATGATCTGTAGTCGTTGTCAGTCAGGATGTCGTTTAGAAGAAAATGCACATTTAATGGCTTGATCCATTGTGATTGGAGTGGTTAATTGATGATCTGGTTGTAAATTTCTGTCTCATGGCTGTCACTATCTCTCCTCCCCTCCTTTCATCGTTCTCCTTGTTTATGCTTCTTTGCCTCTTCACTTTGCTCCTCCTGTTCTGCGACTCCAATGCGTGTCTCTCTTGCTCCCCTGATCTCTTCCTTCCCCTATTGATTGGAAAGTGAAATGCGTGGCGATCTTGAGATATTCACAGTTGAAAGCCATCTAATTGCCCAGTTGAAATCCATCTCACAAAATTATTCACAGTTATTCAGTGGGAGCTGTTTGTGTTGGCTACTAACCAAAGCCAAGCTCGGAGAATGTCAGATTTGGAGGTTGAGGTGGATGCTGGGGTACTGCTGCTGGTGCAGATGTGCCGCTTAATTGCAGATCCCACCATGCGGAAACTATTCTTCTCAACCATTTCAAAGCATCTGCAATAGGTGTCACTGCAAGGTTAAACCGACTTCAAAATGTGAGTCCTGTTTCCATTCCTGACTGCTGAATAGTTTGCGTAGCGCTGTGTGCCCTCAGAAAAGACTAGGTGAGAAAAGACAAGGTATTGAAAGAAGGATATTCACAACCCCGGTCGATGCTTACTTATAGTTTGCCAGTGTCTGCTGGTTGTGCACAGTGTGGCTTTTGACATCAAACTGATGAAAAGAATGTGAATAAGATTAAGAATACGGGGTTGTATTACAGATAGTGAGATCATTTTCATTGTGCATCTCAGATATTTCAACCAGTGGTTTAGGTTGAAGAATACTGGTTGAAACTCATAATAGTAGTTAATGTTTAAAATATCTTAAGATTGTAAAATAGCTCTTCTCCTGTTTACGGTTAAAGTAACGGTGGAAAACTGAAAACAGAGCTGATTACTTTATCTTGAGCTGATTTGGATGCTTTCTGGGAAGGTATTGATTAAGTCAATTGCAGTAGTTAATGGTGTCTGCACATGCTAATTGAAACCTGGAACGGAAAGTATAAGGTTTCATATTCCTGTAGCAATAACAATGTAAACTAAAACAGCGGGGAATTATACGCCTCTGATAAGACATCAGCAGCAGTTTGATTCTAAAATCCAGACAAGGTGACTTCAGAGAGACACTTAAACAGTTGCTGGTGAGTACAGAACACAGAGGTCTTATCACTGGACAGACCTGACTGATCAAACGCTGAAAGAAATCTAAGGTCGTAGACTCCAGTGTCTGGCATATAGGCTTCTGAAAGGTTTACTGCACTTTGAAAACATGACATCTGTTACTTATAGCAATGTTAAGATGACGATGACCTTTGTCTTTGTCTTGTGAAGCTATATTATTTTTTTTTACCAAAGCGAAAACAAGCTGCATAGTAAGCTATAAGAGAAATCTTTTGAGTCCTTAAAGCTCTGTAATGATCCTTAATGGCTTACATAAATTGTATGTACTCCGGGACCATGGTAGCTCTCTTTGGTTTAAGCTCCTCTTTGCTTTTTGAAGTCTGTTTGTGTGTCTGTCCTGTTGCATGTTGTATATTTTTTGTTACAATGTACAAATAATTTGCCATAAATAATACAGAAGATTATTTATATAAGCCAATGGATATTTTTCTCTATTTTGTGCAAAGCTATAAAGGGGCAGTAAGCTTGAAGTACATTGTGTGTGTGTGTGTGTGTGTGTGTGTGTATGCGTATTTGACATATAAGTGTGTTTGTTTGCTCGGATGTATGTGTGTATGCGACCCTGTGTCTGGCCAGCCATGGCCACATCTGTTTGTCATGTTAGCACTTAAGCGCCTGCAGGAGCCACGATACTAAGTGGAGACAGAGTCCTCTCTCCCACTCTCTCCATCCTCCCTTTCTCCTAATTACATTTGTTCATTAATCCATTTTCTGCCCACTTCTCTTTCTTGTTTATGTTCTTGCTCCAGTGGGCTTTTGCCTCCTCGGACCAGCAGACAGTGACCTTTAAGGAGATGCCAAAAGACTCTGTAAGACAATGTTACCCCTTCACCCTTTCACCACACACACATACACACACATTCACATACACACACACACACACACCCAGCCACCCAGTCCTGTCTTGGCCCCTCAGTATCCCCTCGGGCCATCTCCTTCAGAGAGGCTAATGGAGTTAGCCTAATGTCTGCACAGCGCCAGTCATAAAACTGATTTGAGGCTAAAGGCTCGGTGCCGAGACCACCACTCTGCCTACTAAAAAAGGGAGATGTGAGTGAGATGTTAAAAGAGAGCTAGTGTATCTTTACAGGGAAAGAGGTTAGGGTGGCGGCGGTGGTGGTGTGGTGCAGGCTGGCGTAACTAAGGCAACTGCAGACAATCTAATTGGTATTGACATCCTTGTCTCGGAGGAAATTTGACATCTAAGGGCAAATCATTCTATTTAGTCTATTTAGTCGCCTGAATAGTCTCCAAGGCGGGGCCTGAGGAGCACAATCACGCTGCAGCGTTGTTCTGGTCCTCATGTCTGGGCCAGCTCTGCCACGCAGCAATCGATCCTAATCTGATCGGGGGAGGGGAGCAGGATAAGCGGCATAGGGAGAAAAAAATGAAAATAAAATCAAAAGCTCTGTTGGGGTAATATTTAACAAGAGGGAGTACAATTGGGCCCTGCTGGGGCGGCAGCCTGTAATGCACTTCTGCTGCTGTAGCATGGTTAATGTATAGAAAAGCCTGGGAGTAATGGCACTTCAGCCAAGGTGGCCGGGCTTCAAAGAAATCTGCTTGCTTTAGCTAAAAGACTGCCAGGCTGGGCCGCCAAAGACCTTCATTCTGTTAGAGCATCAAATATGGCCCCTGCTCAGGACACACAGACACCCTGATTTTATTATCCTCACTCCCCTGAGAAACTCATCTCATCCCTCTTTTTGTTTGTGTGACTGACCAACAATGTGAAAGAGTGAGGTGGTGCTGTCCATCAAAAGGCACACACAGCCTTTTCTTGGGTCAAACAAGAGTAAAGGCTAGTGTCCTCACACTGTTTGAAGTCGTGAAAATAATGGTTAAAGATAAATTTTTCATTGAGTGGATGTGTCTAGTTCAAGTATAGCTGTAAAAGTGCTTAGATTATAGAGAAAGAATGTATCATATGTTACTTTATCACTCTGTATCCCTAAAAGCCAGGCCATTTCTAAAATTACATCCATACAGTAAACTTGTCACAATTGTGTACAAGAGGAAAGTGTTCAAAGTTCAGAGTTATCTTTATGGACATTCTTATGGCAGCTGCTGCATGAAGCCCATTTTCCCCAAATGCAGTCACCATATAATATTTTGATTCTCTTTAATCTTTGGCCTGTTTTTGGATGCATAACAGTAACAAGGATATGACCACCAGCATCTGGAAATCCCATCACGGTGAGTATATGCACCTAAAAAAAGTTTGTTCTTCCAGGTAATGCATTGTTTTCATCATCTTCTGATCAGTCAAGAGGAGGGCAGTTAAATGTAATCCACATCAATCTGGTTTGGCCCAGAGCAGAGACTCAAATGATGGCTGGCAAAGTCTCACATGGGTCAAGATTTCTTGACTGCTCACTGAAGAAGTCCATGGCTGATACTGAAAGAAGCTCTTAGAAAATCTTGTAAGTGGGACTTGAGGTTATGTTTTATTCTAGATATTTCCACAAATGTATTTTTTTTCAAATGGTGAATGGATAAGAATTTATTTTTTGAAAAAGAAAAACAGTAGATACTAGTAGATAAAGAAGTTAATTATTTGACTGTAATTCATTTAGCATGGCTCCTAATCAAGTGGACATTGTAATGTCAGTGTTATCAGGCGAATCCCTGCTGTCTTCGTCTGTGTCTGGCAGTGATGTGGCTCTGCTACACACTCAGTTTAAGCTCTGTTTGATTTAGACTAGTCATCTTCTGCATGTGGGTGTGTTTGCTCGTTTTTATTATCTATGTGAAGACCAAATATCTTTACAATGACAATAAATACAAAAAGACGTTTTTATTGGTTTATTTTTCACTTAAATTGACAGTTATATCTGAGTTTAGGGTTATTGGGCTTAAAAATTAGCATTAGGTCTCGTACTATGGTGAGTAATCTGAGTTGGAGTGAGGTAGATGATTAAATTTATGTTACTAGGTTAGGGTTAGGGTTAAAATGGGTAGGATTAAGTGTAATTTACATGTTTGGGGCTCATGAAGTACAAGTTGACTGAAGATTAAATTTGTCCACAGAATGTAGAAGTTCACTGTGCTGGTCTGCACAAAAATCATAGTGGTGGAACTAATAGTCAGAGTGAAGTTGTGTGTGTGTGTTTGTGTGAGACGGAGAGAGAGTGTCTGAGTGTCTGTGTAAGTATGTGATGAGGGTGTATTGAGCTGATGGCTGCAGATATCAGTCCCAGATACTTAAGTCATAAAAGTGTGTCTCGGAGCCCTGTGGCTGTTCAGGCCCTGGTGCCTGATGTTATCAGAGTGAAACAGTGGCCACTCTATCAGGACAGAAGAGTACAGAGGCATTCCTGTATTACTGGGGCTGGTGTCAGGCCTGTAGCTGTAACTGAGGGTGGAATGGGGCGCGCTGCAGGAGTGCAGTTAGACAGTTAGGGAGTGGTGTGGGAAGTTGCCACATTACAAGACAAGCTGCTGGATTATTTACAGCAGAGTGTTTTTAGGGCTTTGCGGTGCTGGCTTGTCAATAGCTTAACTAGACTAACAGGGCAGCAGAAGGAAACTGAGAAGTCCAAATGAAGTTTTGTATTTCAATATAGCCTCATAACTCTCCAGGACCATGACATGTGCATCATTCATCTTTCTACTTTATCTCTCATTTATCACTGTTAACAATTGGGGTTATCAAGTGGATCCTTTCTTCATCTGTGTTTGGTTCAATGACGCAACACCTCCTGGGTATTCAACATTATATTCCAGTATCCAAGAAACACAATACTACTTTCCAAATCTCAACAAATGCAAATACACACTGTCTCTAGTCTGTACAATGTTTAATCTGTATATGTAACATTGTGACATGACGTAACTGCTATTAATGTGATATGATGTTGCACAAATCAACTCTGCATACAAAACTTTACTCACATCATTACTCAGAGTAGCCCCTTTCATCTATAGAAAATCTATATATTATACTTTGATTATTATAATGGATGCACATAGCTAGTTTAACACATAACAAATCATCATATTTTTGAAAAGCAACTAGTAAGCAAAGTATTCAAATGTAGTAAAGTGCCCTCTGAAATATAGGGAAGTGAAGTTATTAAGTCCTATAAAATTGAAAAACACTAACTTATATTAATTTAAAAATTGTACTTAAGTGCAGTAATTGGAAAATGACAAAAAGTGAAATGAACTCTTTATGCTTTTAGCTTTGTAACTTCTCCATTATACCTGACAGACTGATGGCAGGGGGAGTTGACGTATTTAGAGAAACAGATGGCGTGACCAAAAGTGAAGGCGACCTGCCAGGTTACGTCTTCATCACCCCTTGCCTTCATGTCCTCACTTATTCTCCCTGTCTCTCTACTCTCTGACCAGTAGCACCTTGCAGGCCTGTGTGGCCTTAGTGCAGAAGTCAAAGGTCTCGTCGACGGAGACAGCCTATCGTTACAGGGGGGTGTCAGCACCTCTAGGGCCTGTGTGTGCCAGCAATTGTCTCTGGCCTGGATTAGTTTTTGTATCCAGTTACGGACTTTTATTCCCGTGGAGTCAAGTTCAGCATGGCACTGAGGGCCAGCAGTGCTGGTGAGAGCCCAGTGATTTATGTGTTGCTGAGTGAGAGCAGCAGGTTCAAGTCAGAGGTCTCTGGGCAGGGTAACGTGCCGTATATGTTTGTGTGTGTGTGTTCAGATGTGCGTATGAGAAAGTGTGTATGAGTCACCGCTGCTCTCTGCAAACAAAAATGCGTGTGTATGACTGAGAAGCCGCATGAGGGCCAACCCAAAGCCCTCGGCAGGGTGCCTTGGTCTGTTTGGTTTGGACAAGTTCCATTCGTTTGCCTGAGAGCGTGCCTGGAAAGGTTTTGGTTCTGTAAAAATAATGACAGGCCTCTGAGAGGTGGGGCCATCTGTGTATGGACTGTG
The DNA here is from genome assembly GCA_038496675.1 of Rachycentron canadum. Taxonomy (NCBI): domain Eukaryota; kingdom Metazoa; phylum Chordata; class Actinopteri; order Carangiformes; family Rachycentridae; genus Rachycentron; species Rachycentron canadum. Next base: position 12,415,848 of record CM076666.1, read on the forward strand.
CTGATTGGCTGCAGGGACACTGAAGGATGAGTTTTGATGAGAAATGTGGAGAAAATATATCACACAGGAAGACATTTTTTTATGGCAGTTTTAACGCAAACATTTGGCCAACTCTATAACATTTATCATGTGGGTTTGAATATCATGTCACATATTCACTAAAAAGTGGAAGAACACCACATATGAACTCCAAGACCCATTGATTGAATTTCTTAGGCACACAACTGAGGTCACCTCCTCCTAGTCAGGTCTGTGCCTGGTTTCTTGCCTTTTTCTGAACTTGGATCATGGTCTAGTGCCAATAGCAACAACCCAGTCTAATTAGTCTGCTGATTTCAACAGTGGTGCAGTATCATAGTTGAAAAATGTCAACATTTGTTCATTATGTTATGACCTTATTAATTTTTATTTTTCAGTATTTACTTTTGGTTTACATTTTGGTTTATTCTTGGAATAAATGATTGAACACAGACTTGTATGTTGAATGTGTGATATTTAGTATGTCTACCTAAATCTAGTGATTTTTCACATATTGCATGCAGTCTCAAAGTTAATGCCTCTCCTTCTGAAGTTAAACAGTTAAAATGCAACTGAAAAGAGCAAGTTGTTACCACTGGACAGAGAATCAATTAAGGCATGTTAAACACAGTCTGGGCTGATGCACCCTACATCCACTCGTATCCATATTCCTTTGAAATATGATGTCCTAAAGATGGAGCCATATTTATTCTCGATGGTGCGTTTTGGATCCCTGAGATATTTTAAAATGGGGCATCTGTCCTGTGGCCTGCTCAGCCATCTGGATAAGACGGGACAGGGAGAAGATGTTAATGCACTTCATGATGAGAAAGGAGGATGACACCTTTGACCTTCTCTAGCCTTTGACCTCTGCAGCCGATATGGAGCCACTGATGCTATGGGTTTCCTATATCTAGCATATGCTGGCCAGGCCGATATGTTAAAAGAAATTCCTCATTTGCCACACACTGTTTATATAGCTGCTCCCTCGTGTTGTAAACAGCCAGGCTGTAAGAAAATAGATATTTACTTCACAGGCTTTCTATTTGATTAAAGAAAGAAAAATTGACATGCATATCGGATATGTTGCTGTGCTTATTGCCACAAATGCTAATGAAGAATGGGCTGCAGATACCTGAACAGAGTGTACAACATAGACTAAGAGTTGAGATTTGTATGTATACTGTAGTAACTCCTGTAATCATTCCCTTACATGGGTGCACCCAATCTCTGCACCCGATTGGGTGTGCACATTTTGCCAACCCAACAGAGTTTCAGTTACATATTACAGAAGCTCAGGTCCACTGCTATGTAAGAAGATCTGACCCTAAATCACTGCTGCATTTCCAGGAACCACCACTAGAGTGACAGAGAGGTGATGTAGAACTCAATGTTCTTCCCCCTTGTATGATGGCTGTGACTCCTTCAGTAGCAGTTTCTCAGTACATTGACATTTATATAGTGTTTCCCTTGGGGTGCAGCCAGGGAGCCCAAGGTGGCTGGAGTCCAGGGGCGGTGACTGGTAAGGATCTGAAGGTGGACGGGGGGGGGGGTTTATCCCTTTACATGTGAAGCCATCGTAGCTGAACCCTTGTCAATAGTAGCCTATGGGCAATGACAGATCACTTTTCTACACTGAGATTTAATTAGAAATTAGAGTGCACATCACCTCTGACCTCTAATCCTGCTTAGCTCTTGTCATGAGAAGGAATTCTAAGCATATTTATTTGTGAACTGGGACCACTGTTCCCCTTCTAACGTAAAATAATAATGCTCCAATGAAGCTGTTGGAGCTGATGTTATGATGAGAAAATCCATGAGAATGACAAGGATGGTAAGAATCAATCAATTCTGGGTCTGCCTGAGTTTATACAAAATATTGTTAAAAAGTTTAATTAATAAAAAAACTATATAAATCACATAACTTTAATGGGATATACAGTAAGATTAAATGAAGGTCACCTAACAATTCATTAAAAAAAGAGGCTCCTGCTTTTTCTCTTATATCTGCTTGTGAGCTACATGAAACATATGACATGATGTTATTTTAAACACTGACTTATTTTTTTTAAGATTGTGTCCTATTTCAGTAAATTAGTGAATTCAGATAAGCTCCTTAGACAAAGATGAAAGAAAAGGTATTCGTCAATCAACAACAGTCCCTCCACTTCCTGCACACATCCAGTCATAGAACTGATAGCTGGCTGTCCAGGATGCATTTCCAGTCATATGGCCAGTCCTGTGTGCTAAACATTGACCTTGTGACCTCTGCTCATGACCCCTGACCTGTGATGTTGACCCCTTGTCCAGGGGGATGGGTCTCTTATATATCTCAACTGGCCCTGTCCATTGACTACCTGCCAGGCACCTGCTCTGAGAAATGAAGCCAAGGCGAATGCCTCTCTTGGGAGCCTTTTGGGCTCAGCAGACAACAAGGCCTGGCCTCAGCCCTGCATTTGAATAGGCTTTGAGTGGTCCTGGTAAACCAATCTCCCTAATTATCTATTGAAAGAACATTCTTTTTCCTTGCCCAGTCATTACCTTGATTTCAATTGCTGAAAAGTAACATGGAAGAGCTTAAAATGAAAAGAATGAAGGGGGGGGTGGGGTGGAAAAACATACATGCATGCTTGTGCACGCTCACACACACACACACTTGAGAGACATATAGAAACGACAAAGACTGTATCTTCCGGATTTCATTAAGGTTAATTGTAGGTCAAAGGGAGCAGATTTGGGATATAAATCCACAATACGGGTGCAGGTCAAGGCAATGAAGATAAATTAAACATGAATATATGACCATAAGCTGTTGCAGCAACAGATACTGCTGTCAGAGCTGGTTGCTGGAGCATGTGATTTGTTTGCTCCCAAATCATTTAAACTAAAGTGGTCTTGGTTGGAGTTAACTTTTGGTGATGGTTGCACATGGTGACATCTAACTTCCCATTCATGCAAAGAGCACATATCCTATTTTCCCCACTTAAAGGGCAGATGAAAAGAATATGATGCTGCATAAGATGCTGAAATGAGTAAATAAACGACACAAGTACAAAAAGTAACATAATACGTGGTATGGGTAAACTACAATGGATAGGTGTCCATGAATGAGAAACATCAGCTTTCTCTGAGATGTTCTTACTGTGTCAGAGAGGGTGACACTTGTGTTTCTTCATGGTCACAGGGTGAAGGGATCATCCTTAGTTCATGTATCATCCAAGTATCATATGATAGTTGAATGATGCATTAATCTTGCAAGATGCACATGATTGGCATGTTTGCAGATGGGAGTTTGGTTTCGTGGTCTTACTCACCCCTGAAATTACATAGCGGAAGCATTAACATCAAACAGCGAGGTTGATAGTAATAATTGTGATAACAATGGTGTCTAATAGTGTTCCATTATGGTGGACAGTCACACTGGCCAGTCACAGTAGTGTCTTATGTCTGCAAATATTCATGGGTGTATTATATCAGCTGTTTTGTTTTAATTCTTTGCACCTTTTGTAAAATGTCTTTTTTTTAGCTGCCTATGTTGTGCTTTTTCCTAACTAATTATGTTCCAAATATTGCCAGAAGCCAAAACAAACCACTTGAAGAACAGAAGCATTTACTGCACTTTGTGAAGAGTTTCAAGAGTTTTTAAGAGATGAATTTTGTCTCTGTACATCAGTTACCACAGTTAAGGCTATCTACATGCTGTACTACTGGGTCAAGAGCATGGAGATAGTCACTCAAGAGTAGGCTCTTGGGGCTCTAGGGCTGTTCTCAGAAAGCACTCAAGGCTTGCATGCAGTCACTATGTAGTGGAGGAGATAAGAGGGGACAGAGTTACCCTTTGAAACTAAATATAGCTCATGACAAGCAGCATTTAGGTTGTCTCGTGCCCCTAATGTCCCCATTTTTATTTTTCCAGTTATTCCTCTAGTGTTGTGTGAATAATTTGCTACATGGCTGAAATTTTTTAACATCTGCTATTGAAAAGAGAAAGATAAAAAGGTACAACACAGGTCCCGTGGTCTGAGACGCAACAGATAGCATTAGATGTTCCATGTACAAATCTCTGTCTTTGTTGTTCAATCTGTCATTGTCAAATTTTCTGAACAGGCCACGGTGTCAAATCAAGTCAAGTCATATTTTATATATTGCACAATATCACAAATTTGCTTCAAGGGGCTTAACAATCTGTACAGCAATTTATACAACACCATCTGTCCTGAGATACTCAAAGGAGAGATTGTTTCAGTAAATTATTTCAATTTAATACTTAATAAAAATGATAACTTAAGCAGTATGGGAAAAAATACAATTAAAAAAAAATTTTTTTTGAAATACTCTTTAGATTAGATTGAATGTATGTTGGGACGCAAGATTATGCTGCTCATGTTGGCAGTCTCCTCTCAGAAAATGGGTGGGTGCCGTCTTTGAACTCCTCTGGATGTCTGTCTATCTCAAGTTCTTTAATCTCCACCAGTCTGCTATAACAGCAACACCTCCAAATCGCTTCCCATCTTTAGCCTTGACTGTCCACACGTTGTGATCTCAGAACATAAACATACACATATCAAGTCCACTTATATAATAAGATTCTGCGTCCTCTTCCTGATTAAACCTGTGGTTAATGGTCTATTCTTGTAATTTTCCTTTTTGTATTTGAATGTTTGGTTTGATAAACCAAGCTGTAATTTTTATGGATATGGATGGACAAGAATCTCTTCATACTGTATTTTGGATTTTATCCCATTGCTACTATCATCAGTAATACAACTAATTATGACTTAAATAAATGAGTTGCTCACACACAAGTCCAGCTGTAATGATTCCTGTGGCATCATTGGTCTGTTCATAAGAAATGTATCTGGTATCTTTACATTAACAATTAATTGTTCTATTTATACCATACATGGGCATAAATTGGGACTAGTGGTCTGAAAACATTAAGACTATTAAGTGATAGATTAGATCTTAATCATTATCATGTGAGCCTGGTCTGAGCACCGATCATCTCACACACCTTTTAATATTTAAAACTGGGATTCTGGTCCTAAAGTGTCAGGATTACAGAGTAAGACAACAAATGGGAACCATCGTCAGTCACTGATAAACATCCTTAATATATTATTGTATTTGGTGCTTTTTTTTAAGTGAGCATTAATACATTACATTGTATTAATGAATTACTAAGCATTATCTAAGCATAGGAGATTCTGTTGAAATTGGGCAATTCTGAACACATATCCTACATCATTTTCTATCTTTAATAGGATTTTTTGTTTTAATTTTTTTGTGATTTTAAGAAAACCTTTTCTCACTAGATCTCTTTCCCCTGCTGCCTGAGCATGAATAAAAGAAACCATCATAGCAAAGCTGTTCCCATATTCATGTGACAACAAATCTTTTATGAACGCCTACAGTCATAGTTGATCCATAGTTACCTTTGACCTATGGTCAAGGCCTCTGATCCCCACTAGAAAAAGGCTGCCAGGCTTCACAAGATGGTTGCAGTGGTCAAAATAACAAAACCATATTGTGATGTGGTGATGTTCTCAGTAAACTGGGACCATACTCACAGCCTCAGTGTGACTCCTGTCAGGAACAATAAGCACTGTGTGTTTCAGCTCTTTCCCCTCACAGATATCTCTTATGGAGCCTCCGGGCTCCTGTCCTCTGCACCAACACCACACAGCAACACTCTGCTGATAAAACCAAACAGACCAGCCTTGCTTATGTGACACTGAGAGGCTTGGTGCACATATACATATTTCCTTGCATTTCTACTTGCATACTCTTCTGTGTGAAACACTCATACTCAGACATTTGGGGCCTCCAACCATTTCAGGATTAGACCTCATCAGCTCACAACATCAGCCTTCAGAGGTGCTTCAATAATCTGTCTGTAGAGCTTCCACAGTCACATCATTTATCTTACAGGGCAAAACCACTTCAAGGAGGTGCTTGGTGCTGAGGTCAGTGGAGAAGGTGGGCTTATGGATATGAGGGTAAAGATGTGGAGACACGAGAGAGGGATGTGCTTACAGTGTTAGAGATGTCATAGGTGAAATATATAATCATCAGACTTTGATGCTTCTTATTTTTTGAAACTTTTATTTTGAAGGCTACACAAACATACTTGTGGATGTTGCCATTGCTAATAACTTAAAAGCTAATTGATGGCATTACACACTGAAAACGCTTTCTAAGTGACATAGTGAGGTATGACCATATGTATTTTTGACAATTAACCACCTTTTATAATAATAATTAGAATTCATGAATTTTTTTTTTTTTTTTTTGATCAGTAACTTATATTCTGTCCTATGACAAATTAATTTGATGCCCCAGTGTCATTCAGGGACCAAGTATTTGCTTCAGTTGGATACTGACATTCAGAAGCGGTAAATTTTTGGCTTGCTTTTTTGGATGCATTCATTCATAAACTAGATTCCTCTTCTCCCAAAAAAAGAAAAAAAAAAAAAGCATATCTTTTCCATGCTGTGTGAGAGCTGTAATGGAATCCATTCCACCCTGGCAATATTTCAAACAGTTCCACCAGGAAAAAAGAAACAACAGAAAATGTACACACCTAAAGTGAGATTAACTTTCATGAAGCAATAAGTTAGTATTTGGTAGCCAAACACTTCCATGTACAACACATTTCAACAGATGCTTCACAGTAAGTACACTCCAGGGGTCCATCAAGGAATCATGAGTGAAGTTCTTCTTTTTTCTGGTTTGCTCATATTTTTTCAATTGAAAGATTTGTTCAAAAATCAGACCTTAAATTCTTTTTCCTCTGAAATAAGATCATTTAGTTGTGGCATCACATAGGTCATTGATGCTGCTTCCTCTCCCTTTAACTGTATGGACTGTTGTGAGCACTGTGAAACTTTTCTTACCCTCTCCGTGTGTGTGTGTGTGTGTGTGTGTTTGTGTGTGTGTGTACTCTGAGTATGTATAGATGGAGCTGGGGCTGTGGGGTGAGTGATGACACTGGTGGTGTAATCCCACCAACATCTGCTTCTAATCTGCAACATGAAAAAGACACTCTTGTGACCCCATACCTGCCCCCAACCATCCTCTACCCCCACCCTGCTCCCTCTGCCCAATGTTGCTCTCTCTCATTTGAGCCCAAATCAAACAGCGTATCAGGTTACAAAAGGTTTCCACCATAACTTGCAATCAAACATACAAAAGAGGGGGGTATTTATTCATTTTATGTGCTCTCATTCATGCCTCCATAGGTCAGAGATTTCACTCAGTATGGAAGTAACTACATGTTTTGCAGCGGCTCTTTTTCTTCTTCTTTTGAAAGAAGAGCTGCAGATAATTCAAACCAATCTGTTAGTTTCCCAAAATAAAAGTTGCACAATGATGACAAAATGAAAGTAAACAAAATCAAAAGTGCCAACAGCTTCTCAAAACAGCTTCCATTTCCGTTTTACATCACTCGAGACCAGAGATTGAGTTGACATAGGAAGAAAAGAAGGGAGCGGAGAGAGTACTTGAGGCTGGGGAGCATGTGGGTGTATGTACAGCATGTGGGGACTTTCCAGTGAATGAAGATTGCCTCACTAGAGGAAAGTATTTATTCAGGAGCAATTGAGAGAGAAATAACACAGCAGCCAAAATCCCAGCCGGAGCGGATGAGCAAGAAGAGGATGTGGGTGATTGAAACATGGCTGCAATTTGTTTTAACTGGCTGTAGAAATAAGCATGGCAGAGCTCTTTGGGCTTGGTAGCTGTAAATCTGGAGCCTTGCAGGAGTATTGTCGGTTCATAACCTTTCTCTCTTTCTTGCTCTCTCTTCCTCCTTTACGCCTCCCAGGGGTACATTTAGCTGGGGAAATGGAGCCTTTCTTCCCTTTATTTGACTTCCTTGTCACTGGCAAACTCTCTTTCCCCTTCTAGCTCTCTTTTCTTGTTGTCTGACTCACACACACACGCACACACATATGCACACACTTGCTTTGACCCACGTTTTTGCAGGACCCTCCAACTGCTGGCGTGCAGACCAGTCGTGGGAGGACAAAGACACAACACAGAGATACATTAGAGAAAATCACTTCCCCCCCTTCGGCCAACCATGGCTCTGGGAAGTCAAGTCATTCTTCTGTGACACCCGTATTCTTATAATTTTTAAATGCATTATGGCCAGTATGTATATACAGTATGTATGTACAGAACACATATAGTGTACTATCCACTCATGTGTCTCCTTTCCATTTATACAGGAGATACAGTATGTGTTTGTTAGAAAAATGGCAGTTTGACATTGTTTTCTAAACATAGTTTGCTAAATATCGACATGCATCACAAGGGGAGTTTCCACCAAATTACAGACCATGCGGATAGTTTGGATTTTTCTTTAAATATCTATCTCTTTCGCTCTCTTTGCTGCCTCCCCCAAAGGGAAGGTGAATAAAATCAAAAATTGTGGTGCACTGAAAAATTATGTTTTGAAAAAAAGTCTCTTTCCTGTTACCCAGGATAGTACACACTGTCTGCAGTTTTAATTGTCACTGGTCAGTGAAAACCATAAATCTTCAAAATCAGGCGATTTTAAATGTTTGTGATAAAGTTTTTCTATTTGTTAGTTTGCTAATGCAGCTATAGCCAATGTTAGCATAAACAGCTGTTTACTTAACAGTTTTGCCAGCAGCTTCAGCCATTAACGTATTTATGAGACAAGAGCTTATAATACATCCTCTGAATAGTGCTACTTTTTCATAGCAGCCTGGATGCTACAGTCACTTGGTGAAGCGGCCAGCGCTAGTTGGTTAGCATGTTGGCTATGTAGCAATAGACAAACTATAAAATGGCTCATTTGAATTTAATAAAGTCACAAAGTTGGAAATGGGGTTGATTTCCTTAGCTGAAAAAAAGTTGACATTTTGGAGATGTATTTCACTAGAATTAATTAGATTAATTTTTTTGGGGGTGGTAAACTACCCTTTAATGATTCTACTGGGCTAAAACAAATTCAGCCTATGTATGAAAAAGACAGAAGTGGATAGAGGTCATGACAAAACTAAAAATGAATAATTGGGAGCCATGTGGTCAACGTGTTTGCGGATCTCTCTGTTCACACCTCCCGTTCAAGGCCTCTGCTTAACAGCCTCCTGGACTGTTTAGTCAGCCCTTCTCCCACATGCATGCACACATCCACACACTTTCATTTTCTCCATCGCCTCCAATATCCCCATTCCTGATTTCTTCCTTCCTCTGGAGCCTCAACTGAAAAATGCTGCTCTGTGGTGTAGTAACATTTGCACACAGGTCGTGCTGGTTGCACACTGGTGCATCCCAAAGAGCTGTGTACTTCTCACTCTCCGCTGTGGATCGGTACTCAGGGTTTACACTGGGGGTAAAGGTGTTAATGCTACATGCAAGATGTCTTCACTTCAGCTCTAACAGGCACCCTGGGTAAAAGCTGGAACTAATCTGAGGAGTGTGTGTGTGTGTGTGTGTGTGTGTGTGTGTGTGTGTGTGTGTGTGTGTGTGTGTGTGTGTGTGTGTGTGTGTGTGTGTGTGTGTGTGTAAAGGAGAGTACCAAAACGAAAAGTGTTCATCGAGGGTGCACTCACAGCCTGACAACAGTAAATACAGCTGACGTTATTTCTGTGGTGTCAAGGTTTCTCTCTGTGTTTACAAAGGAGAGGAGTTTCCACTTCCTTGCTTTATCTGTGATTCTATTTTGTGCTTCTCTACTCCAAACAAGGCCAATTATTCTGCACTGTGATCATACAGGGACATTGCACAGGTCGCTGTTACACAACCAATTATGTTTTAATAGTTCAACAAATAGTTTTGTAATTACATTAATTTCACATTTAAACATATATTGTCATAAACCCATAATTTATAATTATCTTAGCCTATATTAGCCTACTATTTATAATATAGGCTTCTGTAATTTTTTATTTAACATACTTTGTATCATATTTTGCTCTTTACATTACTTTAATTTGCCTCTTAGTCTGCTCCAGTGAGCTTTATCCCTTGCATGAGAGTAACTATCTCATTATTTATATTATTATGCTGAGTAATCTTTTAAAGCCTAATTCATCATGTGCTTATGATCAACTGCTGATAATGTAAGGGTGTTTAAAGATGTATGGAAAGGAGGCAATTTCATAACTTAGTTTTTGACCACAAGTGACAAAGTATATTGTGCGTTTGCTTTTTTTGGCATCAAGATCAACTACCCAAAATAAGCTGGTTGCGCATTTAGTTCAGCAAAACTTGGCTTAGGTCATAGCATTGGTAATGAATGAAAACACATTTGCGAGCAAATCAATTTTTATAACCTTTGTGTGTTTATTAGATATTCTGAGGCAAATGCAATAAAACGGCCAAAGCCAATATTATATGCCATGAGAGGTGGTGGAACAAGTCCAGACAGAAATGTCACCTCTACAGACTGAGCACAAACACTCTACATGAAAGGAGGCTTGGAATCGAAATGGTGTGTTTACGAGTGAATATGTTTGATTAAACCCATACAGTACTGAAAATGACAAAATGTTCTTTTTTTCTTTCTTTCTTTTTTTTTTTTTTTTTTGCAGAGATGGAAGCCGACACAGACGTACACATACAGCCTCTACTCTAAACATACATGCACACAAACACAGTCACACACACACGTCGTCCTCCCTTCTACAGCCAAGGGAAGTAATGAAAACAAATGGCAGAGTTCTATTCCCGCTGGGACCTGAGGAGGAACTTAGTCATCAAGCTAATTTTATTCTTGTCTGGCCCAGAGACTCCATTTCCTCTGGGTGTTTTTACAAACGCCGGGCTGCACCACGCCATCGGCCAGTGATGGATATGAGGGCCTGATGGCCGGATGGCAGATGCTGGCCCTGTAACTCAAGCTCCAAACACTCACTGATGACCCCCCTTACACCCTATGCGTTCCTTGCTCAATGTAATGTTGCTGCTGTTAGTAATGTGTGCATATGCAAACTTGTATTTTCCAAACATTCTCCTCTTAATGTCTAGATCAAACCTGTATATATATATATATATATATATATATATATATATATATATACATATATACATACACACACACACATACACACAACTATTGTTTAGTGTTAGAGTAAGCATTATATAGAAAGCCAGAACTAATACAGTCAGCAATGACTTATGCTTAAATTCACTACGAAGAATAATCTTCTCAGCTCTTATGTTTGGTGATTTTAAAGATGTTTTTTTTTTTTTTTTTTTAGCCAATGACATTTTTTTCATTGGCCACTATAGCTAATCCCACTGTTCTGTTTTCCTAACAACCTACTTCATCATTGAAAAATATTCTGTCACTATTTTGGAAAAAGAAAGTAAAAATACCACCTAAAGTGCAATCTATCACTGCAATGGCATTGATATGCAAGGGCATTGAATTTCAGTATGGAAAAGACACACTTGGCAAGTAAAGTAGAAACTAACTACCCCTAAACAAATCACAGCTATAGTCGAATGTGTAATGCAATTAGTTACAGTAAGTCTGCTAATCATGTAGTTGGGTTATGACCTCTTTCGTATTACAAAATTGTGAAGTACGTCTGATTACCTCCGCCTTTGCTTTCCTTGTATGTTATGAGCAAGAATCATGTTACAGGCAGTGGCAAGTTGTAGGTTAGCAGCTTAAGCAGTAAGAGCTCTGATTTCTGCTGCAGGCCACTGTGGAGAAATTTCAAAGTGCTGCTTAAGCCTGAAACAAATTCATTTATCACAAGCTGTTACTAGACTTTTTACCCTAAGCCTACAATTTGAAGGAAAGCACATTGCAGCAAAATTGGTATAATCGATTAAAATAGTTTAGTATAATAAATAATAATAATAATAATAATAATTGTAATACAATGTAATCCAACTGTATATGGCTTCTATACTTAATCAGAATACTTAATTTTTTAATGTTGCTGTGTAAAGAGTTTATCATAAAACAGTAAACATCTTCCCTTTTTCTTTAAAATATAATTAACAGCATATGGTAGGATCCTTTTCCCAGAAATTCAGGCATAATGGATTGTTACACTTTGTCTAAAAGGCTATGCAGAACAGGAAGCCTTTTCTTTATAACTATAGATTAATAATGAATGCTAAAAACTCAAATTTTGCCCCAAGTTGCGGCTCAAAAGGGAGAAGGCATGTCACAATGCGTAACCGGGTTTTCTGGATTAGTTGGATCAGTATAACATCTTCCCATTCTCGGTCACACCAAAGTCCCATTCTGCAACATGCGCACAGCTGGGAACAGAGGACACTTGGGACAAAGCAGAAAGAAAGCCAAATGGCCTCCTGTTACACCTCCTCTGTTACCAGCTTGAAGCCTTCATTCGACTGCACCCTGCATGGATTATTCAGTAACTGTACCCTTTTAGTCCTGGCTGTGGCCCGCAACAGCAAGAGGAACCTTATTGTTGTTGATTTGTTGGTATGCAACAACTTTCAGGAGAGAAGGAAAACATTAAAAAGCAATTAATATACTGGAGTGCGAAGGAAAAGAGGAGTTGCCCAGGCCTCCAGTGGGACTGGCATTATCTGCAGCACGACCTGAAAAAGCAGAAAAACATGGAAAAGATGGCTTTTAGTGTGACTCCTACTCATCCCTGCAGATGGATGACTGACGGGAGGGAGCGAGGGACAAACAAAGGCAGTTTACGATCAGCATAATCAATGTGACATCAGCACAGCGACATAATGTGCGGGGGTTGTGGAGTGGAGCGGGGCTGGAGCACAAGATGCTCTTTTTAATAAAACTACAACTTGTTCCTTTGCGATTACACCCTCTTGATCTTGTGCCTGAAAGAAGTTTTTCTCAGGCTTTTACCACCCGTCAAAGAAACCTTAACATGATGGCAGGATATCAGTGGCACCCACTTAAAATGCGATCAAGTATGCATTTAAATTTCTAGCTGACAGGTTCAGCACAGGCCTTCTGCGCTTTATTGTAATGAAAGTGCTGCTCTCTCTGTTTCTCTACTTGAGTGTTACCCACAACTCTTCCTAAAATGGGGAACAGGAGATTAAAGGTATCTCACACTACTTGAATAGATCCAAGAGCAGATAAAATAGAATTATGTTTTCTGTAAAAAATGTGAGAATCTTCACATTCCTGAGTATTTTTCTTACATAAACTGGGGCTCTCATTTGAGAATACCGATTCAGCCAATTCAGAATTGGCTTAATGGACATAGGTAGGTATTGTAAACTTACACTTAGTTTTATAAAGTGTCTTGTTTAAAGTATCTAATCCTCATCAGTGTTTTTTTTTTTTTTTTTTGGTAACACTTCAAAATGATAAGGTTTTTTTTCCAAGATTTTTTCTTGTTTGTCATTGAAACAGTCTATAACCACCACTACTCCCTCTGACACACACACATATGCATACAGACAGACTGAGGTGTTTACGAAACAAGTTCTGTTTTGTTGGTCCCCCTCGCTCCCTCTCTCCATTCATTTGCTCCAAGGCTAAGAAGAGGAGGAGGGCGTCACTTCTAGTGGGAACCACTCAAACCTGGCATACTCCTGCCATTACAATAAAGGAAGAGGAAATCAATTTTGGGCTGTGTTTCTCTCTGTAGTGGTCATGGATTATTTGAGAACAACCAAGGTAAATGTGCCCAGTAACAATCCAGGCCTGAAAAAAGACGCATTGTGAGCAACATAGAATGGTTAACCTTGGTCTGGACACCATGGTAACAGGGCACATAGAGCTGATAGTGATATTTTAAATTCAATCTGGGAACTAAGCACATGAAGAAACGTGATTTATTTCAAATAAAAGGAAAAAAAAATCAATGAATTGCCATCATTATTGCATTATTTAGTTGCAATATACAGGTATGGCCTAGTAAAATCTAAATAATGACAAATTAGTTCTACTTGTGCAGTCAATTCAGGCATAAAATACATAACATACACCAGTGCTTCAATCCAGCTAAGCTCATGGACGAATCATTTCTTTTTTTCTTCCTTGAGCTACATGACGTGACATGTGTTGGGCCTGTGCACCAAAGCCCAGGTGTCATGGTAGCTATACGATGGCTTTTTCCCTCTACAAAACTCGTTCATCATCCGAGGGGCCTGCTGGATTTTTATCTCTGCCCGGCTTACTTTGAAGCACTTGATCCTCCGTCATGTCTGGCATTTGGGGCTCATTGTGTCATGGATGAGGTCACAGGGAGGGCAGCATCACTGGCTGCTCTTCCTCCACCAATCCATTCATCTTAGTCTGTCTAGACTCCATATTCCTGGTGATATTAGATAGATGGTGAGATGGAGGAACAGGAAGAGAGGTAGAAAGACACGTAGATGAAGCGAGTACAAGGGGGGAGCGAGAGAGGACGGTTGGGCGGTGGGGGGATGCAGGCAGACAGGCAGTGCCAGGCTGAGCTGAATCAATTAAGGCACATCAAATCAAGAATTCATGCACGCTGAAAGTGACAAATATTGGCTGAGGCGGTCAAAGCTGTCAGGGCCTTGACATAGCTTACCCCCCATCATCATCAGGATTGTCATCATCTCTTTCCTACTCGTCCTCCGTCTTGCTGGTGACGTTTGTGTTGCTTTCCACACAGATATATGAACACATACGTTGTGTAAATACTGTGTGAGGTATGCTGCAGCTCAGCCTGAAACTGAGACCTAAACCCAGCTCGCACCAGTGTCTTTAAAACTAGACCAGGGCATCCAAATTTGAGCTTTGAACCTGACCCACTTGAAGAGATATTTTTAAATTATTTTGTCCATTGGTGACCATTAACTTGCAAAAGCTAATGGTGCAAATTTGCTATACTTTGTTTTAGCCAATGAGAAGTTATTAGTTATTAGGGAACTTGGGTGAATTTGGGTTTTGAAATATTTGGACTCCTCATATACATATTTATTAACATAACTATTCAGCATGTCAAGCCCTTATTCCTTAAAAAAGCTGGTTGTAGAGTGCCTCTTCTAAAAGCTTCCTTGAACACTTGTTGAAGCGCTTAGCACTGAATCAAACAAGCACGTAAAAGGAAAATTCTGTGTAAAAAGGTAAGGATATAATAAATCAGTGCAAGCGCTCAGATCCCAGCAAACTGTTGAACTCCGAGTATCACCCATTACAACATTTGTGGGAGTGATCAACCCCTCTCTGCCCCCAATCTCCCCTTACTTCTCCGGGTCATCCTGGTGTCATCAGCTGGCCTGAGCATATGTCTGACATCTCTGTCTGCCTGTCTGTCTGTCTGTCTGTCTGTCTGTCTGTCTGTCTGTCTGTCTGTCTGTCTGTCTGTCTGTCTTCTCCTCCTCCTCTCTCTCCTGTCCTCCTTGTCTGCCTTCCGACTCCCAACACTCATGTCACTGTCCCTGTCACTTCTGTCGGCCCTGGCCCGCGTAAACATGTAGTGACCACTTGATATGTTTGTATGGGGATTTGGGGATGAACATTACCGTGTTGTGAGAGAGGAACATCTGGTGGGGGGAAAAGGTTACAGTATAAGGATACCACCAGAGCCAGAGTCCTGTGCAGAATTCCTTCCATCAGATAAATCAAGCCAGCAAGTCACTGCGAAACGGGAGGGGCAGGGGAGGGATGCGAGGGTGAGAGGGAGGGAAAGGACATTAACTCAATCCTGCCTGAGAGGAATGGAGTGCTTTGTAAAAGATGAGCTTCTGTAAAATGGCCATCTCTCTTTTGGTGTGGTAGTCTCTCTCTTCTCTCTTTCTTACTTTTTCTTTTAACTAATGAACTTGTATTTGAGGTTCTCGCACACACTCTTTATAATTATGTGTTCTTTAGGGTGTTATGTGGAACTAGCTTTATTTTATTTAAAATTTAAGCATACAATTGCTAAAGATCAGACCTTCAATAAAAATGAATACGGTATTTTTGTATATTTGAACATTATCCTTTCTCAGCTCTACTGTAGGCTAATGCCCAGTACATCCGTGGACTCTCATTTGTTTTTGTTTTTTTACTGCTGATACCAAAAGCACTAGCCATCATAAAATCCTTCCATCCATCTCCAACTCACCCTCTTTCCAACCATCCCTTCATTCCCGTCATGTTGAGAGAACGGAGAAGCAAGGCAGGGATGAGTAAAGCACATGTCAGGAGACGTAAGGGCTTCTGTGGTGGCCGACGAGATGAAGCTGTCAGAGGAAATGCTGTCAGTGCCGACACCCAAGTATCAAGGGCATCTTTGTGTCTTCTCCTCCTCTGTGCCTGTCCTCTGTTGCCTTGCTTAATTACACTGCATGTACGCTACTACTGCTATTGTCAGGGGCTTGACGTGGCTGTACTGTTGGCACGCATCGAGCCAAGATTTGACACAGTGCCCCGGAGACTGTGCTGTGTTGTTGTGATGTGCTGTTGAAGGCTTGTGTGCAGAGGCAAGTGAGCTGAGATCAAGAAAGGGGTCATGTGGTCTCTTTGTGATTGAAAATAGTTAAAACTTGTGGTATTATGTGAGTGCCCTTGTGCAGAAATTTATGTCTGTTTGTATGTCATGTGTGTGCTTTCAGCATCCTTACACACAAAGATAAACCTCCTTGGAGTTCATGCACTCCTAAATCAAAAAAATTCTACTTGAGTTTCAGATTGGAAGACACAGGTCATGTGGTCATATAATGCTGTGAATTATCCTCAATGTGATATTCATGCCACGTATATATGTGTATATTATTTTCAAATGCATGCACACTTGTGTACAAATCGGCACCAGTGGAAGTGGTACATGAGGGCTGGCAGTGGTTGTATACTTCACACCCCAGAATGACCAGGAAGTAGTTGACAGCTCTCAGTGCCCTGGCCTGCCGTTAATTTCTCCACTTCCTTCCCGCTAGCCTAGCTTAGCATCAATCACCTCTCTCCACTCGCAGCGCTAGTGCAAACCAATTTCCTTAATGCTGATTGCACTGTAAACTAACTCTCCTCACCCGCTCTGGCTCTTGTTCCATTTTGCTCGTTCATTCTTTCTTTCTTTCCTTCCACAGCTTCCTCTTGACTTGACAAAGCAATGATTCAACTCCTAAAAGCTTGCTTAGCTGAACTAGATGGCTGAAAAACTCTTTGCTGCCGTATATTTTTACAACTTCCAGCTATTGCTCTGCCTTGTCAGCCTCAAGTAGTGTTTGTGTGAATGTAATCTTTAATTTAGAAACTTTTTAATTAAGCTCCCCTGACATGACTAGAAGGTACAGTATATACTACATAATTTCTAAATCAGATCCAGAAGACTTTACTTCTCATAACATGAATAAACCTTGTTCTGTAGAATGGAAAGAGCTCAGTGAACTAGTGAGAGGGGATCCCTGTTTCCCGCTGAGGCATGGGAAATTCCCTACATGTTTCCCAAGTTTTGGAGTCATCATCAACACAAGGGGAGGCTAGCTATTTCTCACCTTCACTGAATCTGTATACCCGGCCCCCATCTGGGGTCAGGAACTGTGCCAGAGCATGTGCATTTACATGTGCCTGTGTGTGTGTGTGTGTGTGTGTTCGTGCTTCCTTTTAACTCTGTCTCCAAGGCAAAGGCAGTGAGGTCCCCACGCTGAGAGACAGAATTCCTCCCGCTACAGCTAAAGGAGTGATGACAAGAAAACCAGACCACATTTTCAATGTCTCTTAATTCTTTAAAATTTATTGTTTTAGCATCATGTGGGACGTGACTGCTGTAATCTTGACTGAGGTTTTTTTTTTTTTGTCAGTGCTGTGAGAAGACAAAAGTATGTTTTACCGTGAGAAGAGTTAGGCCTGAACACAGCAGCTATCATCTCACACCTCATCATTGTCATTCCAGCCAATTATGGGATCCAGTGCCAGAATTCTCTAACCACACCCTTTCTCATAGCATGGGCCCTCCATTCGACCATGGGAGAATTAACCCCACCTCAGTCTATAGGATCTTAAATGTGCATATGATGAATTTAGTTCATGTTCTTTGGTTAAATCTTAGGAGATGACTGAAAGAGAACCCAGGGTTTTAGATTTTGATTTTTAATTATGGAGATAATCAGATTATGTACCTCATATATTATAAATGTATCATATTATTTCAGTTACTTATAAAAATAATAGAAATCTTAAGAGGATAATGAAAGGATACAGTAAGTTAAAGTTTTAATTAGTTCTAAACCTCTCAAGTAACAAGTGAGTACATGCTGATGAGATGATTGATGCCAATGAAGGAATCTGCATAAATTAAAGTAATAAAATACAAAGACTCATTTAGTTGAATTTCTGAAACACTTCACCATATTCCCTGGATTATGTAAACCTTGGTTTGTCTACTATTGCTTCCTCTCTCTGAGTGAATGCAATCGTGTGTGCGAAACGCTTGCAAACCGATGGCAGGCCTTTCCCAGTGGAGAGATTGATGAAGTGCAGTGGCCTGAGGGCCAAGGGAGAAGTAGTCCCCTGCTGGGACTTCTCTCTGGCCCACTGTGCACACCACAGCCACACAGGATACATCACTCAATCTGCTGCTGGCAAACACACACGAGCAGGACCTGCACTGGACAACATAAGGGCTGGATGGCTAAGAAGAAATCGTAGCTGCGTTTACTCTTGTCCTAATGGCTGGTACAGAGTGGTTCATGTTTCAGTCTTGCTCCAGGGCCCACCACTGACATGCTGCTACATTATGTTAGCCTGTGTTTTATTTGGCTGTGTTTGGTATAGTGTAGTGGGATAGGAAGTGAGTAGGGGTGGGGGGGTGGGGGCTACAATTGAAGGCCCAGCAGGAGGGCCACTCTAACACAAACAGCAGGAGGCTGATGCCTGGTGTGCTTTGCTGCACATAAACTGCTGTGTTACGTTCAGTAACAGTCCAAGCCACAGAAATTTTGTCACTGTGTGTTTTGAGTGTGTGGTGGGATTTGCAGTGTAAATGTCAACAGGTTCAGCTTCCAGAATCATCTGGGGTCTATAGTCTCCATTGTATACTGTGTCTGAATAAGTGTGTAGGGGAGGGGGAGCACAAATGCTGTACGGTGTTGGGTGGCATGCACGTCACATGGGGCTGATGGATGGCTCAAATTGCCGTGACCAGGATGCCCCAGCTTCCAACTCACGGCTACTAGCATGAGTACTACTTACGCAGCCATTGACACTGACTTGTCTGGGACCGCCTGGACTGGCGACATGGTCTGAGAGATTCCTAGAGAAAGCCCCTGGTGCATACACATGCTCGCCTACTGACACACACACAAGCACGAAAAGTAGGGGGTTGGGTTGCCCTGACAAATTACCCACATCCCCGGCACTCCGGTGTCTCAGCATGGGGGAAACTCGATGGCCCGGTAGGAGGTGGGTGGATAAGTGGAAGGTCAGGGAACTGAGTGGAGAGGGCACCTAAAGCCCACGGTTACTCTACGTAAGGAGGAGGAGGAGGACTTGGGGCTGGGAGGCATGCATTTATTTTAAGTCTTTTTATCCAATCTATCACCACAACCTGTGCTCATGGGTGCGTAGGGCACACAGACTCAGCACAGAGTATGTGTGAGTTGTGCATGTTTGTGTGTGTGGGCATGCATGTATGGAGCACTGAAGGCCGGCGTTCCAGACTGCAGGGAGAGGATTAGGAGTCTGGAATGCAAGACACTCCTTGACCCCAGCGCGACCTTTGAGGCTAAATCCCTTGCCCATATCTGTCCCTCATGGGTCATGATCCGATTGGTCGCCCCTTTAGAATGCTGACCTCTTATACACCTCGTCACTCAGTCTGCTTGAAACATCTCCATTCACTGACAGAGCACCCTAAGCTGGCCTGCTAGGATAACAACTGGGGGACTTTTTGGTTGTAGACCTGTTCCTTAAGGTACGAGAATAACATTTCAAAGCTGATATTCAGGGACATTTTGGTTAATGCAAGCCTACTTAGGGAAATGAAAAAATATATCACTCTTGTTCTGCCTTTCAAGTGTCCATGTACACCTAAAACATAAATGAAGCGTTTCCCTTTTTCCTATTTTGGAGGCCTGTACAGCCTTCCATTTGCGAGAGTGTCGACCAAGAGTGACGTTAATGGAGGTGGAGAGGAACGAACACATCAGAATGGCGGTTGAGTGGCAGTGACACTGAGCAGCAGCAAAGAGCTGGGTGGCAAGCAATCAGAGAGGCTCTCTTTCACTTCAGTCCCACATGACATGGCTGACTAGAGAGATGAGAGACAGATGGGTGCCCTGCTTGCTACTGAGGCCCCCTGAATAAAATATCACACTTCTGATTAATTTATATTTCATCTGCATAGAGAAAAGCATTATTGTTTTCAGATGCTATTCAGATGACATCTATTGTATATGCAGGTTCATTCACTGTCTGTTTTTTTTATGTACACTTTAAATTAATAAATGAAATTGGATTAATAAATAAGTTATCATTGATTTAATAATTAGAGGTTGTTATAATTACAGTAACGATATTGAAATTACAGCACTTAAATCAATACTTTTGGAATAAAAAGTAATTTTTTAAATTTCCAAGCAGGTAAAAACATATACATTCTTTTTAAACACACTGAACAACTTTATGCTGAGATTTAGCAAAATATCAAAATATTGCTTTAACACTATCTACTACTCTTTCTTCACTAACGCTAATGTGTAGTCAACAATATTTTTTTTTAATTTTTCTGCCATAAACCAATAGATTATATATGTTTCTGATTGTAATCTACTCTTTTTTCCCCTCTCCTTTCTGTTACACATAGTAATTTAGCTTTCACTGGAATTGTTGCGCGATGCTGTAAATTAACATTGATGATATTCAGCAAGGAAAATTGTGATGTTCTTCACATGCTGCAAATGTTTTCACCAGCTGAGAGAAACAAAGAGACAAACAAGAGCTTGTTGAGCTAAAGGAAATATTCTATTTGCACAGCATCGTGGTCACCACAGACGTGTGGTTGGCTCCACATTACTGAATTCAGAAGAAGGAAGATGGCTAGAATCTACTGCAAATGTTGGGGTTATCTAGAGTTAAATTAATATAAAATCTAATTAGAATGGGTGTAGGAGGAGGAGTGATGGACATTTAGAAAGGGAGGAGAGAGTGGCATGGCCAATAGGTTCATCAGGCACCTGTTATGGAGTTCTGGCGGCAAAGATAAGAGTAAGGAGGGGGTAGGGGAGGAAAAGAGGTGGCAGGAGCCGGTCAATAGCCAATCACTCTGGTTAAGGTTATGAATCTAATGTGTATGCTAAAAGGTCACACAGAGTAATGCTTCTGTGCAATCAAAAACACACATTTTGCTACCAAGACAGCAGCTAAATGAGTGTCTTGGCATTCACTGAGGTCTGTATTAAAGAATTAATAATTCACTTAGGGAAGAACAAACAGGAAAGCTAGAATGAGACTTGTTCTTTTGCTCAGAGTCGTCTTGGTCACATAAAACTGTACAAGTGTGAGCATGATTGCGCAAATGAACACACATGATTGCGTCGGGTCCAGTGTGAGGCTGCTTCTTTGTGCATCTGTCTGACAGCGGCAAAGAATCAGCTGTGAGGAGCCTGGAAGGTCCCCCAACCCTGCCCTTCACCTGTGTCACGTCTGCCTGCCAGTGCCATCAAGGTGCGTCAATCTCCCACCTTGGCATCTCTTTACCTGTGGCACTACGCTGCACCTCGCCGGCTAGCACGCCTCTGCCGTGGCCCCCATCCCTCCCACCTCTTCTTCCTCAAGGCATGTGTCACTCACCTGTCATTTCTTTCATCAACCATCAACTCCTGACTTTCTCCTACCTTCTTGTGCTGGCTTTGGCGAAGGCGGGGAGGGAACCATTGGAGCGAAAATGGTGACCAAATTTGTTCCAGTTCCATGTTGAGATGCTGTGAGGGATGACCATATGGGGATGACACACTGGTTAGGTGTTGCCTGAGAGCAGGTAAAAAAGGTGTCTCTATAGAGTTTTCCCAATTAATTTTTTGCCCCTTATAGATGAATAGAAAATTATAACCTATGGGTTTGCTATGCACAATTATGTTCAGACAGATGAAGGTAGAGTAAAAGGTAGTAGTAAAAGGCTGCATCTTGACTAAATTGACTAAATTTAAATTCAGTCCTAAATAAAATTCAGTCCTGAATCAGCTTTCCTCATGTCTACACTTGTGTCACCAAGACACACATACCAATATAGTTGTTATACTTATAAAACTTAAATTACGTTTTCTGTTAACTAATATATGATGTACTGAAATTAAAACGGTGAAATCAGTAGTTTAGTCTGTCATCATTGTAATCAATAAAAAATAGAGATTTGTTTCCCAATCACATTAAAGCAACAGTACAAAATCAGTTCAGCTAGCAGTTACTTTATGTTTAAACACACCAGTTAAGGTCTGAGGAAAGTTTTTTTTTTTTCCTCATTTGGAAAGAAAAATGGCAAAAGACATTTAGTTTCTCTCACAGGAAAGTTCTTTTGTATCAGATGGAAACAGAACTCACTGCTGAAGAAAATGATTCATCGCCCCACCTGCTTCTAGTCCTGCCTCTTCCCCATAATCCTGTCACTCTGAGAAAACACATTTCTGTCTCTTCCTTCTTTCATGAAGCAGAATATCATTTTCAGTTTGTTAATTTCCTGTGATTTCAGGAAGCCAAGCAACACACACAAGGTGCTCACATACATGTAGTCTATTGCTGAAACTCCTTGCAGCTGTGAACAAACACCAACTTAATTTTTCTGAAATGTGTTGGTGGCCTAAGGGTCTTTGACCCATCTTTCTACAGAGGACGATGATCAAAGCGCTGCTACTCCTCAAGGGGTAAAAACATCACCAGCAACTAATTTGCCTTTCCTAAGCCTGCCACACAAGTAAATTCTAAACTTTTGACAAACCTGCTCAAATTCCAGCCCTTGAAATATTTATGGTAAGACCCCACAGGTGAATGCATGATTGAAAGGCTTTACTTAAGACTAACGTCAAAGACAAGGAAGAGATGTTACTTCCTAAGATATTTTTTCCTCTGTAAAAGCGTTTTCTTGGAGTCCCCTCATCCCAGCAAATCTTACATGAGCTGGGTTGGGGTTATTTCAGCTATCATGGCTTCCACGGGCCTATCGTGAGTACTCTCTGAAATATTGCACAAATAACGATCAAAGCAGCTCCCTGCACTGGCTGGGACCATGACAATAAATCCAGCCTGGTGAGGGCCAGACAGTGATTTTGTTTCACATTTCTGCCCAAGACACAGGCACATGCAAGAAAGAAGAGCATAAAATGGATAAAAAAAAAAAAAAGAGCCTTTGGCTGTGGCCCAAACTCCGGCCATATCAGTTAGGCTTTGCTGCCACGTGGCATATGGTACAAGACAAACTGTCAGCCTTTTTCCCTCCTGTCTGTGCTTGCTTAGAGATGACAGGAGCAAGAGCACGTTTGTGTCCCGGCAGCAGGCATCAGGCAGGCTTAGCGGTGATTTGGGGGGAAAAGGGGAGAAAGACAGAGCATCTTGCTGTGGCGAGCAGTGATGCGTCGGCTCGGCTGGGCGTGGGGGGCTACACAGTAGCTGCGGGGGACAGCGCGGTGGCTGCGATTGTGAGGAAACTGCAAATTGATCAAATTGTGGAGGCAAGACTTTGGGCCTATTATCTGGGTCATGTCAATGTCTCTCTGGTCTCCGGTTGGTCACAGGGGCAAATAGAGTGTGTGTATGTTTGTGTGCAAAGACTTGAAGCTTTAAGAGCCAAAATTGAATTTTTGTATGTGTGTGTGTGTGTGTGCCAAGTCACAACCCTCATGCAGATCTTGTTTACACCATGCCTCTGTAACAAACACCAAACACAGTCTCCATTAACACCAGTGTGATACTTCCCATCACTTTGTGGTGAAGGTGAATCTGAGGTCAAATCCTGCAGATCAACAGTCTTAAACAATTACTGATCCTTATTTATTTAACTCTGGAGTTTTCAGATTTCTTTTCAAGTTTTCATTGCTGAATACAGAAACTGTCCAGGAGACAAGTGAAGTTGCCATTTCCTTATATGCAACCCGACATCTACGAGTCACATTGTCCCCCTATCAGCAGTGATCACAGAGCCAGCTCTCTATCAGAGTTGACTTCAGCAGAGCATATCGTGGCTATTAGCCTAGCATGGTGCATGATCTCCGTCTTGTCTTGTTGCTGAGGGTGCTGTCCTGTGCAGTGTAGGGACACATGCATGAGGCAGGGCATCGTCGTCACTTGTCACCACGCTTCTGTCACAGTCCCTGGAGTTTTAGTGGCTCCCTCCGGTCCCTTGTCACTCTGCCTGGCTGCAAACAGCTGGTTACCAGAGCCAGTGCTGGGCTAGTTAATGTGGAGGAGTGTATGGTACATGCTGGTATGAAATCTGGTACTTGGAACAGCTTAAGCATTTTTTTTTTTTTATTTATTATTATTTTGTATCATATACATTCATTTGTACATTCATATGCTTGGTGTTTGTACCAGCTAATGTCAAACAGGCCTGATACAAGCAGCTCCTCAGTCCAGTCACCAAACAGCCCAATTCCTTGTAAATCAGCAGTGCTGATATTAGCTGTTGAAGGCTAAATGGCCATTATGGATCCTCAACACTCTGACACGTTGTGACCTGCCTCCTCTGGTGAGGTATGTGGCGCTGTGTGTGGGAAACACATACACACATATACATGCATAGTTGCTCACTACTCTGTGTGTGGGCCATGTTTGCCACCACTTAGTGACAGGTCAGACTCCCATGGTGTGATCAAACAGCAGCCACAAGTCTCTAGAGTTCCCACAACACTCCGCCTGGTGGAGAGTGGACAATAAAAACAAGAGTGGTGGGCTTTCATCACAGGCTTTGACAAAGCCTGGCCTATTCTTGCTCATTCATTTGGCCTAACTTTGTAAAGGTCAGCTAAGAAATGTAAACAATATTTTACTGTCTGCTAGGAGTATATCAAAACACACAGTATACACCAAGCATTTTGCTGTGTCCAACCAGGGAAGAAATACAAGCAGTCAAATCATCAGATAAACTGTAAACAATCCAAAATTTTGCTACTTTATTTAAAGGTAAAACAAACAGTGACAAATTAGCATTAATAATCCCCCAGTTAATAAAACTGTCACACAACTATGGCAAGTACGGTAGCTCAAAGTTGAACCAGGGAGTTAGTCTCCCCAGATCTCAGCAGTTCATTTGGTGAGTAACCAACAGGAGAGCTGGGCCAAAACAATGAAAACAAGACTCAGGTTGTATGAAATTGATATTTCCCTTCAATCACTTATATTGCTGCATTCACTCTATGATAAAAACCTTCTCAGGATCCAGGCAAGTGGACCATGACAACAGTGCACGTCGTTGTATGTCGACCCCTTGGGTGCAGGGCGCAGATTTATTCCGACTTGTGCAAACAGCACTGATTAGCTCTATAAAACTTCAGGCTGAACAGGCTGATGGCCAGTCAGCCAAGAGGTATTGTAGTAAGGAGGAGGCCCTATCTGTATCGCTATCAGTCCCAGCCCCTGTCCTCCACTAATGGAATTGTCCTCCACCCCAGGTTGTATATTACCATAGATCTGTGGGATAGTCTCACTCCAGCAAGAGAGCCCAGTGATTTAATAAAGGGCCCCTTTCTGACTCACTTACAACACAACAACATCAAGACGAGCAAGTTTAGACATATAGCAAATAAATAAACGGAGGCTTCCTCTGGACATGGAGTGCGCAACTCAATCACTGTGTGTGTGTGTGTGTGTGTGTGTGCGTGTGTGTGTGTGTCAATGACCAGCCTGATTATTGAAATGAGCTGCTCTTTTTAGTTTGAAGAAGAAACCAGGAAGGACAAGTAGTAGTTCACAGTGAATGAGCCCCATCACTTATCAGTCTATACTGAATGTTCATTTGCATTAGCAACAAAGTACCTGTTTATGCTTTACATGGCATTACAAAACATTTTAAATTTAGTTTTAAATTAAATTGTCCTAAAGAAATTTTGGATTTGTAGGTTTAGTTCTCATAATATTAAATGAAAAAAAAAAACATCTGAAAACCAAGAGTGAGGGAAATTGTAAAAAGTTATCATTTGGGAATTTTAAAAGAACAGAAATATTTTTTTAAGAATAAAACTAAACATCTTTTATGTATTATCCATAGTGTATCTGTAAATTTGCAACTTCCATGCATCCCTGGTGTATAGAGACTCCTTCTTCTTTTCTGACTTTGTGTTCAGCTGGCTGACTGCCAAGAGTGAGTGACAACTAACCAAACAATAGGCTACAGACAATGACATAATGCGATTTAATCCTTTCCACTTGGAATCGATTGTTACACCTTGGGGTGCAACATTTTAAGATTATGTTGCTTTATCCAGGAGTTTAATATATTATTTTTGAAGAAGCAGCACATTTTTTTGCTCAGTCTCTCATTGACTCCAACAAAGTAGTAACAGCAATCTGGCCGTCAGCAGAATTTGGACTGTGTTTGGACCAGCTTTATTACATCTGTGGTGTGAAAGGTATGGATTGTCTACGACTTTGGAATCAATTTATTTCTTCTGTCTACATTTGCCCTAAGTCTTTATTCATATTGCCCATCAGAATTATATATGTCTGGTGAGAATTAATCTACTTATTTAATCCCCATGTTGTTCAAAAATTCCACTCACTTCAAGTTATAAGCACAGTATCATATTAACTTACAGTGGCTTCTCTCGAAACACTAATTCTGCCCATATAACTGGAGCTTATACACCAATGCAGTATCTGTGTGGGCTGGGCTGGCGGGCAGCCGATGGGCCTCTGGCTCCATGTTACGAGCTCCTGGACCACGGTGTCATTACCTCTACACACACCTAATGAAGTTATAGCAGGACTGGGGCTATGGGGCAATGACTCCCTGTAGATTGCTTGGGTCTGGGCCTGCCATAGCCCACACACACAGAAACACATTTACACATAAGTACACATGCAAATACGCGCATAGACACACGCACACATTTGTTCAGGGGATTGTTATGGTGTATGCAGCCCCAAACTACTGCATGGTGAGTGGGGCGAGCAACACTCATTCCTCAAACAGCCCCTCCTGATCTTACATTTCTCCTTCCCCTTTTCCCTAAATTGGAGAGGTGGGGTAGATTGATGTCTTATCTACTGTGTAGTGGGTGGTTAGGTATAGTCTCGCTGTCTCTGTGTCATGGTAAACACACATTAAGTCCCTTTGACCACCCTGGAGCAGTCGTTGGCTAACTCTTAAAAAGCCCACACAACGCAGTTATCTTTTATGACCTGCCAGAAAACACTGGCTGTGGGGAGGCTATGGAAGTGGTCTATTCATGCCTTATGAAGGTGGGACACAAGTTGACACACCTGAGTCCCTGTGTCCTGTTGGAACAGTACCAACAAATTCACAATAAAGCCTTCAACAAGTTCTTTTGGTTTTAGACTATTGATTCTCTTTCAACCAGTCTTATTTCATTTCTGTCACCAATTTTCACGTTTGATTAAATCTAAAAAAAGCAATGGGTCCAGACACTCGTAGTGAACTCTATACATCATGGACTAAACAACACTTGCTCCTCTCTTTTGGTCTCTGTTTGCTCCATGTTTTCATTATGTATTTGATTTTATTTATCTATTCATTTTTTATGCCTTTATCAAAGTCCAGATGACAGCAAGAGGAGAGGAAATAATGGGGGAGAGAGATGGGGAGTGATGCGCTACAGAGGCGTCCAGCCATTGTGGTTAATGGACAGAACTTCAACCCCTAGGCCACAAGTGCTTAAGGCTATGCCAGTGTGTGTGAAAAGCTGTTTCCAATGCCTTGATTGATTGATTTAAAAACAAAACAAAACACAGACCTTTATATATTAAAAGTGAGAGGTGCTCAGCCTTTTTGTGTACACATTGTAACACTTCTTTATTTTAATCCTGCTTTAATTTAAACATTTTTGCTTTTGCTAAATTAGTTTGTTCTAAGTTGTGTTAGGAAAGTAGAGAGAGGTCTGATTATGTTTAGCTAAAAATAAATAGTCTAATAGAAACAATTCTTTATATCTGCATCTTTTCTTATCCATTGGCCATCTTGCAAAAATGGCTACTACAGCTCCTGGGATCTGTTGCATGATCCCATGTAGAGGCCATTGCCTCTGCAGCCAGGGCATGTCGAGGGTCAGCAATGTAAATCAGTACACTGGGGTTAGTAATGTTATACGGCCTTTACCTCCCCTAACTGGTGTACAGAGGCAGGAGCAGGAGGGAACCTACAAGAATGTCAACTATCAATTCCTGAAGCCGCCCCTCCTGCTCATCTCATTAAAGGGCAGATAGATGGACCTTCTGGCTCCAGCACGTCCATCAGAAAAGGACCATCAGGAAACAACGCAGACTGCTGTGGGGGCAAGATAAGATAGAAAGATTTTAGATTTGATGGGGGATGACTTTTTTTGCCATGTTCAATTTTTCACAGCAGTTTCATTCATTGTTCTCAGCCTTTCTTTCTTTTTTTTTTACTGCAATCCAAACCTACCTGCTTAGATTTGCCACCTTTTTCTTTTATCACTTTCTTCTCTCCCACCCCTTCTCAATATGTCCTCCTTTTCACTCCCATATGATTCATATGTTCATTATGCTTACTGCCGCTTAGTGCCTTGACCTCAGTGATTCGTTACAGGATTGAATTCAGGTCTCTCCTAATTAACAGCAGCCTTTATAGGTCGTGACAACCTCAAGCTGAGGCTGCTGATTTTCTGCATGACCCTGGATCACAGCAAGAGTTGCTCTCTCTGTTAGGGAGTTAGAGGGATAGCTCATGTTAAAGAGTGCAATTTTTTTTTATACTTAGGCTAGGAGTATGATTAGGGCTGTGTTACTTATAATTAAGGATGATTCAGTTTAAACAGAAATTATGTATGATCCTGTTAATGATGGGAATATTTAACAATAAAGGTTTTTACTCTCTTAGGTTTAATCAACCTCTTATTTTTGTTAATTATGTTGTTTGGCGATGCTAGTTAGTACATCTCAGGCCAGTAAAAATTACTTTTTTCTTTTGACATTGAATTCTGTTTTAAACATTTGACGTATTACAACTAAGGATGTTATCACAATTATGTCCCATAGTCCACTCAGTTCTCTTTAGGGCCCAGTTAAAAGGAAAAACAATCTACACATGCTACTATGGTCAGAATTTATTATTGTATTGTAGTTGTATTGTTGTTTTCAAGTTCATCATTGTAACATAGGGAACACTCATGATATGATAGATAGCCTAAATGCTTAGCCACAGATTTAGCTTTTATGGTTTCAGTGTTTAGATTGCAGTATGACAGTTCAGCTCTCAACCCAAGTATACTACTCTTTTATTTTCCAGTAGTATGTTCATCATGGCCACTATCAGTGAATGCTCCTTTGACCTTTTGTTGCTGTCCACTGGCAACAATCTTTCCAGATAATAACCCGGATATCAGGAAAGCTGGGGCCTTCACTGAAGGACCCTCATTGTAGTGATGTGTGCATATGGAGGCCGTACAACCGCAGGGGCAGAGACGAGTGCATGTGTTGGTGTATTGTATGGGACAGGCAGTGTCATACCAGGGCCTTAACAGGCCTACTGATCGTCCCTGTAGAGAATAAGGATAAGGGGAAGGTCTGTCTTTAACATGTCCCCAGGCCAGGAGCACAACTGGGGAGCCTGCTAGCAGAAACTGGTGTGCCTGTTTACCATCTTACCAGGGGTCCCCACAGTCGGCAGCAGCGCCTTGTGTGCACGGACTAGAAATGTCTTGTGAGTACGGGCAAACACGCTGTGAAGACAAGAATATGGAAGCTGACAGAAATAAATGCGGGTTGGGGGAGAGGCGAGAGGCAGAGAGGCAAAGGGAGAAGCAGCGAGCAATGGGGGTCCTGAAGTGCTGAAGAGATTGTGCTGGCATGGTGGCCAGAGGCCTTTCAGCTGAGTGGGCACCACTACCTCTCCTTTCTCCCTCTGAGGAGCTGTGTGCTGGTGCTGAGATACTGGGAAGTGTATGTGACACACAGATGCAAACAAACGCACAGTCAGACACCATTTTGGCCTCATCGCCTGCATTCGCTCGCCATCGTATTTATCTCCTGCTGTATGTGCCGGTGTCTCTGTTTTCGTGTTTGTGTGGCATGTGCTTTTTAAATCACAGGCACGCATTTATATATTTAGTGGTGTGCTTGTTTGTGTGTGTAGTCATTGTTTATTGTGTTACCTCTGATCAGTCCTCAGATCTTGGGACCACAGCATCACTTAACTGATGAGATTTCTAACAGTGCCAGCGGGCAGTCAGTCTGCACATGACACATAACAGACATGATATATGTGTGTGTGTTGCTAATACTAGATATGAGCTGTATGTTGGCAGAAATGAAAGACAGTAGCTCAGAGATTAAGACAACATAAGAGACATAAATGATTTGTCTGGAATACATCTTTTAACGTGCTTGTGTATGTACTGTAAGATGTTTTCAGGTATAGGTGGAAAAGGATGTGTGCTAGCCAAAGAAATGTCAACACATCCTGGATTAACTGGTTTCTTTTCCCCAGTGGATAATCCATTCCAGCATCATGGCTCATTATGGAAGTATTAAGACATTTGCTCCGTGTCTTGACAACTCCGTTTTCTCTCTTTTGTTTTCTTACTCTGGCGCTTTAGCTCATTTCTCATTCCTCCTAAATCTCTATCTTTGACTTCCACTCATTCCATCTTCAAAAACAATCTCAGCTGAATCTGAAAACATACAGAGAAAAGGGTGTGGGGGAGCATGTAGAAGTGTGGAACAAATGCCAAATGAAAGGGAGTGGTGTTTAGTTAAAAGAGAGGATGATGTTCTAGATAGTGATGGGGGCAGATTGTTTGAAAAGTTGAGGAACTAATGAAACTCACAAATGCACGTTCTCTGTACCCCACACTGTTTCTTCCTCTTGTGTCCTTACCTACCCTGATTTCCCTCCCTACCTCTCACCCTCAGTTTGGGGGGATAGAGCAGGGCAGAGGTTTGGGGCTGAGGTTAGGGAGAGCGTAGCGGCGCCGGGGTGCTGCAGATGCAGTAAAGCGATTCTGATTTGTGCCCACAGCCATCAGCATCACTCTGCTCGGCTTGTCAGTCTGTAGGAGCGTCAAAGCACATGGTCCGGGACTGCTGTCACTAGCAGTAATAGATATCATTTCAAAACCATCGGACCTGCCCATTGTGTCTGGCTCAAGCCAGTGGCTGGGGCCCACCTTGGCCACGGTTGGATGGGCCTACTCTGCGTGCGGCACACAGGGGCCCCGGCGCCGGGCTTAACTGTTGGGTCACGGTCTGATATGTAGACATTCATGGATGGTTAACTCAGTAAATGTGTTGATATGGCCAGAGAGCTGGAGTGAGTGGATGGTTGAGAATATGTTCAGGCATAAGTAGCGTCATGTGAGATGGGCTTAGAAGTGTAGAAAATATGTCGGAAATTTTAGGATGAATTTGAATGACATCTGATATGGTTTGTGTCTGGTTTGGTCGGGTCGCTGTTTCAACTATCCATCACATCAAGGTGTCACTGACACACACACACACACACACACACACAGACACACACACACACACCCTGGGTCACGTTATCCTCCTACACCAATCAGGGCCTCTGCACAGCCTCTAATGGCCATTAACTACGCAGCCGGTGGTGCAAAGAATCTGACATCACAAATGTCACTCTGCATTAGGCCCACATTACATCAAGACTCCCTCCAAGATAGCTCTGGCCCTCTGTGTGCGACTGTGTGTGTGACTGTGTGTGCGTGTGTGTGTATTTGTGCACATCTGCATTTTGGAACATTCATGTGTGGTCATGTGCTTTAGTGTGGAACTATGCCCTCATGTGTGAGGGGGATGTCTTGGCATTGAGGATGTGCTGTATATGTGTGTGTATGTACCCAATGCTTTGTGTGTACATATGTGTGTTTGTGTTCATTTGCATAATTTGTGATCATAACCAAGTAAATATTTATTGTTGGCTCATGCACAGCCATCTACTGCAGGCACCTGTCATACACAGGTTCCATACAGCCGATGTACAGATTTAACCCTTTGAGAAGCCATTGTAGCATTGAGTATTACCGACCTTGATGGATGATCATTAAATGTGAATATCATCAGCATCATCTGTGCTGCCTTTGCTCAATGCGGTTTCAATGGCCACTATAGACTATTAAAAGAACTAGGGCAACCAAAGAGCACATGACACTGTCTGCTTACAGAATTGCCTGGTGACAAAATGCCCCAAGCAAAGAACAGGGTCATTCATTGTATTAGCCAACTTTATAATTAGTGGGGCACTTACATTTTGATAAATGTTTTTGGACACAGAGTTTCCATTGTCACACTGTGCTAATGCACACCCCAACACTGTCACCTTGAAGTTCTATTTATTTATGAGCAACGTTAGTAGCCCAGGATACTTTGAGGGAAACACATTAACTGCCTGGAAAGTTAAATAGAGCTGATGGTTGGATTAGCATACAAACCACAGAGTACGATACCTGCTTCATTTGTTATGATCGGATTTTTTAGTGGAAACAATGAAATACATTACCTGTGAACATTTTGCATATAGGTTAATTAAAAATGACTCCTCGTTGTGTTGACGAGAAACATAATCTAATCATTCTCAAATCATATTTGCTTTTGCAAACTGGTATCCAACATCTCAAGTACACAGAGTTGGTATACACACAGATTTGGGTAATAGGAATAAAATTTTATTTCAATTTCCATAGGTTGGCCTAAATGTAATACAAACTTTAACCAAATTTGAGAAATTTTGCCAAATGAAAGCGACTTAATGTCATTAATTTATGTTCACTGCAGCCATTCCAATATTAGGAGTTTGTTGGTGGTGCTAATTCTACAGTCATATGCCATTATGGTGTATGAATGATGTAATTTAAAGTTCATCGAGAGTTCATCAAAAAAAGTGGAATATATAGTGATATGCAAATATGGAATTTATGTTTATTTCAGTATCGAGTTAAGTAATGTGACGTAAATCTGTCTCATTGTGCTGTATAGATATGATGTTTTCA
Source organism: Rachycentron canadum (assembly GCA_038496675.1). NCBI lineage: Eukaryota > Metazoa > Chordata > Actinopteri > Carangiformes > Rachycentridae > Rachycentron > Rachycentron canadum. Next base: position 12,448,890 of record CM076666.1, read on the forward strand.
TCTGCCACTGCTATCAGTATCTTCAGTGGAGCTGCTGTTGATACACAAACTTTTCCACCTCTGCTAACTGCATATACTTTTTTGTGATCTTTCAAAATTAGCTTTTCTTTCTTTGTAAATTGAAAATGTGCAAAAAAACACATCGGTGAGAACCTACCTCATATCAGCAGCATCTGAACAGGGGTCAGCAGATCCAATGAAATGCAAATATGTTGTGTATCTACATGTTTGTGCTGATGTGGCTGTGATGCAGCTACAGAACTCCATTTTATTTGATAATTAATCTTTGAACATTAAAGCAGAACAAACAGAGCCGGAAAAATCTACTCAACTCATGTGGGCTTAAATTTGTATCGATTTGAAAAAAAAAAAATTGTGTAATTTTCTCATATATAATTTTTCAATTAAAAACCTCAAATTAAATCATAGATTCAACACATGGACTAAGGAAAAGATGCTGAGATCATTTAGGATTTCTTTGGGCCATGTTTTTATGAGATCTTTGGCATTGCATGAGGATGAAGTGTCTCATCGCCAGTCCCTGGAGAGAGATGTGCAAATGAGTTCAGGTGAAGGAGAGAAGGAAAAGCGAGGCGGACAGAGAAATGGACGAATGGATGAGAGAGAAAGAGAGAGAGAGAGAGAGAGAGAGAAAGCAAGAGAGAATAAAGATCAACAGTAAGTTGACAGAAAGTGCTTACGACGCACTGCCACTTTGCCTCAGCCCCCCTTCCTCCCAGCCCACCCCACCCCCACCCCGG
>CM076666.1:12450037-12497062 GCA_038496675.1 Rachycentron canadum
CCAGCCCACCCCACCCCCACCCCGGCCCCCTCCCCGCTTACATGCTCTCGTCAGCTAATTATCCAGAATTAGAATCTTCTTTCACACCAGTGGTGTCAGGATGCCTTAGCTTGATCTGTCAAGGCCCCTCATGACTGGGTGCTAAACTCACGACAGTTGATGAGTGCGAAGGCCGCCACAGCTAATTGTAAGTGAAAAGCTGGACAGGACTGACAGTGCAGGAAAGCCGAGAAGAGAGGGAGGGCTCTTTGTTTGAGGACAGATGAGATGAGGGAGGGAGTTTTTTTGTTTGTGTTTTGCAGGTGGGAAGAGAGGGTGGCATTGTGAGCTGGTGCCTGTGTTTGATGACTGGACTGGGGAGGAAAGGGAGGGAGATGGGGTGGTTTGAGGGTCCTGCTGCACTGAAATATCTGCTCAGCAAGGAGGGGAAAAAAAATGAAAAAGAGGGAGGAAAAGAGGAGGAAGCCAAGTGTGAAAAAAACAGGTAGGTGTGATAGAAGGAGGACAACAAATCCTTTCTTCCAGGGCATGTCGGCCAGGATTTTGCTCATCAGTCCTCATGGCCTGTGACCACCATCAGCATGACAACACAGGGGCAGTGTGTATTTGTGTCTGTATCCTTGTGTGTCCATACATATTTATACATTTATATTTGTTTGTTTTTTTATTTTTATGTCACTATGTAGGTGCTGCATATTACAGCATATAAGAAGCCTGGGATATACTGTATGCCTGTGCACTGTGTGGATGCATTTGTTAAGGACACAAAAAGCATTTTTGCATTCGAAGCATGTATAAATCAATCAGTGAATTTATTTTACAGTCTCAAAAATTATCTTATATTTAAGAAGTATACAGTATTACAAAGAGGCATCAGTGGTAGACTCTGATCCTCAATCTTTTGTTACAGATCAGTGTTTTTGTCAGTGTCAGTGTACGTGTCTTCTATTCTTTGAATGCCAGTTGGCCTGCTTTGAATGTCTGTTAATGTAATCTTGGGTTAAATGCTTCCTTGCCAGTCCAAATTAAGTGTGTCACCGGCATAGAGAGGGCGCGATGTGGCGTGATGGGAGGTTGTCACCTGTCTCTTCGGGGCATCTGAGTGTCTGACGATGGCAGGGACAACTCTCATCGCAGTCGATGAATAAATAGTCATAACATTTTGGGAAATACACAAACCCTGAAACACAGAGTGCAGTGAAAATCATTTGTAAAATAATGTATAATTAGACTCCTGAATTATCGATAGCGCTATCAGTTAGAATAGAATGAGTAAAAAAAATGGGACACACTATTTCTATTAAATCGCTACACTTAGTCAATATAAACAACTAAATGTGCATTTTTCAGCATAATTCAGCAGTTTCAGCATCTTTGATGCTCATATTAGAAATTTTCAACATACAACTTGGAAATTGAACCCAGATCAACAAAGTTGAGGGTAGATTTTCAGTGTTAAAGCCAAGTGTGTGTATCTCAGACAGTTCTACAATTCTTGCTTTTTCTTGCAAAGTATATTTCTTTCATACTCTCTTGAAGACACCCTGCTCCATTTTTTTCTTGACTTTCTCAAAAATTATTAATAAATCTGTGTTTTACTCCCCCACAGATTTCGTGTTAATCGTCTGAACAATGATAATTCATTGTTGTGTTAATGATTATAGCCATTACCTTATAAATCCAGAGTAGCTGTTGACCTTCCATTTATGTGTTTGCTCGAAAGCTAAACAGGCAGCCACTGGGATTCAGCAGTCAGCCAGCAGCCTCCACTCCAATAGTACTTTCACCCACTTGAAGGCTGGAAACAGCTTTTTTTCCCCAGCTAGTGTAGATTTGTGTGGATTAGGCCTCAGCTCTACAGCCGAGGGCTTGGAGAGACTGTGTAGAATAGGCCAGGAAGCTTTTTGGAATTGGATGTTGTTCCTCCCCTCTCATCATTACTCTCAAACCCACACAAAGGGCCCAAATCTCCCAGTGCCTTTGAACCTGTGTTTCGAAAAGAAAGACATGTCCAATGGAGGGTCTTTCTTTATTCTTCTTTTTACTGAAAGGAGGAGAGAGAGGGAGAAATAGAGGGAAAAAATGAGCTTTAGAGCCTCATTTTCCCTTATGCTCTACCTCCTCGGTTTTCTTCCGGCCTTGAGCCACTTGTTGGAGGAAAAGGCAAATTTCTGGAAAAATTCCTAGCGCTTTTTCTTTTTCCCCCTCCAATCAACCAGCGCCCTCATCCCCTATTTTTTTGGCAGAGAAGGAGAGCGCAAAAGAACGAGAGAGAGAGAGAGAGAGGGAAAAAAAGCAAAGGGGAAACATGGTTAAAGGAGGGGACAAGAAAGAGAGGACTCAGGAGACAGCTGTTGGAGAGGTTAGTTAGAGATTTCCAGCCATTAACTTCAGGCCAAGCCAGCTCGCCCACTTGAAGCAGACAAGAGCCGGGGTAAGCCAGACTCCCAATATGAAAAGGGACGGGACCCAGCTTGATCTTGTGGGGAAATTGTTTACAAGTGGGACCCTCAATTCCACAATGGAGCAGGAGCGCAAGAAAGAGAGACAGCGAGAGAAATTGAAAGAAAGGATGGAGGAACGAAGGAAATAGTTTATTGAAAGAGTGAAACAAATCTGCCAAAGCACAGCATCAGAAGTGAAAGAGCATGGAAGAGGAGTGATTAAGGATGGACCAATGAGGGCCTTAGATGGGAGCTGTGGGTGGGGGGGGGGGTCAGCGGTTGTGACACAATAAGTGGAGGACCTATGGGGGTAGAGGGCAGGGGGTCTCTTTCTCTTTTCAAAGGCAGGATAAACAAGGAAATGAGTCTGTAATCATTCCCAGAAATTGCTTTCCTCTTTGCCTCTCTCTTCTCCTCGGTCATCTACCCACCTCCCTTCATTACAGGGTGATTAAAGAATTTCATTGTCTCAAAGAGAGACATAAAGAGTGAATCTTTAATCCACTGCTGTCAACCCGAGTGATACACCAGGTATGGTTTGTGTTTTTACTGCCACCCTGGCCTTGCTGCTGTATTTTTATTTCATGTGACATGTGCGTATAGCCTCAAGCACGTTTCACCCAACCAATCAGGTGGTACTGTTGCACTGTTCTGGCAGAGCACTGTTAATAAGAGGATCACCGCACAATGTATTCTTATTTTTATGCAATATTCATAAATAATAAAAATAAAAATGTGTGTAAATACATGTATAAATTGTTTACTTGAACTAAATAGTGACACCTTGATAAAGATGAAATAACCTTGAGCTCATCTGTTTGCAGAACATTTATTCACTTTAATCCTGACCTGACAGTTCACTGTGGAAATACTGTGCTCACCACACGGGAAGTTGGAATTGTAATCCATTAATGAGCCATCATGTCCTTCCCTTCTGCTCTCTCTGCTCAGAGAAGCCAACTGCACATCTCGCTGAGTAAAACTAAATGTGCTTTTCGATCAGTCAGACGGCCTGTGTGTTCATCTGATTGTCTGATATGATGCATAAAAGTGAAAATATGAATACATGGATCCTTATGTATAGGGGTCAGCACCACAGTCAGAGATAGACGAGGCTTTGGCGGTTAGGTAAGTAATTTTTTTAAATACAAGCTATTTGAATATCCTTGAAAAGAGTTGACAAAAATTGTATCATGTGTAATTATGTCATTTATTTTCTATCTTTCTTTTCTATCTATTCAGGAAAAAGATTTAACAGTCAGATTTAACAGATGTTAATATTAATATAATTAATGTCAGAATATGTTGTATAATGTTATTTTTGGATGAATCATCTAAAATTATTGAGTAATAATTAATATAGAATATATATTTGAACTATTTCATTGGTTATTATCTTGTTTTTCCTCATTAATTATTGAAAATAGATAAGATTTATTTTGCTCATTGCATGGACCTTTGAAGAGCTGTAATTCCCTCCTATCACAACCTGTGTCCCTTTCGACACACATAGCCTAATTGACAATGGCTTACTTGATGTCACCAGAGTAAAAGAACCCCCTCTAGTCACTTTAGACACAACACTGATGAGATGATGGCATGAACTGCAAAGATGGATATTTTCCTCTGTGCATATGAAAAGCTGAGCAACCATATTTTCTTAACATACACTTTTGGAATAATGTGTATGGGCGTTCATGTTGGCATTTGACTTCTTTGACCACTCGAAAGTTGTTTGCAGTAATTCAAGCAAAACAAAAAGACCCCATAAGATCCCATGGGTTGTCTGTGCAAACAGCTTATTATGACCAATTCATTGTTAGGTGATCTCTAGTGTCCAATCTAATTATGAAGGGAACAAAAGGGGTCAGATTACACAACATAAAGAACAATCAAGTCCACGTTACGAAGTGGTTGAGATGGATCAATGAGTTGACAAAGCACAGGACCAACACAAAGGCAACAACCATGACTGTTCCACAACATTCACACCATATTTAGTATTGTAACCAGTCTTTAAACCTACCAAACCATGTTTAACGGTGTGTTTATTAATATAATGCTAAGCCATGACAACATATGCGCTATTTCAAGAAATACTCCTATGGGTCATATCAGTGCGTAGGGATGGATGACCTGATTCTCTACATAAGCTCATGATTCCCTGGTGTAAAAACATATGGAAACAGGGTGGGAAATGTGTACAGAGAACAAAGCAATGCAGTAGTAGTTTCTGCTGTAGAGGATCAGGGTGACCTTTTCATTCTCCTGCATGACGTATGAATGCAATATTCTCTGGTTTTTGCTTTGTTTCCAATCAAATGAAATACAAGGGATTAGAGCATGGTATATTTGCTTCATTTTGTTGGCATATATGTATGTAGTATCAAGCCATGACTCTGCACTCATTTTCTGCCACAAATGTACAGTATGCTCAATTGCTTGCAGTTATGGAAGGAGAGTGCAGGGCAGAGGAAAAGGTAGAAAGAGGAATTAAGCCATGGTGAGAAATGTTGCTAAATAAAGAAAGAAGAAATAAGAATGAACATTGCTTAAAAGCAAAAAGGGCGGTCTGGTAGGATGGCAGATGGTGAGTTGTGGTAGGTTAGGAGGCCTTTCCCTGTCGGGGAGGAAGTGTTTGGGTTTTATTGGTTTCATATGACACGACAGAACCTTTTTAAGATGTTGTAGACGCGCTGGTAAAAAGGCAGTCTGCCCACCCCTGCATTAAGTGCCCCTGTGATCTCGGCCATATTTATAGGCACTGTCTTGTGTCACATGGCTTCCATTTCTTCACTTGTTGGGACCCCCTGTGGCTGCTTTTACAAGCACAGGTATGAAGAGGTCAAGCGCAACCCTGTCAGTGGCCTGGTCAGATGGGAGATGAGAGTGAAATACAATTCTGTATTATTTATTCGCAAGAAAAACATTTCTCCACGATGTGACCTAATAGTTTTAAACTAGTAACAATTGTTTTCCTGAAGTGGAGAAAACCACTGTTTTTGCAGCTTCACAGGCTGGAGGACATGAACATTGAATTTCTCCAGACGAATCCTGCCAGACAGTTAAGTGTTTCAACCTCTAGACAACCTGCATTTATATAATTTCATGTTATTTATGCTTTGATTTTCCACAAAAGGGGAAACAGCCTCCTCTTCCGATCCAAAATAAGAACAGTATTTCACCCTCTTATCCCTTTAACATATCCAAGTGTCTTCTATTGTAAGAGTGCGAAGTTGTGTTGAACAGTTGTGAGTGAGACAACAGATGGTTTGATTTCAAAAACAAATGTTTAATTGCTTAAATCAGTTAAATAGAACTTCTGGAAAGAGACGTCAGGTTAATCAGTTGACTCCCGTAGACTGTGTTGCATGTAGAGCTGCTGGCAAGGGTGACTACTGTTAAAAGACAAAGTCCACAGTCCATCCACAGCAAAGGTGTTGCCAGCACATCAAAGTCATAAATATAGGCATCATGATAGTTGTTTATCTCTTTTAATTTTCAGGTCAATAACATCCTGTTGATTATCCCATTGAAAAGACAACAGGTTACACCCTTACATGCCTCTTTGGTCATTCATGAATGTAAACTTTATTGGTGTGATTACACTAATTGTGTCATCCAGCTCTGTGGAAATGAAAGACTTATAACAGCTAACTGAGTACAAGTACAGCTTCATGCTGACTGTTTAGCATCTCTTGGAGCCTTACAAGATGGTCCGCATTTGTTCAGTTAATCAGTCAGTGCCACAATGACGGCAAAACTCAGGGTATTCATCCGCTTTTATGGATAACTGGCTTAGTTTTAATGTGATCATGGTATTGGCAAGGGAGGAAGTTAATTGATGATCGGTGCTACATGGAAGGTACCATGTGAATCATAATCTGGGGACCATAGATTTGAATGCCAAATTTGAGTAGTAGCTAGTTGTTGAGATATCTAGCTCTGTAAACAAAAGGGGAGACTGTCAAGTGAACGACCATTTAAACTTTCCTGAGTTCTGTGGTTTGTAAACCAGACAAACCCATGTATGATGTCAAGAAAAGGGCACTAGATTGTGAGTTTTTGCTGATAAATTGTAAAGATGTCCCTCCTCTCTATCGCCTTCCCCTCATCTTAATCTCACTCTCTAGGATGTTGCATCTCTCCATCTTGGCCATGTGGTGCAATGTTTTGTTTTTAGTGGGCACTAAAAACACACTGTTAAACACAGTTTTAAAAGTTCTTAAAAGCATTTTTTTCCCTCTGAGGTTGGCACTTTAATCTACTCTCAGGTTTCACACGCTGCATGAGAACACCTGGGGAGAGGAATGAAATAAGTTAGGTTAGAAAGCTCCCACACATTGTAGACTCCTTGTAAAAATGAAAAAGGAGAAGGCTAATCAGATTTATTGTTTTAATCATAGAGGGAGGTGTCTCATTCTCTGTGTGCTGATGACTTAATGACCTCTGAAATATCCTGACTAGAGTCCAGTTGAGAGATTAAATCCTTGGCTGCCCTGGTTCATCTCCCTTGTTATCTAATTCATTGTTTTATGATGATCAATGTCCAACAGGTAAAGAGGAAAGAAGGAGGAGAGAGTCAAGTTCTCTTGAATCCAGGCTCTTTGTAGATTTCCAAGTCACATCATCAAATCAAGGTTGTCTCTTTGACTTCATCATTGTTGAATGGCTGTTGTGCATCCTTACAGACACGTCCCACACTGTGGTTCTGAAAGAAGAGGGTAGAATAAGGTCAATTCCAAACACGACAAGACTCACAGAGAGGCTCTTTCCTCTTTCTACTGTCTCATAAAAATGATTTTTATTTGCACTTTTTTCACTTTTACAGTCTGCTCTGTGTGTGCAGGCAGGTATTTGAAAGGAGGAGGAAGGAATAAGAGGAGGTCCATCTTTCTCTGTTCAGGGGAGATGAAACTGGTTCTAAGAGGAAAGGGCTGTGCGCGAGTTCAAGGGAGTTCAGAATTTCCACAAGGCTAGAGGTCGGGTTCAGAAGGGATAGAGGTGAGCTGTTTGGAGTTTTAAAGACTTCTTTTTATCTAATGTCTGAAACCGAGACACTAGTGAAGTGTTAGGAGGGGTTGCAGTTATTTTAACTAAAGGGGTCCTCACAAGTTAGTCAAGGAACAGGACAGCAGAGCAGCTGGAGTTAGGATGGTGGGATGCCTGCTCAAGTTAAGGAGGAGAGGAAAGGGTTTGAACTGCATTTGGCTGTGGAACATTGATGAGACCCTTAGCAAAGTCATATTAGATTTAGTTATTAAGTCTTGACTTGGCCTTGACTCTTCAAACCCAAATCATCAAACTACTGCTACTCACTTCATTATAGAGGGTAACTCACCTACACAAACTTATTTTTATTTTTACATAGTTTTTTCAGATTTTGCTCTGGTTCTCTATTGGCAGAATCATTATGTTCATCCCAGTGTGTTAACAAACTGGATGAAATGCTAACAAGGACAATGGTAACATGCTCATTTGTAGCATGCACGCTTGGCTTAGTATAGTGTGTTAGCATGCTAACACATGTTACAATGTATGGCACTATATGTAATTTAAGTATAGCTGAGGCTGATGCAAATGCCTTCAGTTTGCAAGTATTTGACCATAAATCTAAATGTTAGACAAATCAATTTTTGACCTGATGATGGTGCAGGATAAAATGTCAAGTCATTCAAATTATAACATTTCACCTTGTGGGGGATGTGAATGTCCTTTTCTGGCTATCCTTTCAATAAGTAGATTTCACTCAGAACCACCATTGTTAACCTCATAGTGGGGCTAGAGAAAAGTGAGTCGAAGTCATACACTTCATCCTCTGGGAACCACAAATGTCTGTAAAATTTTGTTTTTATGGCTATATTTCCAACAGTTGTTGAAATATTTTAGTCTGGACCAAAGTGCTCAACCCACCGTGTCAAGTGACAGACAGAGTGAGATTACTACCCAGAGCAGCCATGTTATTCACAGCACAATTTTAAACACAGAGAGGTAAAACATTGGTCATGCAAAATCACTGAACATTTTAATTTTGGCCAGAAATTTTAATTTTGGCCAAGACAGACAGTCTTGATTGGATAATAGGTATACCTTGGTTGTCCTTCAGTGGTTCTATACCACCAAAGGTCTTTATTTAATGTTTTGGGAATTATAATCAGGACCAATCCAATCACAGGCACAAGCCATACCATGCTTTAATTTTCTTTTTTGGGAAGTTGATTTTCTCCCCAATTTTGGGAAACAGGTTGATCATCCCCGTGGTTAAGAGGCTACATCTGTGCAATGAATCTCATAACTGCTAAGCCTTTATGATTGGATATGGAAATGAAATACTCTGGGCACTTCACTGGTCTGCAACAGCTGTACACACTGTACCACACGATGAGTACAACTCCTACTGGTGCATTTATGTAAGATGGGGAACAAAGTGGATTACTGCTCAAAGAGGACTGAAAATGATCATTTTCCGAAGTGGCACGAAAATGACTATCTGAGGAAGTTCTTTCTCAAGGCATTTCTGCCGCCTCTAAACTGCATTGGAACTGTAGGGTCACAATTTTTATTTTCTTTGTATGGTTTCAATGCGAGTCTAGCCAAAATAAACAAAACACAAATCATATTTTTCTGACTAAAATCATATGTGCAATATTTATCTCAGGGTTTTACCCTACATTTTAAAATTTCATCTGTTTTTCTGTTTTGACTGAATTCTGGCTAAGCAGCAATCACAAAAAAAATGTAAAAAATGAACCCCCTCACCTCTCTGAGGCAATCGAGCGCGGTGGTAGTGTCACTGCGGGGTGGCTGTGTGAGGGGGTGATCCCCCTGTCAGTGATCCCTGTAGATTGGATTATATTAGGATAGATCGGATTAGGAATTGTTTGGGAATAAACATTCAATATGAAACTAATCCTTGCACAAGAGCCTCTCGCCCTGTAATCTGTTGGCAGGCTTGCTGGAGGGCATGAGAGGAGAGGCCATATTTAGTTGAAATTTGGACTCCACAGAGAGAATTGTACTTGTGCCATCCTCTGTGTCCCATCATTACTTATTTCACCAGTTCAGTCCTTAAATCACTGACTTTGTGAATGCTAGATTAGATTGTACATACAGGTTTTAGTGCATTTCTCCAGCATAGCAAGTGTGCAAGCTACTTGGGTGGCTGTGTGAGTCGGGGGGCAGAAGTATGGACTCTGATGGAATATGGCTACAGTTGTTGATTGTTGTTTTTGAATTATCAGTAGTGGTACAATGCCAGGTATCAGCAGGTGTCTTTCACAATCACTATCAATTTTCAACACTGTTTTAATGTAGAAAGTGTTGAATGCCACACACAGCATAACAAAATAAAGATAAAGACATAAACACATAAACATAACTGTAGCAATCTAGAGACATTTTTTTTGTGAGAATGATATATTTATTGATACTACAGAAAGGCAGGAAATCCCACACCTGGGTCAAATACAGATGGATAACAGCTTGTTTAAAGCTTTGAGAAGGCAGTGATTCAAAACAGCTACCTGCCTCCCTGGCAGTTGTCACTCAACTGTTTACCAACAGAACCAATAGACCAATAGAAATGTAATAACTGAAAGATCAGGGTTACCACAGTACAAGAAATAACTAATTATCACCATTTATATTTGTCTTTATAACATTCAAAAGACCAAAATTGTGTTTTGTAAGGTCACCCTGACTTTGACCTTTGACCACCAAAATCGAATCAGTGCATCCATGATTTAGCATAAATTTTATGATATGATAGCAAATTTGAAGAAAGGCATTTCTGAGCCAAGGACAGAATATGAATTAGTATTAAATGAAATTATTTGCATAAGAAGACAAACACAAAGATTGATGAGTCAATTTAAAATTGTAATGTCATTAATATTTTTCATGGTAACACTTATAAAGTGGCCAGGATCCAGGCCTCGCTCAGCCAAAGATAGTTGGCTCAAAAACTCTTGTTTCCCATCTCACTGGCTTCTGTAACTTACACACTCGGAAATGAGATGTGTAACTTGCTGAATTGAAATGGAATGAGCAGCTCACGTTTTGAACCTGCTGTCACATGCACGCACGCACGCACACACACACACACACACTCACACACTTTGAATCAATTCCTGTCTCCGCTATCAATCCATTTCTCGATCGTTGGGCCTCCTGATGTGAATAAACTAGGCTATAGACCTAACAGCAACCCAATACTTTATATATTTCACTGATGTCAAAGTGTCAGAATGAAGTGCTGCCTGCTGCCTGCACTTGGCAAATATCTCCTCTCCTTTCTGGCCAAGTGTAGCTCAGGTTTCATTTGCAGATCGATGTACAAATGTGTGAGGATGAAAAGTTTTGTGACCTGTCATATGTGATGCTATTTTCAACAACTCAGAGATTGTACACTTTGCACAAGATAAAATCTGATTAATACTTTAGAAAGACAACTGAAACAATTACTTCTCTGCAAATCACCTTTTGTAAAACTTTTCATAAAGCTTTTTTTTTTTTTTTAAACTGACAGCAATGCAGCCATGTGCTCAATCAGTGGGAAATGGAGGCTGGGGTTCTTGTTCAACATGCAACAGTAAAGAGGTAAGCCTCAGGTAACCAGCAAGTGTAATTATGAGTGCGCGTGATTCCTGTGAAAGCTCTTCCCGGCCACTTTCTCCCCTGTACTGAAGGCTTTGGCACAAGTGGCAGAATGGGTCACTGTTTAATAATGAACAGGTCGAGCCGGCTGTAACAGATACATGCACCTGCTTTATACATCAGTCAATTACCTAATTAGAACTCTCCCTCAGGGGAAAGCTAATACCTCGTCCTGGAGCATGAGGACAACCCCTTCCATGTGAACAGAGGTACTCGCAAGACAAACAGATACCTGTACATTTGTGTGTGTGCGCATACGCAAGTAAGTGTGAGGAACAATAGGAAGGGGGGTCCAGTATTTCTTTGCACGGATCAGGTACCCAAGGACACTCATGGGAAATTGTACTCTATGCAACTGTGAGCCAATAACAGTCCTTCCTCTGCCCACCTCCTCACACACGCTGCCCTCTGCCCCTCACCATTCATCCTTCCATGAGAAAGCAATCTATGTAAACCCATATGATGGGGCCTTCCTGCTCCTTTTAAGAGGGCACAGATTAAATGGTCGGTCAACAGTTTCCGCAAGGACCATTGCTATAGAAGAAACCTTTTTGCTGGGAGGTCAGCGGGTTATCCAGTGTAACTGGTGCTTTGTTTATGGAAGGAGACGCTGCTGATGCATTTTCAAATGTAATTTTTTCAGTTCTGCGAACACTTTCCATTCACATCAATTTTACTTACTACATATCTCAAAATAAGCACATAAAGCAAAAACTAAAGTATGTAGTTATTTTTCGTCACATTACATTCATGACTCAGCACAGCTCTGGTGTCTTTAAGTACAAAAGTATAAGACACTGAAAATAAGACAATGAGTTATAACCACTAGCCCTGATCAAATTTGGAGGTATTCACTGAACATTAACAGGTCTCTTAACCTCAGTGGTTACACGCAGAAAGTTCACAAACTTAGTTCACAAACTAAGAAGATTTACACTGGTCAAAAAAACAGATAAAACATCAATTCAAAAAGATTAGCAAATTCGCAATCATACCCAGGTCAAATAACTCTGCAGTAGTTGGAGGTATTTACTGGCTCTGACTCCGTTTACCAGTGGTATAGATGCAGCACCCACCTAATTTGCTAAAGACAGCAACACACCTGTCACCTGCCCAGAGTTGTGCTGTTAAATCAAAGTGGTTAAAATGGGCTGAGGCATGCAAGAGTGAGCGCAGCCCCAAAATACATTTTAAAAACAGACAATTAGAGCTCAAAGCATCTCACACAGAGGGTCCAACACTTGTACACTGGATGCCTGGTGTGTACATCGCAGCTGCCATCGGCAATCTACTGCGGAAAACCACGCATATATATTATCAACGGCTACATGTCTGCTGCTGCTGCTACTGCCAGCTCTATCTCTCTACATAGACTTTGCAAGATATTTGAATGGCTGCATTTCTCTTCATTTTAAACTATTTTCTGATTTATTTCAAAAATTCCACTAAAATGTCCCTGCCAGGATGTTTTGAAAAGTAATGTTTTGTGGTGTAATCCCTATACTACTCCTTAGCTGACGTGTGGCTAATTAATAATATGATCACAAAGTCTGCTTGCATGGACACCATAGGTTCTGCTTAGGCCACCAGCAGCTCTGAGGCAATCAGGGACACTTCGGCTGTGATTAAGTCACATACTTAAGCCCCTGAAGGGGGAGAGAGAAAGAAAAGAGGGAATGAGTGATGAAGCTTTCACTTCACGAAGAATGGAGTGTACAAGGGTTGAACGTTCAGGATCACTAATGTTAACCTATACATCCTCATATAGGTTTCACTCATGACCTCTCATGACCACCCGTTCCTTTCCATCAGGCAAATGCAAAACTCCACCCTCTCCTCCCCAACCTATAACCAGTAAGGCTCAGTCACCAACACCATCCTCACTGCTCACGTAATATTTCTTACTGCACTGCAAAATCAATTCCTGCTTATTAATAACAGCTACAGTGTAAATATCTGTACTGCAAGGGAGATGGATGGAAATGAATGAAGAAAAAGGGAACTGAGATTGCGACGGTGGGGGGAAGGTGTGTGTGTGTGTGTGTGTGTGTGTGTGTGTGTGTGTGTGTGTGTGTTTGGTTGGTTGGTTGGTCTGTGTGTGGGGGGGGTCATGGAACATGCTCCTAGAAATCAATTTTCACACAGGAGGACTATTAGGTTATTGAGAAGTGGGATGACTGATTGGGGTTTTGTGGTGTGTCTGTATGTGAGTTATTGTGTGCATGTGAATGAACGTACTCTAAATTACCTAACAAGTTTCAAGAAAACTTGAGACTCAAAACTTAAGAGTTACTCCTTGTACTAAAGCATGACAAATGGTTTCTGTTACCTTGCAACCAATTTGTATTCAAGACACCTCACTCAAAATCCACATTTCAAACATGAAATAGACATTTTAAATAGAATAAATGATCCTCTCAGTCTAGTTTGATTGTTCCTTCCTTCCTCCCCTCTTTCTAAAAAAAAAAAACAAAACACAAAAAAAAAAAAAAAAACTGAGAGACCATGCCCACTTCTGTAAAGTAACCAGAAGGGAAAGAGAGGAATGTGGCCTGGCTCAGCGAGAAATCCCAAAGTGCTTGCAGACTCCTAGCTGCTAATACAACTAATGCAGTAATGTAAGGGCCAAGGCGATTAATGAGAGCGCTCTGCCCCTGACATCTCAGACACCCTAATGTTGCTGCAGCGTCTCCCAAGCCGTGCTTTAATCCATCACCGGTCCGTGTAACCCAATTATGGCCTGACGCTTTACTTTTAGCCCCTCTGCAGGGTCCTTCACACACATCTATAAAAGGGCAAACATGCACACACATACAAGAGTATTTGAGGCATCGTCAGACAAGCACATTTTCTGAAAAAAAAAAAAAAAATTGGTGGTATACTTTATTTACACACAAACACACACACTCGTATAGCGATACCTAACATGGAAACTTGAGTCAGGTGAGCTCATTGGTAGAAAGCTGAAGATTTTTCCAGCTATATTTCCATGTTGAATACATACTATTTCACACAATAGTTGTAACTTGACCTTAAATACAGATTTAGCCCATTTTCACATATCCAATATTCTGTTAACTTCCATGATGCAGTTTTCATTTTCATAGCTGAGGACTTTAGATCTTAGCCCTTTGTAATGAACTCTTATTTCCGAGGTTAACTAACTTCCTGTATTTCTAATGTCATCTCCAAAAAGCCCCTTCCTTGTTACGATTGTAATCGCAGCATGACGCTACACTAAAATCCTCCATTCCCAGCAGTCCATCAGTGCTCTGTTTTAGCTAAGGGGGCATATGTACTGCATCTTTCATGAGGTCCCCTGTGCAACATTTATGATTCACCCTGAAGGCTTTAAAACAACACTTGACTGCCTATCCCACAAGGATAACCCCAACATCTGGAACATACTGTTCACGAGGGCATCTTGATATGATGCAGGAGCTAGAACCTTCAAAATCCTTCTCTCTCTCGGTCCATCAGTTATGTCACATGCAGAGTAACAGCTCTGTCAATCAAGAGATCTATGTGCTTGCTTCCTCTAAATCAGGTGGATTGACTCTTTAAGAGTTACTGGAGGAGCCTACTTCCATTAGCCACTCCCAACGGCAAATTAACTTAAATGTACCCGCTCAATAAAGTTCAAGACAATCATTTGTGTGTCAATGTTCTTTTTTCTCTCGAGGCCTTCCCAAACATACAGCTGACGCATGCAAATCCCGAGATTGCTGTTATTCTGTTGCACTAATACAAATTAGCCAGAAAGCTAATAGCAAAGAGGAATTGGTTACGTGGGAGGGAATTGTTGAAATATGATGTTGAAAAGCTAGAAATGAGCTTGGTCCACTTTAACTTTAAACTGATATATTCAAGAGGTATGGAAAATTTTGGACATTCCTGGCTATACCTTACCATGCAATATTACTGAATTTCCAAGTGTTTCCAAGACAAAAAACACATTCTTTTGTCAGATCAGTCATGTTGTTATTTTTTCTAATGCAATAACAAGTGACTAAGAAGAGCATAAAAAGGCTTCTTGAATAAATAAAAGGTAACTCCTTAACTCCTTCCCTTGAACAGTAACAATTAAAACAATCCTGTGATACTCATTTCCCAATTAGTACTTCACCCCCAGTTTCTGATGGTTATCAAGATCCTTCCTCTGGTGCTCTATTACTTCATCCTAACATCATGTCATAGCTACATCCCATCATGTCCTGCCATCAATCCATCATCCTGAATATGAAATGTTCCTCCTTTGGTCCTTAGAGATGGAGTCATGTCACAACTGGGCTGTCCTGCATCATCATTTATCATGTGTATACAATTATAGGTAGGAATTATATGAGGAGTGGTAAAAATCACCTAGAGATGGAGGTCACAGTGGTTAAAAAGAATATTAAAGGTATGTTTATCTACACATGAGACCAATCTGGTCAGAATAAACTGACCAGGTTCAGGTGATGACAACAGAGAGTTTAACATGTCTGGATGAATAATGAAAAGCATGGGAATCATGTTTGTTTGTGTATCATGATATTGGACAAAGGGGTTAACACTGTTCCTCCTCAGTGCTGCGCGTCTGCTTATGAAGGATTTGGATGATCACAGTGACTCTTTTTTACTGTCCTTCCTTCTCTCCTATTATGTGTTTATGTACAGTACAGCATCTTTTCTCCTTTCCTTTCCTCTCCTCCAGCCCCTGGGCGTCTTCAGCATCAGATGTCATCCTGCCAGAGACAAAGTAAGTCAGACAAACACGTAGGCCGGACCTCTGAGGAGAACCTTGCCGCATGCTCAAGTGCTGTAAGTGCCCGGGAGTCGTCTTACAAGAAACACTTATTGCATTTTGTATTGAGCATGATGTTATGAAAAATTAATAATGGGGTAGTGTGCCTTCCTCTCCTTAGTCTCTCTGTGTATGAGTCTTTGTGTCCATTTGTATGCATATAGATGCACATGCACTGTCTCACTTTCTATATTTATGTTTTGGCACATGCATGTGTTTGGGTGTAAGAATGTGTGGTTGCATGCATATATGTGATTTTGGCACAAGTTACAGGGAATAATTGTATCAGATATGCATATGACAGAGGTTTTCATCTCCAGAGACTCTGTGTTTTGGTTAAAGAGCAAATGTCTGATTCCCAGCTGCACTATTGACAAGTTACTGCACTGTCCTCCTTCCATTTGCTGCCTTTAGGCTCTTTATATGGTTAGTGCATATATTGACTCCACTATTGGCAAAACAACAGTGAAAAAATACTACCTTTAAGTAAAATGATATGTATACAAAAACAGGAACAGCTGAAAACAACAGATACACTGCACAAAATCGAAGTCTTTTACAGAAACATAGCCCATGTGAAACATATTGTGTTATGTTATACATTATAAACTCACCAGGATATCATGTTGCTTCCATTTTATGAAAGAACTTATAACTAAGAGACCTTTGAACTGAACTCATGTCATTTTTTTTTGGGAACAAAAATATCTTTGGAGCACTCCCACTCATTTGTTCCCTTTTCCTAGCCCATCTTTGTTTCATTTCATTTTGGAAATCAATGCAGCCAACCTGTACATTTTAAATTATAATGGATGGTTTTGAGTAGATCAAAGAAAATCTTGTAAAAACGGATTGCGCATGAAAACAATGTTCTATCCAATTCCCTTCATTTTCCAAATCTATGCACTGGTATTGAATGGGATTAAGCTTTTTCTCTGCATTTGATTGTTAAAGAACATTTGCTACTTAAATTTGTAGTATTAATCTCCTTAAAATACTGTGCTTTCCTGTTGTTCACATGTTCTTGCAGAATACAATTTATTAAATTTCCTAGCATTGATGTGGAAAGACAGGAATTGCTGAAATATATTTTCAAGACTTCCTACCCATGAAAACTTTCACTTTTCACACATAGTCAGTGAAATCAAGCTTTTCTTCATTTTCAGAAAGATCATTTTTGGCATAAGCCAGAGCAATGAACAGCTGGTGGGCTCTGCAAGTGAGTGGCTGCTGTAGTCAAAAGTTCATGTGTTAGATCATTAACAGCTGAGTTGGGTCTGTAGAGGATGTTGTTCTGACCCCAGGGAACAGTGGTTTGTAACCACTACGGTGGGCAACACCAACACTTAAAAGACAGTCTGCTGCTGAGTCAGCTGGGTCAAGTAGGAGAAAATGCTGATGATTTGCAGGTAACCAGAGAACGATCGAATAATAATCTCTAACACAACTGCTACACTACCACGTCTTCTCTTCTCTTCTCTTCTCTTCTCTTCTCTTCTCTTCTCTTCTCTTCTCTTCTCTTCTCTTCTCTTCTCTTCTCTTCAGTCTTTCTAAAAATAGACATCAAATCTCTCTGGGAATTGATGGATGGACTGTGAACTCCTGACCCACTGAAATGTAACAAGAAGGACCATCGTAGCACCACATGGAGTGTGTCAAAGGTCACCATGTTGACGTAACAAGCTTCCTTGGCATTGTAGTACTGAATATACCATTACACACAAGGTTTTCATTCCTGTATGTTACACAGTTAAAGCAAGGCATGCTGGGGCAAACACATGAACACAACCAAAACAAAGATTTGCACAGATATGTTCATAGCCATTGTTTGATGATGCAAGACAGCCAGACATTGATCCAAAAACTCTTCCCCAAAGCTGAAAGCTAAAGCTGATCGACTCAGACAAGTGATTAGCAAAAGTTACATCTTATCTTAACCTTTCCATAACTGCTAACATCCTCACAATGCTAACTCTAATGTGCTAATTTTTAGCAGGTCCTATTGTTACCATCGTACCTGCTTAATTTAGCATGTTAGCTTTGTTAGTTTTATGTTTATGGTGTCATGAACCTATGGAGAAGTTGGAATTTTGACATAGTTGGCACCAGAGGGTGCAAAGGGTACAAGATACCTACAAGAACCAACCAACTATGAATATCTATGCGAATATCTGCAAGTGAATGGTAAACTTATTTTACTTTAGTTAAAAGTTAAGAGTGCATTAAGAGAGCTTGGTTAAAGTGACTTTTACTTGTTGAAATAGTGGCTGTGATTTTGCAATAGCAATGATTTGTGCTTTGTCAATGCTTGGTTTTCCACAGTGGGGATGGAAAGGTTACACTGACGTGAAGCTTTTGGGATGGAGCTGAGTATGGCTCGGTCACTCTGCCCTCAAGGTAAAATGTAATGAAAATGCAACATGTCAAAGACGCATAGTTAAATGCTCAGATAAGCCACTGTCTGTCTTCTGTGGTGTGATGCCCCACCTTTAATTTAGTATCTGTTTTGAGAAAATAACCAAGGCTTGAGGCACTGGTAATATCGACTCCCTGAGCGCCCACCACTACACACTCTAGAGCAATAATCTTAATGACCCTCTCCTATGCATCTCCTCGCTTCTTCCATCCCTGACCCCTCCCCTTCTTCCGTCCATTCGCCCTGTCCCCTATCCCAGGTTACTTCCACCACAACGGAGACGGCTAAACACACCCCCTTCCCACTCCCAAACCACACACACTCATACACACCCTGAGGGTGAACCCAATAGGTCCACTGCGTGTAAGTCGTAGCGTCTCCCCTCTCGACTCCCCACCTCAGCGTGTTTCTTCATCCTGCCTCTGGGGCTAGAACATGGACACCGCTCTTTCTCTTCTTTATGCCATCCAGATAACCTTATGTGTTGGACAGGGTGAAGAGAAACCCACAAATAACTGTCACTGAAAAGACGATGGGCAGCTTCCCTACTGCTGGCATCATCGCAGGGTTTCACTGTGAGCCAAAGTGATGATGAGGTGTTGGGGCAGTATATCGGGGCTGGCGTGAAGGTAGACAGAGGATTATCGAGAATTTGAATGTATCACATCTTCGACGATGGCATTCAAATAAAGCCCTGAACTGCTGGAAGGCAAAAAGGGCCAGTGCATAAAGGAGATCCATTACACAGAACAAGACCATGAAAATAGTCTTGTTTTGTCTAAATGACATGCAAAAAAGTCTTCTTTCATATTTGTATAATTTATAATGTGAAAATCATGCTTCAAGCACTTTTCATACACAAAGTGCATTTTGCCCTTCAAATGAAATACACACAAGGAGAATATATCAGGCTATGTTTTCTTATGCTATTGATTCCACGTATCTGCCCACTCAAGCCTCTCAAGGCCAACATTAAAATGTCTTGCTTCCTATCTCCATCTTTAATTGATGGTGTGTATTACCCTAATCCACACACTCAATTCTCTGCTCTTCACTCCTTGATATTAAGTGTGTGTGAATGTGTATGGACTGTTAAGGTTGCTTTTGTACACTTTACTGTTTATGGCTGCCTTAAGAGCTTATGGATTAAAAGGAGGATGTGCGCCATGAGTGCAAGACAAGACATTAGGCTCTTTATTAGCTAATCACATAGACAATGGGTTTAAAGCACTTCTAAAACAATACAATGACAAAGGCAGAGGATTATTTGCAAGACTCAGTGCTTGTTTGCTCCATTTGCATTAATTAAGTAAGGGGGTCCTGATCTATATTGCAGCAATTAAGTGAGTGCAGCTGATAAATTGAGGGTAGCCCTTTTTCAAGTGATAATAACATTGCAATATTAAGATATGATTGCATAAGAATCTTGTATATTTAGGACATTTCTTACATATCATGCAAATAAAGCCAAGCCTAAAATGAGTGCAACCAATCACACACTTGATAGAAAACACTTTAACTGAAACGTTTTTCTTTATTTACCTGATAGACTTTTTCATAGTAATTTTCTATGGATATTTGTGGTCAACAGTGGATGGATCACCATGACCATAGTAATCCCCTGACTGAATTCTCTCAGTCACCTGTCAATCTCTCAAAATGTTCTCTAGCCTTCAACTGTCCATCAGCTTGACAACGTGTGGATTGGAGGAGATGAGAGGCAAGCAGACAGATGTGTTGCCATTGTATCACTTGGGTTTTTATCACCACCCCCCCACCCCACCCACCTCCTCCCACCCATCAATGATTAGAGAGCTAGGAGGAAGTTTAGCACACATCTGTGATGTGTGAAAGCCTGACAGGGGCTGCCTGTCCACACGGGCCCAGACACCACGTGCAGGCCAGCAGAAGTTCAAAGATTACTTGAGGTCTTCATAGAAATGACTGGACTTGTGTGGATGCTATGTGGCCAGCTGCTCAAAATAAAATAAATAAATTACATCAGATTTACTTTTAAGGGTATTATAGAAAATATCTCAATGTAGTGTTTTTTCCTTTAATGAAAACAGACCCATTTTTTTTTCATATGGGAATGACAATGAGATTTGTAAAATTATGTCAAGCTCCAGGGGCCTTAGCCACACAGCTCTCGATGGATGTGTCATAATTTTGGCAACAGGATGAAATCAGGTCACCTAACCTGTTAATGAACAGTTATCATCAAGGGTGTATGCATGTGCGTATGACCATGTATGGTGCACTTTAATAGTGTGTGTTTGTGTGTGTGTGTGAGTGATCCTTGGGGGCATGGCTGAAGTAATGATTTACTAAATGTCAAATGAACAGTAGTGGGGAGAAAACACCATGCAGGCGTGTTGGCTGGAAGCTCTTTAGCATTTCACGCCCTGATTGTGAGACAGCTCCTTTGGTCAGCCTACATCACTGAGGCAGCAGCATGTCCTGAGAATTAGTGCCCAAGGATTACATGCACACACATTAAGAACCATACTCAACTCTTTATATAGATGCAGAGCCACAAACAAATGAACAAACACATACACAGTCAGTGGTATGATATGATAAGGTCAAGATGAGCTTGAATGGATGAGAACTTGAACCTTCTCTGCTTTATATTGTAACTCCTGAGATTCTTCCCCTTTTTCCACTTTCACATTTTTTTGTCAGTAGTTGCCACCAAATGCTGAGTTCTGTCACTGACTGTCACTGAGTAGAAAAGAGCCCAAACCATCTGTGCAATAATAGCTTTTATGAGTTTGTTCCCTCTCATAGAGAGCATACTGTGGTCTCTTGGGTGGACATCACAGTCGGCGACAGCCTGATGTGGGCTGAGAGGTTGCCATGTTGGCTGTCTACCCCCTCTCAGGCTCATCTCTAGGGTCCACAGAGACTGTGAAGAGGGGCCTATCACCAGCGCTCCTGTTGCCTAATCACTTTCTTTCTTTCCTCTCCTCTTCCCCTTAGCATTTCAGGCTGCCATTCGCATTTGCACTCTGTCCGCACACCATCATTTATTTATTTATCCTTTTTCCAGTGTTGCTTTTCCTTTCAGCACTCTGATTTATCCCGATTTGTGAGGAAGAGAACCCAGATGGCACCAAAGGCGAGGTCTGAGACACGCAAAATGAAAATGCACACAGACAAACAACACAAATGGTAGTCCTGTCTGTTGTCACACCACATCTTTGACCATTAATGCCCCTTATATAGTTAGTTCTTCTGACAGGTGTATTTGTTGACCACCAGGCGGATATTTGGATGGATGTGTTGACCAATCCAATCTGCCAACAGAGACTTTATGCAAATGTAGGTCATCATGCCTCATACATGTTATTGGTGTGAAGGAGCAATATGACAAAGAAGTAGGCAGTTGGGGGGGTGGGGGGTGGGGTGGGGTGGTATGTTATGGAGGCAGAACTAGATATAGGAGTGGAGTTGTGGGTTCACTCTGGTAATCTGGTGACTACTTACAGTCTTGAAGTGACAGACTCACTAATGACACTGACCTTCTACCTTTGCTCCTTTCTCTACCCTTGGCACACATGCACATATACAGAGACATACGTGTCATTTTGACCTCATCCTTGATGCATCCGGACAGTTTGTTTGATAGGTGGGTTTGGTGGTGGATGGGGGTGGAGGTTGCTGTGTTGTGTGGGTGGTAGAGGGTTGGGTTTTCTTGTGGGTGTAGGCAAAGATAGGTGCTGGCGCATCAAAGCCAGGGGTAATTTACTGTATGTATTATGCTTTCATTAGTATACAACACAAAAACCAAAAGGACAAACACATCTACCTGGGTTACATCTAATCAGTTCAAACTGATCACAAAATAAAATTCTGGTAAAATTAAATACAGTTCAGACATTAAGTGAAGTAATTTAAATACACCTTGAGTTTTATAGTAGAGTGGGTGTGGCCTGCTTCTCAATTACAGTAAAATATACAGCTATCTTAACAGTAAGTCAACATTCATGCTCACTCAGGTTCCTCAAGGGCACATGATGAATGAGCGGCATCAGCAGGTTGACAGCTGACATGTAGACTGCAGACCCTCATCCCTCCCAGCATCACCTTCATAGCAGGACTTCTAACGCTGCAGGCTTCATCAAGCCAACACTGAAAGAGAGGAGTCTGCCAAAATTGCCCAGAGTCTAAGTGTAGTAGTTGTTATAGCAACATGGACTAGTCGTCATATCCCCACTAATTTTAGTGTGTATGTCAGCACAGGTCACGACCATTTCCTTGATATTTGACTAATGCCGACAAGTTACTCCAACACCATGGACAGCAACATAAAACTCATAAAGGAACTGAACATTAGAAATAATTTCTTTTAATATTATGCATAGAACAAATACCACAAAACAATTACAGAAAGTTTTACTTACAACACTGCTTTCATTTTTCTTGTATTACCATCTGCAGTGTAAGATAAAGTTACTTTGTATTTCTTGCATTTTAATTACAGTATGTAAATGGTTTGCATGACCACTACAGGGTAATGAAGAGAGTTTGATGCATCTGATACAGTCATTGATTACTGTTTAAACAGACAACTTTTTAAAACAGCATTGCAAAAGCATTTAATCTTAGCCTAATGCAAAGAGCTGGCATATCTTATTACAATATTTTTACTCTCCCACAACATATTTTTGGAATAAATGGAAATGTGCCAACATATTTACTTGTGGAGTCCATCGAAGCAATCACACACAATGAGGAATTTACAGGACTGGCTCAGCAGCCTGTAAACTAATCTCTAAAGAGTGACTAATTCTACAGTACTTTACGTTATTTTTATCTATTTATGTCAGGCACGTGTTAACAAGCCAGCTGATGAAACTGAGTATGTTCTTCCTGATCATAAATTTTTATGAGTAAATGTCCTCAAGCATAAAAAACTTCTGAGCAGGGCTACCTGACAGGAAGCAGATGCTGGCACATTAGGCATGCTACTAAATATGTCTGTGTTCAATTTTCCTGTAAGAATATCAAGTCTGTCGTCTTTCTTCCGACTGATGCCATTGGTCTGAAAAAGTGACCTCATGTTAAGGACAAATGAATGCCTGAAGACAACCAACTGCATTTACATGCCAGATGGAAAACCATTAGTGTTTACTGGAAACAGATTATAAACAGGTTAATGCAGTATATGCCCATGTTTTAAAGACACAGTTTGATATTTTTGGAGACATGTTTGTTTGCTGAGAGTAAAATGAGGAAATTTAAAATCTCTGTTGGCTAAATATGAAGCTACAGCTGGCAGCAAGTGAATAAAAAGTCTAAAACCAAGGCGCAGTGACTCCCTGTGCCCGACCAAGAACTAGTCCCCTACGTAACTCCTCTTTAAACCACAAATTAATGTTTTACACGTGGACTTTTAGGCAAAAATTGAGTCATAACATTCGTGAGGTGATGGTAGGCAGATTTTGTTACTTTTAGGCAGAGGTTGCACACCCAAATCTACGGGATTGCTTCTTTAATTCAGTTACTTAGCACGGGTGAATACACTTTATACTACTTAATAGTACAGCAACTGTTGCATCCCATTTATTTTTATATATTTATCTATCAACATACTGTGGGTACGACAAAGTTATCCACACTTTTTTTGTCAGTGTATCGTTTCATGCGTCTGCATTAGTGTCTGTGTGTGTATGTGTGTCTGGACCTTAGGAGATTGCTAAGAGTGTGTCTGATTTCTCTAACACACTTGTTCATTTCTCCTCTATTGTCACCTCTTGCTTATCTTGATTTCTGGGTACAGAAGCAGACAGGTGTTCCTGATTGGTGTTGCTTTCCAGCACAGAGAGTGGTAAGGCAACACCTTCAGCCCAACTTTTATCCATTTATCCTAAACAACTGTGGTATAGTAAGATAACCACTGTCCACTGTATGTGTGTGTGTGTGAAAGAGAGAGAGAGAGTCTGTCTATGTAAGTGTGTTCTGTTCTTGCGTTTAAGGGGCTGGGGGTTAGATTTCATCCTGATAGCATGGGCAGCCATGGAGGAGGGCCAAACATATGTTCCGATGGCCAGGAACAAAAGCACTGACACGTTAGCCTTTTCACGGAGATGACCTTTCCGCCGCTCCCTATCCCAGCTTCTCTGCCTGCCGCTGTCCTTTTGTCTGCCAGCTTGCCCCAGGCCCAGCTCAAGCCGAGCGCTAGAATTTCTCCTCGTCTCCCCAAATCTCCCTTGACTAAATGTCAGGATTACATATTTCTCTGCTCACACTGAGGGCTTTAATTAGCACTACTGTGTATGAGTTTGTGTTTGTGTGTAAGTGTGTCTGTGCATGAGAGGGTGAATAAATGTGCATAAGTCTATGTCACTTTACTGTGTGGAGGTGTGTGTCACGTACACTTTTGTAATCATGAGCACTTCCCTGTGGTTCCCGTATCCTGAGCAGATTTCTCCATTCAGTACCCTCTAACCTCTCTCACTGCAGGCCAGAGTGGCTGACAAGTTGAGGGAGGTGAAATAGGGAGGAGGGAAAGGTGAGAAAAAGATGGGGAATCACATTTAACAGTGGTAGCAGATCTGCTAATGTGAAGAAAATGCACACACACATGTGAGCACATGATACACAGGGTCACGCTGAAACCTGAGGCCACCAAGGGATTCTCAAACAGAAACATCATTAATCATTTTTGAGAATTTCCAAATACCTTCATTTAACTATAATGAGCTTATAATATGACTTAAGCATCAATTCAGCTGTGGTGATAAAAGGTTTTTGAGTCATTGGTCTGATGAACCAATCAGAATAAAATAATTAATAATTTAAGTTATAGCAATAAGTACTGGTTGTATGAACTGCACAATCAGCTGCCAGGCATTTAAGTTGCTAACCTCTTTACTAAAAGTTAAACATGCTCTCCCAAAGGGCCATAGCGAGTCTGCATGAAAACAGCTGTAGCTGAAAAGGTCTTGCAGTTCAGTAGCTTTAGGATAATGTTAGTGTGTTACTATAAAGTCAGCCACTGGTGGATCTAATGCAGTAAAGTAACAGAGTAGTCCTTCCAGAGGAAATCTCCATGGAGCTTAGGAAATTGCTAAGAGATGCTATGGTTTCTTGTGTACATACAAGTACAGTGGCTATTGACAGCTAAGAATTATATGTCGCCCTTATGTGAACAAGATGCTATTGTTTCCTATTTTCCAGAATGATTCATTTTAATAAGCCCTGAGAATTTCAATTGTTCTCAGCTCTAGAGGCTATTTTGTGTCTAAAGCCTGATGTTAATTAGGGAACAATGATTTAATAATTCACGCTCTTCTACACTGCCCACTGACACTGTTCTCAGCAGCCCCGCCTTGTCACCATCTGAGCTTCACAGCATAATAACAAATCAACAAAAGAAATTCACACTACACTGGCAATACATAACACCACTGAGACAAAGAATTTCCATTGTTCCAGGGTTCCTATAAATATCTAGAGGTTATGCTAATAGATGTGGGACATAACAGAATGATTGTACGAGTCTGTGTGTGTGTGAGGGAGAGAGAGAGACTGTGTAAAGGCACTTCACATCACACTGTCAAGACAGGCCCTTCCTCTCCCTCGTGCACTTAGAGAGGCTGGCAGTTACCCAGTCCTCCATGAGCGCACGCCGCGGACTGGTTCTGAACTGGTTCCCTCACTCGGGGCTAGCCTGGGACCAAACCCTGCGTCGCCTCTAATTAGGGGAGGCGCCCAGGCACAGGCATAACGAGCTGATGAATAATTAGAATTGGAGGAAATTGTGCAGCCAGGGTGGCAAATCTGGAGGGACAAGTGCTGAAAACAAGGCAAGCGGCATTAAGTCCACAGTCAGTCAAATCTGTGAACTTGGCCAGCGGCGTTAACACTAGGCCTGTGTGAAGAGGAATAAAGCTCCAGCACTGGTGGCCAGCCAAGGCCATAGTCAGACCCCCAGGGTCGATTAAGAGATGTGGGTGATAAATGAATCCATAAATTGCCAGCGATGAATATTAATTCTTTAGTTCTCTGGCATTATGAGAATGCTAAACCATGTGCAAAAGGATGCAGTGTTGATACTGGGATAGTATCTCAACATTTCCAAGGCATTGTGTCAAAATCAAAATAAATGATTGACAGACATGTTTGGCTGCAAGTGCTGTTCTCACTTCCAACACCCATGCTGAGGAGAAAGTAGCCTTGCCTCTCTATGTGTAAAAGAGTGTCAAAATGTTGTCCACACTGTAATAAATTGTCATACATTGTGTCTAAATATGTAAATATAAAATTATAAATTATAAATAAATTAATTTTGTAGCCTCAGCTTCACACTATGAGTTTTCAAGGTGTGAATTTCCAAAAGTAGAACGCTGAATCACCAATGGAGTGGTGGTAAAGTGAAGTGACAGTAATGATGATAGGGTGTTTGCAGGCTAGCATTGGACTGACACACTTTGGGTCAGTCTTTTCCTCTCGCAAACATCCCCCTCATTATCATGCATGGGGTTGGGGCTGGCGTGAGAGGGGGTGAACAAGTCTTCTCCAGGGTGATTGGGAGCCTCGGTTGGGGTAGCAGCAGGGGAGTGACGAGGACATCCATGGGGGAGAATCCAAGGACTGTGCCCCTCTGATGATCCTCTGACAGCCAACATGGCTGCCCAGCGTTAATTAGTGCTGGCCTTCCCCAGTCACCAAGGTTGTTCACATCCCTGGGTCATTTAACACGTTGCTTGCTTTCTGCTTGCTCTTTTCTCTGCCAGCTGTGCCACTTTGTCTGGCAGAGTGGAATCACGCCCCGGTGATGCAGGGCATTAGACGTGTGACTTTCATGTTTTCACCTAATGTCTGGTGGCCTGTTTGTTTTGTCATGTGGTGCTGATATGTGGATATGTGACAAATTTGCATTCATCCAAGAGACATGACTTTTATTTCAAAGCTTAAAATGACTTCAGACCTTATATTCTGTTATAATAATGACCAAGGTTTACTTTCATTGGGGTTTTGCCCTTGACAACACCTCTTTCAGTCTGGCTGTATAAGGGTTATAAAGCTGTTGGCAAGGCAGTCTCCGATAATAAAGTATGCCATGAGGAATACATTCAATAATATTACAGCAGTGAATTTGTGTCAATGAAAAGACATGATTACAATAACAAAAGGCCAGGCAGCCTGAGTCAGATTGAGGGATATTTTCCTGAAAAAAAAAATCTTGTAATGATCGGGGAAACACAGGTGATAAAGCAGTGTGTGGACGCAAGTTCAAAGAAAGGATAGTATTCCAGAAATTGTGTACATCTAAGTGCGGTCCTCTATTCTGAAAATGTGACTTATCTTTCTAAATACAGCATATTTCTTTTTTCACGTTAATCACTATTGTTTCTCTGTTGTCTGTGCATCTTTCAGCCACTAAAAGGATTTTTTTCTTCAATTTCCCAAAGCATTCACATAAGACTGCCCTGTTTTTTTGTATATTATAGTCTTATTACATGATTGCTGCTATCTGAAAACATGTGGTTAAAATAATAAGCAGTCTTTGTGCAATGTGAAGCAGAAAACAGGGCCAAATCATGCAATGATAAACATGACTTTTCCCCCTTTCCCAATCTTCCAACTCATTTGAACTTAATGCTGCATTCATCATTTTGATAAGCATCAGCATGCAGCCAATATGGTAGTTGAGGAAAGCAGATAGGAGACTGAAGCCAAAGCTCGTTAGGGCCACCTATTATAACATTTAGGAGTGTTCTTAATAGAAACATGCCTCAGAGCTGATGGCTTTTAAAAGGAGAGGAGTTTTTGGTTTCCGTGCAGCACGTCATATCATTAACCGCGAAAGGAGGAGTGCAGAGTGTCTCACATCCCTGCTTTCCGTCCCTTTTCCACATACATTAGTGTCCCCATGTCACATTTCATGTGTAGCGGAAGGGAAAACGCGTTGGTTCCCCAGCCGAATGTGGGCTAAGGGGAAAAAGCTAAGCCTTGGGCAATCAGAGCAGGGGAGAGTCGTGGCATTAATGGTGATGAGTAGTGATCACAGACTCTGGTCATTAGACTAATAAGACTGTATTTAAATTAGCCAGGCATGTTTTTTCCTCGTTCCCTCTTTCCCTCCTCCTGCCCCCTCCCTCCTGTTATTTTCATGGTCATGCATTGGAAAACACATCCACATATTGTGATCAGAGTTTCTCCTGATTCATTTCCTTAACGAAAGAACTAATTAAATGAGGCGCGCCAACCTAATTAATAATTATTTTTCCTCTGTCAAGCGGAAGAATTTGCCCCCCCCCCCCCCCCCCATATTTAACAACTTAACATTGTTAAACCTAAATTGTGATTTCTGTGTTTTATTGATTTGGGATTATTTTTTATGGTTAGGCAGTACTTTGAAAGTCTGATAAAAACATTTAGAAAAAATCTGAAAAACTTTCTTATCCTCAACCATATCTATTATAATAATAGAATTACAGCACATCTGCTTCTCTTCAACTCAGTTAATGGAGTATGCTGAGATAAGATAATGGATAAATGTAAATTGTTTTATTTTTTAAAAATTATTTATTTACTGAAGGTGTGTAATAGCATTCTGTGTAAAGTGAGTGATACCTGCATTTAACCTGCATCACACATCCAGGCCTCACGGGTAATCTCCTTTACCATTAATCAAATCATTAATTTGGTGTTGTTGAGAGCAGTAATTTAATATTGCCTTTTAAATGCAGTGGTGAGTATGAAATATACTTCTTAACCTCATTATACATAAAGTTCAGTACTTGTGCAAGCTTCAAAAAGATAATATTTTAGAAATGATCTTTATCTTTTATGTAAGCCCATCAGTTTCCATTATGGCTTATAATGCCACACATGAGTCGTGTTACTGCAGGTAAAAACAGCATAAAGGTCTCTGCGGTCGGTCTGTGTTTAAGCTGTACTTGGCCTCTGTGTACAGTGATCATGGCCGACAGTACCACTGGCTAGGGTGTGATCAACAGGATGCCTCCAGTGATAGTGGGCTGTGTAAGAGGCATATTCTCACCCAATTTCAACCCAAACAAGCCCCTCTCTTTTAGCTATCAACCTGCTTTGCACAAGAACAGGGCAAAGGCACAAGCTGCACCCTGAGCTCACTTGCTCTGCTCCCTCCAGCCTGATGCTTCAGGCGCTGGTGTGATTTTGCAGGCTGACAGTGACCCTGGCAGGGATGGGGTAGAACCTCTCTGGTCCCCTTATGTCTGGAAATGTCCTGGGGAGTGGGGGATTTAGGGGTGGGTGGTTGCTGTGGGGTCAGTTTATATTGTGCGTCCCTCTGCCCCATTCAGCTCTGTGGTGACCTTGCAGGGCTACTCTGCCCACTGGGGAGAGGAAGGGAAGGGGAAGTGGAAGGTCATGATCCCTGCGGTGCACGTGTTGGACACAGATGCTAACACAGCCTGACGAGGGACTATTGGAAACATATTCTTCAGGCTCTTACCGCTTTAGCCTACTCTTTTCTTCTTTTTCTGTGTTTTTCTCTGACCTGATAGAGCTGAGCAGCGATAGATGACCTTTTCCCTGACACTGAATTGTTCCGCCCAGCACCATAGGATCACTGTTTACGCACCCCTGGCTAAGCCCTAAGGGAGGAAAGTGTGCTGCCTACACCACATAAGCACATGCAGACACAGACACACATACACACACAGGTCCAACCAAGAGCAATGTCTCAATATGAGTGCTCTCTTCCTCTGTGTAAGTCCTTTGTTTCTGCAAATAGTTATTATGCAAGTTCACTCAGGAGACGACTGTGGAGAAATGTCTGAATACATAATCAACAATGTCTTATTGTGCTTAACCAATGGGGAATCCTCATATATTCCAAATCTGACACATGCTCAGGGTTTTATATGCTGAGATTGTTCCTTGTAAGTTTATATTCAGACCAGATATAGCCAAAATAACACAAATGTGTTTCATTGTTTGCACTGTACCTCCCCAAAAGCCAACGTTTACATTTCTTTTGTGCTTTTGTTTATTTGTCGGAAAGTTCATAATGTTCACCGCCAAGACAAGAGGGGTCTCCATCAAAGAGGAGCAGGGCAATGGATGGACAGAGTAGAGCATGTGTGATGCTCCAGTGCTTCACTACAGTCCTGTAATCTCCCATCTGGAATGTGTAAATCAGGACTCTGTATATGCTCAACTCTGCAGTCCTGACAGATTTATACAGCACAAGCTTGTGTTTCTAGGGCTCTAGAGGCAAAGAAAACGTAAACTTTTTGAAACAGTTTATCACAGCAACCATTGTATTTTCAAAGGCTGGAGATCATACCCTATCTGGGTGAGAAATTGATTGTTTTGAGGGTTTCATAATCATCTTTATGAGACTTGCTTGAAATTTAATATCACAGGCAAGTTTTTTGTTTGTTTTTAACCCCATACATTTTCCTATCATGCATTTTTGCTGGTGATCTTTATATATATAATCCAAAACAAGGCAATTAGTTTTGTCAAAATATTCTTGCCATTTCATGCTTTCAACACATTAGATGGACATACTTAAATTGCTCTCTTGCGTTCCAGTTACCATTTTCCTTCTCTTCCTTCAAGTTTTAGGTCACAACTTTAAACAGTGCATGCATCGTGCTTGGTGTCAGGGTTGAGGCAATTGAATAGTGGCGGCAGGGGAGCTGACATCTAACATGAAGGTTAAGTGACAGGCAGGGCACAGTGAGGTCAGCATTGGCGTGTCACCCTTCCAGACCTCTCAGGAACAGAGGGGCAGGAAAAGGCCCAGTCAACTGCTTGCAGATGTGTCTGGATGCATGTTTCACTGACAAACACGAGGCAGGCGCCGCTCTCTGATGGTACCACTGGTCACTTCTAATCTGGATCTCGCTGGAGACAGAGCTGCAACACTCCGGTCAGGGTTAGTGTGTGTAATCTCAGACATCCAACTCCACTGACTTTGGCTCATGACTGGATATTTTGACCAATCTTGTGATAGCTTACATATTTAGTTGGTGGCAGTGTTCCAACACCGTGACATTTAATGTAAGTGTATTTAAAGATATTATTTTTTCTCTGATAGCACAAGAGCAGAGTTTTAACATAAATGACCAAAAGCTTGCATTAGGTTACTTTTTCTCCTATCAACAAAAGCTGCAATACAGTGTGGATTCTTCAGAGCCTCAGTGATACATCTGTGACAGCTGTTTTTAATGTGTTTTTACAAACACTGGGAAGCTACAGTATGACTTTCCTGAAGAAAGGCAGCCCCGCAAAACAAAAGACCCACTTCTAACTGTGGCAAATAAACTGGTGGGCTCAGATGGTTTGTGGGTGTTAATATGATGACAGCAGAAGTACATATCTTTTCAACACATTATTTGGTAAAACTGATATGACGTAATAACATGTTGACAACACTGTATATACTCATGTGACACTGTGAAAGGAGCTATTCTGCATAAGGAGGGCTCCTATTTTTGATGTAAAATTTGAATGCAGGACTTGTCCTCACCCCTGAATCTCTCACAAACTGTAGTGAAATACTATCTCCAGGGTCCCTGGAACTAATGATATTTATTTGATACAGCATCACCATTAATTCAGTATTTACTTGAATAGCCTAAAAGCAAACTCAAGACTAGACTGCCTGTTAAGGGATGAAACAAATTTGTGTTATTAAATTTACTTGTAAGGAAAGAGGAAGGTAACACTTAATGGAAAGTATTTCTCCTCACAATAAGGCTAAGGGTTACGTTAAGGTGAAGGGATCACAGTTAGCAGTGATTCAATGAACACTGATAACTTTTAATCCAATTTCAACTGAGGGTGCTTTTAGTTTGAAGGTGCTTAACAGTCTAAATCTGTGTGGTACAAGGGCTTAGAGAAAAAAAGAGGATGAAACCAATTTTGAAACTCAGAGGGATCCATATTTAAGTTTTATTTGCAATCAGACAAAATAAAGAAAAAGATTGGGAATGGTTGAGTACATTAACACAAGACAAGTGGCATTCACATAGCAGCAAAAACCCAGGCTTTGTGTAGAAACACTTCATGAGGTTCATCACTTCATTTCACTTCATCAGGTGTTATGCTGCACATGGAGAACACACCAAGGGCATCTGGTGGACAGGTAGGATAACACAGTGATCTACAGAAAATAGGTTGGGGGGGCACAACAAAGGGGAAATGCCAGAAGAGAGAACATTTCATCCACCACAGTCACACATGGAGGCCTTAGGTCCTTTGCATGGGTTATTACGGTCTGTCATTCCATACAGACAGGTCCTGACTTTTAAGAGCGGCATCATCAAACCCTTCGCTATCCCCTCAGATGTCTGAGGTGTGAGAGGAGAGGAGAGAGAAAGAGACAGGCCCTTTCCTATCTGACAAAATGATGCATGTGTTTGTTAGAAGGGGAGGGACCATAGCTCTGCTGCAACTGACTGGGGTTTGCATGCACACACATAAACTCACAAACACACAATAAGACACATCTAGCAGCAGCGGCTTAAATGGTGACAGTATTAGACATAGCATTGATGAATCCCCTTTTCATGCACAGCCCCTCCACCCTATCCTTCTGTGTTTTTATATATATATATATATATATATATATATATATATAAGGAGTTGTACAGAAACAAATTAATAATTAATTTAATTAATCAGCAACTTTTCTATATCTTTATTATTACATATTAATGTATCATCTGATCTTTTCTTAGTTGCAGACAAATCTGTTTTAATGCTACCACATCAGGATAAAACAGTGGTTGAGAACATTCATAGTGAGGAACTTCAAATGTAACAGATTATCCCTGGTAAAATTGTAAAATTAAGAAAATCACCAGATTTCATCAAATTGTGTTTCTAGTCATGTCTTTTTACACTAATTTATCACAATACCTCAAAAACAAATTACAAAAGACTCAAAATAAAGTGAAACTATAGGTTATATTAAAGGTCCATCTTGACATAGTTCCATGTTTCACATTTTAAAAAGCTGAACTGGTTGATTGATTAAAAATATGTTAGCAAAATATTTGATTTATAATTCGTCACTGCTGAGAGACAAATAGAGCTGCTACTGTTGATTGTATTATCTTCACTTTCTGCCATGCTGTTGTTTTGTTCTTTTGGTGTGGAGTGTTAAGGGTTATAGTAAAGGAGCACTATGAAAATAAATCTCCCGGCATTATTGCGTTTTCATCTTAGGTGATTCTTGATGTACTCTGTGTAATAGAGTACTACAGTGGAGTGTCATCCATCCCTCCATCCATATATGAGGCATTTCAGACAATGAACACCCAAGTTGGTAAGCAGCAAGCAGCCTTGACCTGAAGAGTAGCAGCGTATCTGTGTGTGGTTTTGTGGTGTGTGTGAGGAAACCCAAAGGTGAATCTTAAGATTGCCTCACCAAAAAGGAAAAAAAGAATATCTGTCAATATTTTCTGTCCTCTGTCATCGTCTCAATTTTTTTTGCACAGTTCCAAGTCTTGTTTTCGCCTGATTGTGTGCACTTATTGATTGACAACTGGCTCCAGAGCCACTCAGGCCTCTTAAAATACCAGGCCGGGGCTTCAGGTTTCAGGCCCCGGCCTCAGGCCCTGCTATTGTCTGCGTCTGGAAGGCTGGCTCCATTAGAGCCCAGCCCAGTCAGTCCCATTCAGCCTGCCTGCTTTGTGTACCTCCACCTCAGCTGCCTGCCTGCTACCCACAGGCCCCCAGCTAGGTGGGGCTGACAGGGTGTCAACACTGACAAGAACATGGCAGTTAGGAAGAGAGACAGGTAGACAGCACACAGGCCCAGGCGCCTATCATGGCAGCTATTCTCAAGAGTCTTCCCTTTCTGACGCTGCTCACTCATCTTTTGTCCCCCATGGTGTTGGCATTCTGTTCAGCTTGTTACAGCCTCACATCTCCCCAAGCTCGGCTGTTTGCTGAGGGTATGATGGCTATCACTCTGAGTGCGTGAATGGCAAGAGCTCACATTACATATATTCCCCACAAGATGAATGAGCATTTAACAGATGCAACTGAATCTCCAGTATTTTTTTCAACAATTTAAATTCTGCACAGTATTTATTTTTTTGATACAGCTGAGAACTACCACTATACTGATGTGGAGTTATGCTACTTTGATTTTGTCAATAATATTCATAGTTCGCTAATCACATATCAACAATATAACAACAGCAACAAGATTACACACATGCTTTTGTTTCAAGTGAGTTGAACGCGTCATGTCAGCTGTCTGCTCTACCTCACATTTTAATCAGGCTGATTTGCTGCAGTGCCACATCCTCTTAACCAACAGTCTCATCCGGAGAATGCATGTAATGAAATTTGCCCTAAATCATGGACATCAGGCCGGAGGTCCTAAAGGTTAAGAGGTGCACAGGGTCAGGTCCCATATAATGCTCCCTGGGCAGAATTAAAAGGGAAAGGCTTCCTTTGTCCAAGCTGCCCCACATGTCAAGGAGGTCAGGAGGTCAGTGTCAGAGGGAAGGCCCGGTTCCTTCTCCTTCTAAAGCTGCAACCTGCCCCCAAAAATCGAACATACCCCCACCCCCAAAAATTAGTGTTATTTTTATGGTCAGGGTTCAGCTGGGGGCACGCTGACATGATTCGCCATGCCTTAATCGGGAGAAGAGGAAGTCCATCTCTGCACATACACACACTTCTGAGGTCAGAGGACAGCACAAGCACCTGTGACATTGTTGTCAGTGACTGCAAGTGCTTGCGTATGAATGTAGATGACATAGGGACAAGAGGTTTCAAGGAGCAAATTGGATTCATGTCAGACCTTCTGCTTATTGATAAAGATGACAGATGCTCGCATAGGCATGGTGGACCAGATTCAGATGTTAACACAGTTAACTGCTATTTGGTCACAGTGCTATTATTCTAAATGGCATTATGGTGGGATGTGTGGCTGCAAGACATGCTGGTGTGCTGCTGGCGGTGTGTGTTTGCTTGTGTGTACAAGTTTTAATGTCTGAACTAGGAGCTGCTGGTTTCAATATTGAATGGGTATACAGACCAAATGGAAACAGTGGCAGCTAATTGAGACAAATAGTGTTGAGGCCTGATGTCTCAACTGGGAGAGAGAAAGAGAGCAAAAAATGGACACACTCTGTGTAATGATATCATGCTGGATAAATGCCACATTAGTGCTTTTGTTTCCTGCAAGGACATACTGAAACACACTTTAAATAGAAAACTAATAGAGCTCCATAGAAAAACAGCAGACGTTGAATTTATTTGAAAATGTTAAATATAAACTTGTATGATCAGTGATATAAATCCTCAAACAAACAACAGAACAATCAGATAAAATAGTTTGCGTCTGGTCTTGTGTCTTCGGGGCAGATCAAGAGATGTCTGCCATGTTTACGTGGAGTGACCCTCATTCTTCTCGTCCATCCCAAGGGCTCTCCCTGTCTGTCTCTCTCTTTGTGTCTGCCTCTGCCTCGCTCCTTCTTATCTGACTGTCTGAGCTTGTTGACCCTACCTGAGTTGGTTAGTCATCCTCCCCAGGCGTCACTAAGGCAATTTCAGGGATGACCATAAATCAGCTGACAGGCTCCACTATCAGTGAGTGACACATTCAACATCTAAGCAAAGTTTAATGGTGAGCCATAAACATTTATGAGTATACCTTTTGTGTGCAACTCTCTGCTCAAGTATCTCTTCTAAACTCTATTGGTGCCTCCTTATCAAGCACACAGTGTCACAGATAGAGTGAATGGAGACAAAATAGACTATTTTGTTCACGTGAATGGTTGGACCGATATAACCTGTTGGTTAAGATCAGTGTCCCTTTTGAATGTATTGATTTTGTCTACCTGGATTTGACGGAACTGATACAAACACAGAAAGGTGTGAAAATCCCAAGATTCTGAGTAAGAAGAACATAAATTAATCCAACCGATGTGTTTTTACACCACTCCCACTTTGCAAACACCAGATAACAGCAAAGAAAAATGTTGAGTGGCATGGACTCACTACCATCACAGCTGTTAATCAGACCTGTCAAAAGCACTTCACAAATCAGTAGTTAAAATCTCAATCTTGTGACACACAATGTCTGTTTTCCCTTTTGGATGAATAAGCCAAGTCTCAGACCTTTATTCAGTCATTCATTTTTATTTGCTCAGTCCCTTTTCAGGGTCAAGAGGCCGAAGGGACATGTTGCCACATGGGGTTACAAGTAAAAGTGAAAAAAAAAAATTTCTAACATTGTCCTGAGATACTGAAAGCGAGACAGAAAAAAAACATCTTCAATTCAAAGCTTTACAACTTACAAACAAAGAAGCACCGCCATTAAAATGCTACAATACACAATATCCAACATGTAATTGATAACTTAAGGAACCTATGCAAAATGATGACTCAAATGACATTTGACAGGAGGCAGGAGAACATTTTGGACTGGTCATCAATCCATCAGAAAGCTACAGATCTGCTGACAAACATATTAGCACATTCACACCTTGGGGCAAAGGGGCTATCTGAGGATACATACTCCTAGAGATAGGACCTTTTGAGAGTACACACCACTAAGAAAGCCCAATGACTCTTGAAATAGCAGTTTCTTTCCATTGCCTGAGATTTGAGTTGTCAAACAACTGCTTCTTTATCTTGCTGTTTACCCTGTTCTCATCTTGTATTTTAATTAAATGGTGGCATGGTACAATATGTCTGTGTCTTACTGGAGGCTCTCTCATACAGAATGATCTATTGTTTTATTGACATTTTTCAGTGTACCAAATTGTATACAATTAAAATGATACACTACAATTTTCTGTTACCCTAAAGCATAAAGGAAAGCATTTCTCCATTCCCATACAGTGCAAAACAAGATTAGCCTGGACTTTACTGTACAGTAGAGAACTTTAGTTTTTATTCATCAAGTGGGGGGAGGGGGGCAAGTGTGACTGTGTGGGTTTAATTAGAGCGTCAACACCACCTTACTGCACCAACCAGCTGATAAGGAGAGCAGACAGATGACAGGAGGTGTGCGAGGCTGGTTGGAGACAGGCTTATCTCAGGGAGGAGAAAGACTGCAGCCGCCCTGGCTTCCTCACGCAACAGAGGGAGGGCCATAGGAGGAAGATGGGGGAGAGGTTGCGATAGGCCAATTACCTGTGAGTCATCAGTCTTGTCTTCCTATGCTTTGCAGAGAGTTGAGGCCAACTGGCACATGTTATGTCTGTGTCAAAGGTTTACTCGGTTACCGACAAGATCTCAGTGCCACCTTGTGTTGCTGGGATGTCTCTTTATTTGCTAACTGAGGAGTAGTTTGTACCCAACAAAATATTGAGGGACCTTGAAATTTAGGCACCAAGGATGAGCTCTATGGCTTCACATCTATTGAACCTTTTTGTAGTTGAATCAATGAGCTGGCTGCTCCTTCAACAAAGAACACATTAAAGTCAAAATGCATTTACTGTCCATGCAATATCATAGTCATGACAGATTTTCAACCTTATATGAGTAGGGTGAAAGGGTTAAGACGAGAGTTTAGGGGTGGAGAGTAAGTGAGAAAAAGGTGTGACATGTTAGGTCTGTTTTTTTATCTAATCTGAAAGAAAGGCATTAGATAAAGTGCGGGTAAATGGAGGACCATCTATTTCTGTTTGTGTACACAAACATTTATGAGCTTATTAAGTCAGAGACATACATAAAAAGAAAAAAATCCTTATAGTTGTAGCCAGGAGTGTGTGTGTGTGTGTGTGTGTGTGTGTGTGTGTGTGTGTGTGGTTGTGTGTGTGTGTGTGTGTGACGCTCTGGCTCCTAGCTGTCTGCGCCTTGCTCCCCGCCGCTCACTGCACACCGCATTATTTTTAACCCACTGCCTCCGAGAGGAAGCAGGAGACGCTTGGGCCTCTGAAGTCCAGCACAATGAGGAATAAGATCACATACACACACATACACAGCCACTAAGTCGCACACGTGTGCTGAAACACCTAGACGCACACACACCAGCTTTTGTCATCTGCCGACAGACAGTACTACACAAATGGTATCCGCACACACACAAACATACACTGCACACTTCACTTATGCATTTTACTTCGGACATCCATCCTCTGCTCCTTGCAGACACACACGACAATACACTCTCACACGGACAGCTTGCTTTACCTTGTTTCCCAACCGTCTCCGTCAGTGTGGCGCTGGCTGTCCCTGTTGACCCAGATCCAGCAGGTCACCCTGGGTCAGTGGGCTGTAAATGAACTGATACTAATTACAGTAAACAGCACCACATCAGAGTGCATGTGCCTGCATGTGTGTTTGCATGCAAGTGTAGAAATTGGACAGGCTTAATTCACGGAAAAGGGAGGTCCACACATCAACCCAGGGCAGCAATCAGGAGTGTTTAATTGTTCATGTTGATCGCCTCGGGTGGGGGTGTTTAGGTTTTAGTCTGAGACCTCTCATCTATTTTCTCACTTCCTCTTTAGAACACTTAATCATCAGTGTGGTGATTGGTATTTGGATTTGGGTGTTATGGGCTAAGGTACCAGTAACTTGAATGAATAGGACGGATATAGTTTTGACACTGTACTCAATCTGTGTGTGTGTGTGTCATTGTGGATGATGTCACCTAAAATATTTTTGATGAAAGCAGTGAGCCACCTGTTGATCTGGCCTGTGATTGCATGATTCCCTCTCCTCTTCACCCACAATCTCATATGACTCCGCATTGTCTAACTGACTCCATTCTCTGTAACTCACCCAATCAAAC
Source organism: Rachycentron canadum (assembly GCA_038496675.1). Lineage (NCBI taxonomy): Eukaryota > Metazoa > Chordata > Actinopteri > Carangiformes > Rachycentridae > Rachycentron > Rachycentron canadum. The sequence continues at coordinate 12,489,061 of CM076666.1, forward strand.
GCTCCCATGATGCCTCACTAGGAAAGCGACTGACTGACTGAGTGGTGCCTTGTACGTATTTAACCTCCTATAGTGTAGACACACACGCACATCAACCCAGTCACTCATTCAAGGCAGAAAATCAGATTGACTCAACCTCTAAAGTCAGTGCCATTGAAATCAGATTACATACGAGGGAGCCCACAATTTCCAGAGCACTGCATCCACCACAAATGCTTTGGCCTTGAAAACATACACCTCTTCCTTTCTCCCTCTGTCTCTGACATACACTCATTCACCCAAGTGCTCACACATACACATTCACTTGAAGGGAAAAGTGATCAACAAGGAAAGTGATGGCTAGGGGGAAATTGAAGGTAATTAAGTCCAGCCTTCCTTGTCTGAATCGATGAAATGAGGGGTCGCAGGCTCACATCTCACATTGCACTTTCCTGTTTGATGTTTTCTCAGTCCCTCTCTCATTTTTTTACCTTTCTGTTTCTCTACAGACTCATCAATACATGCAGTATGCTTGCATATAAGTTCTATTAGCGTTCATCAAGCTTTAACATAACTCTTTAAGACTATAACTTGGTATCCTTTCACTCTTGCTTTATATGCGTCATTGCAGAAGCCCTCAGTTCTCTCCATGAGGGCTGATGTTGACATCCTGCTTCACAGCCTGTCCAGCCGCCACAGTGTGTAGCCAAACGCCCTGAAAGTGTCTGCCACATTGTTCTCCTACTTGAAAGTCAGCAAAGCTTTGTCAGCGTCCTCTCATGTAGTCCTTTATCGTATTCACACGCTGTGCTGTATTTTTAGCCCATCCAAGTTCGTTCCCTTTGTTCCGGCAATTCTTGAGCAATCTTTCAGACCCCCCCACACCACCTCCTCCATTGTATTTTTAGACAAAGGTGAAAAATGGCAGACCTGACTGGGAATCATGAAGAACCCTCCCCTTGATGAGGGCCGGGTCTGGCCTTTAGAGGGACTGAGGGAGGGGTGAGGACCTTGAGACTATACAAGTGTCAGTGTCAGAGGACACTGAAATTGGCTTGAATGCTGCAGACTGGCCATTGCAGATCAAAATATTCTACTGATTCTCTTTATGAGCCAAAATTGCTTTAGTAAAACATATCGATTATTAGTGAGTTTAGATACCACTATGAACAACAAATCAGTATTTTACTGTCTTATATACTGAGCTGAGACTCTGGAATATGCTGTTTTTACACTTTTTTACAGATGAAACAATATTGTACAATTACATTACTCATCAAGCGTTTGCTCGTTTTGGACAAAGCCAGGCTGTTACCACTATTTCCAATCTTTGTGCTAAGCTAGGTTAGATGGCTGCTAGTGATTGCACGGTTTCTTTTTTGGTAATTATAAGGCTGAAGATGCAGAAAATCGTTATAGTTGGGGTATGAACACATTGCTATGCTGCCTGCACTTGTGACAAGAACTTACACACACAATCCTCACCACAAACTCATATAGTGTGTGTAATCTGTTGGCTGCACATATTCATTGAACAAGAAATCTTTTTTTCCGATCCACCCAAAAAGTGCTGAAAATGCTGAAAATAGACATACTGACGTATATCGCTGAGTCTATTTATTGAACAAATAGTTAGCCATCAGTAACAAACATTAATCTCTGTTCACTTCATAATAAAAGCATTATGGTGAAAAACATTACATTCCTGTGTGATAATCAAGCAGGAATTTAGGATCAAAACAAATCTGTTACCATGTTATTTTCCACCAATCCTACAAAGCCAACACTGAACACAGCATAACCCCTTGCTGCTTGCCATTAGTTGCCCACTAGTTCACCATAATGTTCCCAGAAACATATCATAATTTGGGTCAGGCTCTTGTTATGAAGATGCAAAAAATTATTAATGGGGCATACCATTGCTAAACTATGTAATGTTGTGTGTGGCAATGGAAGAGGGGCAATATATCGCTCAAAATAGTAATGTGTATTGTGTTTGTGCGCAAAATGAATGCATTTTTGATAATTATTTTGGACATTTTGGCAGATTTAAAAAGATTTGGCCTTTAAGCTTATAGGACCATACCAGTGCAGTAAATGTGAAGTACCGTAATTTTGAAAACACTCAATAAACTAGGGACAGATATGTTCAAATCATTGCTACAATGAAATATACGAAGCATGTCCTTTGAGTTGTTGAACAGCTAGCATAGCTGTATTGCATAGTGAAAAGAAACTGGATTAGTAAAATGTCACCCAATGATGTGGCAAAACCTGCTGGTAAAGAGGCAATATGGCCTTGTGAACAGGGCTGTACCCCAATTAGTGTGTCTGTGTGTGTGTGCATGCAAAATCCTGTGTACATGTGTATGTGGGTAGTTATCCATGTGGATGTTAGTGTGCTGCATTTCAGTACATAGTCATGTGTGAACACAAAGTTCAGGTCTCAGTAACAGATACAGCCAGATACATTCCATTGAGGGCATTTTACTCCAAGGCTTAATTGTTTTTCTTCGAGTTAGCCTTGGTTCTGACTTGGCCTAAAGAGGGAGAAGGGGCTATGGGGTCTGAAGGGAGAGAGTCAAGCTACTACTTCAACAATCCATGTTAAGGCGACCGTGTTTCATTTCCTGGTGCCTGCCTTAGTTCCCCTTAAATAGCATTACCTGTTGAAGCCAGTTAAATCACCGACAGCATGATTAGAAGGCCACTGAGGACCCAGAGTCTGGGCTACAAAGCACGCACTAGCCTTTAATTCAATTTATCTTTATAAACATACACATCTGCCTCTGATTTACCACAAATTTTCGAGATGTCTTTTGCTGCTTTGACAGAAAAGTTTGGGCCCAATTTACTTTATAACTAAAAAACACTCTCTCCTTCCAGAACCACATATATCTGGATATTGATCATTTTGCTCATAATAAGGTCTAAGGTAGTGAGTGCTGCATAACACAGTACATAAAATATGTCCTAATGGTGCATTAATGACTATGATCAAAAGACAACTGTATTATCCAGGATTATATAAATTTCCTGGGTCAGTTCATGGCTAATGAGGATATATGTTTTCTGTATCAGACTAGATATAGTAAAATATAATTCTGGTGAATGAGTGTATTTGTGTTCTTTGTTAGTTCATGATATTTTGCAGAAAATCATATGAGCAATGGATTTTTATGTCACCATAGACAAATGTTATTGTGTGTCACTTTTCTTCTATATTTGCATAACATTTAAAAGCATCGCACTTAGCTCTTAAATTAGCAGTAGATACATCATACAAAAGCTAATTTTCTTTCCCTTGTGAATGTGATTGTGACCTTCAATATGGGGCTATAACTGTGACTACATAATACAGTATTTAAAAGCTTACCTACATTCTGACCTAGCTGCTCCATCCAAACATCTTCTCCACATGAGATTCATGGAGGTGAAAGGAACAGATGGGTGGTGGAGGACATCAGCTGTGGCCCGTTAGCCAGGTCACCACGCTAGCTATTGTCACAAGCAGACTCAAGCCTCATGTCTACATTCCCAGGTCATGTTCTGGAAGTGCAGGGTCATGCCCCTTCACCTCCATCCCCCCAAAAGAGTTAGGAGCCAAACACGATGTAATTACACCCATTTGGGTAGGGACTAGTCACAGGACTGGCAAGTGGTCTGCAGTCTCCTGTGCCTGTCTCTAACAGACAAGGCCACTCAAACAAGGGCCATGACCTACCTTTGTCAACCACAGACCTCTGAGACTATTGCTGATCAGCAGACATTTGGAGGAGACAGTGGTATGGGTTTTTGTTAAACAAATGTGATTTAATTTATTGTCTTGTATTTTTATCTCATCCAAAAGCAATTTGAAGGCCTGCACACACAAATTGACATTACATTTAAAATGTATTTTTAGAGACTTGGAAAAAAAAAATAGGGAAACCAGTTTCCTGATATGACACCATGTTACACCATGTATGGTAAGCCACAACCATGCCACTGATCATTAGGGTGTTATCAGTGGCTGCATCAAAGAATGGGCAGAGGGAGAAGTGTAACAAATCCTTGGTGCTTTGAGTATGATAAGCATCATTTATCACTGAGAGTGCTGCTGGCCCATTAACAACCACGGCTCCATTAGCACTATCTACAAGGCTTTTATAATGCCTTGTCTGCCTACATCTTTATGTTTGTATGAGGAAATCATTAAACATTGTTTGTGTGAGACGGATGCAGCTTTTAGGCTATCTAACAGCTCGGCCATGTTCTCTGGGGTCCTGGTAGGCGGAGATATGGAAACTGTTTTGATTTCCACTTGTAACAGCAGTAAAATATGTTTTGAAGTAATGCTAATTTCCTGTGTCTGTATTTTTATGTGGCTTTGCTCAACATTACCCAGACCAAAGATGTGCAGCTCAGATCGTCAATAACTGGGGTTCTGGAATAGAGGATGATTACATTTGTATTTACATTTCAGATGATTAATGAATATGTTCCTGAGAAGAATGTGTCACAGCTCTTTCTGACAATATAAAGTCTGTTGAAACCAGGAAATGACACTTTCAATTGAAATCATGGAGTTACTTACCCATGAGTTGACACTTGCTTTGTTAGTCTGCAGGCTATAAATACTTGCAATACACAGTATATTACCGATATCTGCCGTAATATCTTAATTAAGCAATCAGCATTAAAACTGAAGTAAATTTAAAGTGCCAAAGACAATAGCTCAACTTCAATGTGTTTCTGTATTTAGTTTTCTTTCTCCCTCTATTTATGTTTGTGTTGTCTGTGTTTTCAGCACATATCATTTGTGGTGCAGCAGTCAAATTGATGATTTGCTCATGTTTTGTATATTTGCATATTTACTCTTAAGTTGCAGCACACCAATCTCTCAGGCTGACAGGAGACCAATGCCAGCTCTCACGCAAGGTTCTGCATCAGGTTTAAACCATCAGCTATCTGAGGCAGCAAAGAAACCAAAATCAAGAGAGACAGTGCCTTTTTGCACAATAGAAACCAAAAGAGTAAAATGATTTAAACATGATGCAGATGTTACAGTACTTTGTGGGACAGGTAATATATTAGCTAATAATACAACTTATTTCATAATAAGTTGTTATTTTGATACTTATATAGCTTTGTTATCCTGATTTTAAAGTTACATTATGGACAAAGTTAAATCATATATTGGATATCGATCACAGAGTAATTTTGTATTAACTTTGTTAGCCACATATTGTGTTTGAAATCTGTTTCAGGTCACCAAATAGAGGTCTAGACAACCCTATTTCAGACATATTGGTCAGTATAAGATTTGTACGCAACAAGATCAGAAGTAACGCCATGGATGCTCTGAGCTGTAGAAGGTGACTACAAATAGAGAAATATGGATGTCACCTTTAAAGTGAGTACCTGAAGCCAGAAAGCCTATCAGTATTTAATGTTTTGTGTGTGTCTGTAATCAGGTCCTGTCTGTGTACTGAAGGAGTTGAATATGTTTAAAAGGGGAAGGCTGAACAGTAATTACCATCTGACCCCCTGCTCTGGCTCATGAGGTTGGCGGGGAGGTGGGGTTTACAAGTAATGGGTGAGGGGTGGGGATTAAGAATAGGGGAGAGGAGGCCTCCCGCTCAGACAGAAGATGAAGACAGTTATGTTTGTATGAACAGACACTGGAGTTCATTGTCCTCCCGCTTCCTGCCCTCCCCCTCCCTCCCCTTCAACATAAAATGACCCCCTACTCAATCTGGTGAGGTATCTTCACCCATGAATATATGCACATGTACACACACAGACTGCATTCTGAATACACACACACACACACACACACATACACACACATCCTCTTCTCCTGATCAGATGACATCATTAACAATCATTACTGGGACACCAGGAAGTGCAGAGATCTCCGGCTCAGAGTCTGGCTGCTTGGGATCAAGTTAGCCTGGTCGAGATGAGAGATTTGAAAAGGAAAACACCCACCAAAGCTATTTTACCTCTGGATTTCATCAATGCCCCAGTGCTACTAGAAGGTATGAAGGATGACAGAATTCAAGAGAAATCCTAAGCCACCTTCACCCCTTCTGTACTTTGTATACGTCAATACCCTTGGAGATGTTTTTCAAATTTCTTCCTGAATACAGTAAATTGATTTTCCCTTGTTTTCTGTGCGAAAATCAAAAACATTCTTGATGTAACTTTCTTTTTCCTGATGGTTTTAAATGCTTGAGAAAAACATCCAGAAGGCTGCTTTAGCAGTTATTAAAGCTTATTTACACTATTACACACGCATATAGATTATGTAGAGTATATTATGTTTAGGGTTCCTCTGATGTTGAATATTTCTTTAGAGTTGGATGATCTGTGTTTTTTTGTCCTGTCAATTTAAACTGGATACAGAGCTTTGTGGTTTCTGTGGCCAGGTTAGTGATTTGGGCTGGTTCTGATGTGTGGTGGTGGTGCTGGAGCCATGGATCCTCAGAGTGAAAGGCCTTCCCCTTGGGCCCAGAGAAAGCTGACACGCCAGGCCTGGGTTAGTCAGTGACAGGCCCCTGGCAGGAAGCTGCTCTGAGTCCATGGGCGTCTCAGTAGCTGCTCTTGTATGACACTAACCACAGCTACCACAAGACAGGCAATACCACTGCTGCTGTCGGAGGTTATGTTACTGTGATAGGACGCATACATTGCTTTCCATGGGACAGGGCAGAACAGCTAGTGTGTGTTTGAATTCATGTTGGTGGCTGTGTGCTAGCATGTTGACATATGTGCGTGCAATGCTGCAAACACACACATGCGTGTTTGATTAAATCTTTGCTTGTCGTTGCATGTGTGTGTGTGTGTGTGTTTGTGTGTGTGTGTCAAGACTCTGATCTAAATACTTCACAAGGGAGGAGAGAAGAGTGACCCCTACTGTTAAAGAAAATGCACACTGGCTACATACTATGTCAGTAGAGGTTAACACCATAACTAGACGATTAAATACCTCAAAAATAAGTTATTGAATGAAAGGTGAACAGCATTACAGATTATCATCTAACACACAGAGTCACAGTGTTAATGTAATGTAAATGTGTGCATAAATTGAATAATTGTCTAATATTTCACAAAGAACACACTATGTTACATGTGGGTTGTCTTCCAAATCTCCTTCACCGCAGGCAACGATCATCTGTAAACATCACAGCCAGAGAAGTACTTTTATATGTTCCATCACCATCCACTTGAGCTTTCTGTTTTTTTTTTTGGTTTTTTTTATGAATAGGGGCTGTGATTGGAGCAGGGGGAGCTGGAAGTCCTTTGAAAAGGGAAAACAAAAGGTCTCCTCTGCTGTGATGAAGCATACCTCTCAAGAGACCGGGCCTGGGCCTGACTCAACCTTTCACACAATCGACAGCCAACAATGCAACAAACCCTGCCCTTGCAGAGCTACTATTGTACTGGAGCACGCCACAGCTGTGGAGAATCACATTTAGGTGTCAGAGGCAACAAATGTTTCTTTAATTGGAATAGTGGTATTAGCTCATGTTTCCTCCCTATGCTTTATGAATCCCCTGTGCCTATTGTTTGGAAGTTCGCGTTGACGTCGCCTTGGCGGCCCCCGCTAATTGAGAGAGTGTGTGTTTGGACCAGATTCAAGAGGAACTAGCAGCCCTTACTTGTGTGTGTGTGTGTGTGAGCGTAAATGTAAATATAAGTGTGCTCGTGCATGGGTGTGCATGCTTGCTTTGTTATGTGTGTGTGTGTGTGTGTGTGTGTGTGTGTGTGTGTGTGTGTGTGTGTGTGTGTGTGTGTGTGTTTCCAAGGATGTGTAAGTGTGTAAGTCTATGTGCAGGATCCAGTGCTGTGCGTGTGTGTGAGACTCTGTATGTCTCCAATATGTCTCTCTTTTTACAGTAGACCTCATACAGTTTATTTATTCTAAATGGGCCTATGCACACTTTGATTCAGACCCTGAGCAAGGTAATTTAGTCATTTTACTCCACTGGAAAAGTGTGTCCCCCCATCCCCAATCATCCCCCACCCCCCACCCTAC
>CM076666.1:12506747-12595326 GCA_038496675.1 Rachycentron canadum
ATATATATATATATGTAGAAGAGTATAAGCATACTATCTCTATTTTTTCTTCTACATATATATATATATGTAGAAGAGTATAAGTATACTATCTCTATTTTTTCTTCTACATATATATATATATATATATGTAGAAGAGTATAAGCATACTATCTCTATTTTTTCTTCTACATATATATATATATGTAGAAGAGTATAAGTATACTATCTCTATTTTTTCTTCTACATATATATATATATATATATGTAGAAGAGTATAAGCATACTATCTCTATTTTTTTAAGTGAACACATATACATACATATATATATATATATATGGATTGAATGGGAGCGACAGTTTCTTTTCACTAAAATTACCTTAAAATATTCCTGGCTCCATGTTCTATATGTCTCATCATGCAATATTTGAACTGTTGTATCCATGTCAAACAACCTAATGAATAGAAATGGGAGATGAACATAGAAAAGCTTAAGGCTGAATTAGTCTGCAGCAGAATGCTTCATGCAGTAACAGACAGGAGATCAATATTTACAGACACTCCCCTGCTTTAGACATCAGCATTCATGTCAGAGCGAACAAACAGTCTTCACTGCAAAGGTAATGTCCAGCCCACACACTCCACTACACACAGACGACAAAAGTATACACCCTTTCTCTTACCACCCCCCACCCTCCCCATGCAGAGACACTCCACCCTGAGACAAAAGCACAGGTAGAGGTTGACAAAAGGTGTCTATGGATCTTCTGTGTCACACACAGCAACCGCTGTCTACATTCACCCTGCAATTATCTCCTTACAGAAGTAATCCAGGCAGTTAAGTGGCTGGCTAAAAGCATGTGTACACAAATAGGGCCAGAGAGCAAGGTGGTGCATGCCGTTTATCTGCCGTCTCCATCGCATACCTGATATATAGCTATCACCAAGCCTAAAAGGAAGCTGTTCACTCTGACCATACAGAAAAGTTTAACTACAAATATAATGCATCATCATTCTCACACATGTATATGCAAAAACAAACAAGAATAACACATGTTAAGATTGGCAATGATGGATAACAATAGACAGCTAAAGGCTAATGTGCCTGGTATAATTTTTTTTGGTTGCTACTGTCAAAATTGGTTGATTTTTAGAAACCAGCATTTTGGTTTCAGCTTAGTTACTAAACACCGCCACCCAAGCAACATCTTCATATAATGGTGTGGTGGGGAGTGTTGACCATTTGATGACAAATTGGTGTCACTGATGCAAGTGCATGTAGATTTTCAGCTCTTGCCATAACTCATCCAAATCCCAAGTCAATTCAATCACTGCAATTCCCACGAGAGTGATCAGGAGAGCAACGTGGTTGGCTAAAGGAGTTCTTGGCCCCAGCCCACCAAAAACTTTACACTGAAACATAAGGAACTACCTATAGATTGAAGGAAGTATTGCAAATAAGGTAGATAATTGTTCTAAAACTGATTATTGTTTTATTGAGTTTATTGAAAAAAGAAAATGCTACAGCTTGCAATAAGACAACACATTTGAAAAAAGACACCGTGAAATGTATTGTGAGGCAAGAAAAGATTTTTGATTCCTAGCAGTTGGCAAAATGGATCTAAAACATCCGGCGTTCAATCTATCCATGAGCCAGGAGCCAGTCATTTTACCCTGGCTAAAATGAGCAAAGGGAGGGGTGAGAGAGGTAACTTGAGCCAGTGTGAATGGACTCATTGTTGCATTGGCTTAATTAGGCGTGACAAGCGAGGCGTGAACAGATTCCCATCATTAGGCCCCCTAAAAAGCCCATTAGAATCAATGGGCCACACTCCGGTCAGACTTTCTGTCTACCAGCCAGCCAGCCTCCTGCCCCTTTAGCAGGACACTGGATATAGTTACAGCCACCCAGCCACGGCTAACTCAAACAAGGCAACTCTATAGCTGCGGCCCTAACACTCGAGGTAATGCAATTGACGCCACGTTCAAGGGAAAAGGGGAGGATGATGAGCGGTAGGGTTGTGTATGGGTGTATGTGAGTGGTGGTTTGATACAAGGATGTGTGTGTACAAGGAAGTGTATGCATGCATGTGAGAGTGAGAGTGTGTGTCCACAAGCATGAGCCTGTCTGCTCGACAGAGAACTGTACCAGACAACAGATCCGGGCAGCCAGTGTGGCTGATAAACTGCAGGGATTAGCAGGCACTTCTGGAGCCCAAGTGGCCCTATCAATACAGGACCGGGCCCATTGATCTGTTGTCTGGCCGGGTGCTGGGGCTAATTCCTGGACCTTGGCTCTGAGTGCTCCTCACTGGGGAGGTGAGAGGAGGGCGGAGGTGGGGGAGAGACTGGCTGGCTACTAGTGGCGCCATCCACAGACCCTACTGGATTTGAGGACTCAGTGCTTACTATATACCAACTCAATAGCCTCATTAAAGCAGCCCATCAGGACATCAGTCCAACACATTTATTGGAATTTTTTTTATAAAAATCAATCTTATAAACAAACAAGTACAATCATAAAAAAAATATTGCCCAATTTTCTGTAAGCCTGTGCCATAGAAATCACAAGTTCCATGTGTCTTGTGATGTGGATTCTGTGTCATGTGTAGCCCTGCCAAGGAAACCATAATTTGAATATATTTTAGAAATAACAGAGAATGAATAATCTCCCTATTTAGTGTTTGTTTACTGAGAGATGTAGATGAAAGATATGAGCTTTATCCAATTTCCGCAGGTCACTTTAGCTATAACTTCACTTAACTATCATTACCATACTTTAATTAGATTTTACTGTAAGAAAATTACTCTTTCAATCATTTGTCAGTGTCTGGTATGTAAATTGCAGTGTGTTGACAAATGGATCTTATCTAAAGTAGAGTAGCGCATATTAGCACCTCCATGTAATCCCTGTCCATCAAAGATATGGCCAACGGAGGAAGGGTACAGAAGGGATGGTGTGATAAGAGTGGGGTGTTGTAGAGGGTAAGGTACTTGTTGAAGAGAGGGGGACAGAAAAAGCGAGAAAGTGGAAGGAAAGGGGAAAAGTTAGGGAGGAAATACTGTAAAGAAGAATCTAGAGAAAAGAAAGGGTTACACAGAAACAAAAGGAAGAGTGAATGGTTATTTCTTCAGGGTAATGTGTGTAGCAAACAGCAGGCTTTGTTTTCTCTGCCAACCTGAGGCTGTTGTTTTAGCTACAAGAACACAATGGGCTGCTACTGATATTGCTAAACACACACACACATACATACACACACACACGCCTTGCAGCTGTAAAATGTGGTGGGAGTTTGTTAGTGCAGCATAGATGTGGACATTAGGAAAAGAGAAGAGACAGTGTAATAAACAGACCGACATTATTACTGAAGAAAAATAGAAATGGAAATGATCGTACAATAGACTGGGTTTAATACAATGACCTTGATCATTGGTGAAGCCAGGAGATATGTGCCTACTGCTGAATATTTCATGACTGAAACTGACTGACTGTCTGCCTGTCTGACTGAATGACATTCTCTTCCTGGTGCTGAGGTGCTCCACATCCTTGACAGCTCCATGAGATACTGGAGCAGTCACACATAGTGTTCACATGGAGGAATATAACAACGGAGACCAATACAGTAACACAGTCATACAGATCATGTCCATGCTCAGAAGGACAGAGTGAGTCTGTGAAACAAACAACAACAACAGCATAATTAATCAAATTTAAAGAAGGCTATGGTTTTCCTGTCCAGTTCCACCATGTATTCATATGCTGAATCTAGATCATGTATACTTGCACATGCAGGATTAGAAATTATTTTGATTTTTCATGTGATGATCGTGGTCTGGATTAAAAAATTAAAGTCGTCAGCAAATTGGTTTCAAATTTCATGGCAAAACATTCAATGGCTGATGAGACATTTTATTCAAAATCACAAACCTACAAACCTAGGCCACCAGGATGCACCCTTTGGGTACTGTGAATGTCCACACAAAATTTCATCAAGTCCATCCAATAGTTGTCGAAACATTTCTGACGGACTTCATCTTGCGGCCTTCATGGCATCATCAATCGCGATTTGGTGTGTGGCCTTCATCAGGTATGGATCCGGGTGACGCTGATGAAGGCCACAAGCACAATCGGTTTAATAATATACTTATTCTGTTGGTAGAGTTTTGACCTCATTAGACCTTTTCCTTTCGCCATGCACCTTGGAAGCAAGTGAGGTTGTGCCAGAAACCTCCAGTTTGCTATGTTGAGCAAAAGTAAACCCATAATTGGATACTTGGGGACTCATGATGATATTACGAATACAAAACCTACAAAGAATGCTGCACTGAATGAAAAATGTGATCAAATTTTTAAAGAAAACAGTCATTGAAGAAATCCAGCAATATGCCAAAAACCCATCACCACCATACTGGCCAGTATGCTGTGCAGTATAAAATGTCAATGATTTATATAGTGACGTTAGCGTATGTCAGCATATGATTGCACAATAACTATTTGACAGTTATTTACGTGATCTCTGGCCTACCTGTTCACCCTCAATAACAACGCTCACCTGTGCACAGCTGCAGAATAATTTGACCTTATTTTATGAAGTGCAAAGTCACAGCAGTTTTTATTTGAAATGTGATGACTGAATCTGAAAGTGAAGTTGATGTATAAAGTATGACACAACAGGTGTAGCTGTGATTTAAAGTCTAAATTATACTGTTGAATATTACGACGTGATTGGCCTATAGTCAGAAGTAAAGTATGTATTCTCCTCTCATTTCATCCACTATTCCACCTTGTCACCACTTTCCCTCATTACCATCCCCACCCCCACCCTCCGCCCTTACTGGGTCATCTCCATCTCTCCATCGACTCTCATCTTTCAGTCAAACCATCTCCACTAAAATCAACTCAAAATAACTTTTCACCTCCAAATTCCTTCCAGAGACATCCGTTACCTCTCGGCGCCCTTCAGAGAGAAAAGCCATCCATATTTGATTCCTGTCTGAGCAGAAATGGCAGTAATGTCTCCAGTAATCGCGACGAGTGTAATCAGGCGGGCTTTTGATGGGCTAACAGTTGGACGCGCACTCCACTAGTGTGTCAAGAGTGATATTGTATTTGGCAGCTGTGTCACATTTTTCTATAGAGCCTTTTCTTTGATTTCCAGAGGGAAAGAAAAACTTGAGGTTTCACTGACATTAAGATCAATTTTTCTTTGTTTCCCAATTTTTCTCTCAGACATAGAAAAAAGATGAAATGAAATTTTCTCATATTTGTATATGTATTTGTATATAAAATAAACAGAGACAGGGACAAACAGAGACAAGTGTACATAAAATACTGTTTACGGATTGTTAGGGTATATGAAGGTGTTTTGACCAACATTTCTCTTTTGAATAATTGTTTGCATCTCCTCTCAGCCTCTATTTGCTTTCACTGGGAGCAATGTGAAAAACTCTGCACCTTCAGATGCCTTTATGATCAGTCCAAAATTGAAATAAGAGAGTTAATTGAATTGTATTAACAAAAGGATCAGAGCCTGTAATGATTGAATTATGGCTAGAAATGACCAAAACTACAGGAATTAGCAACTTCAGACTCACTTCCTTTTACTTTCTGTCTCACCACAGCCCAAACTGAGTCTAACCATTTTCATTGTGCAACATTTAGTGGTTTTCTTGTTGACTTTGTCTTGCCTTACTTAACTGTGATGGTTGGAGACGTCCCTATTTCTGGTCTTACCAAACTGCAAACTGCAGCTTTATATTATTAAAAGACATTCCTACAGGTGAAGAAGGTCTGTGATGGCGGAGGGAAAAAAGAGGAGGAGTGGGGTGGGGAGTGTTGGCGCTGAAATGGCTTTAATGTGTCATATAATCGCGACAAGTGTGAGATCAAGCAGGTTTTGATAGGCTAACTGTTGAAGTGCTCTCCACTCACATGTCAGGAGGGATATTACATTTGGCAGCCTTGTCACGTTTTTCGTAAAAGCTTTTCTCTGATTTGCTGACAAAAAGGTACTCTTGAGATGCTGACGACATTTACATCAATTTCCTTTTCCTCCCTCTGCCAGGGAGGGGAACCTTCACAGGCTTCAGCCAAGGAAATCCTCAGACACAACCTGCATTGATGTGAAATTGGGATCTATAGTAAATCAATGACAATTGCTTCATTGGCCTCCCTTGTCCCTGTGCTGGCATCATCTTCCTCTGTCTCCTGTGGCTTTGAGCCCATCCTTCCCAGTAATATGGTTGATACGCTCCTCAAAGCAATGCTATGAGATTACTTCATTCTCTAGAGATTGTTTCTCCATCAGGGCCTTGGCACCATGTCCTGTGTACATATGTGTATACACATGACTGTTCACACACGTGTAAGTTTTTGGTTGCATGCTGTTTGCAGCATGTCAGGGGCCCAGGATCCTCCTAATCAGGCCTGACACCAGACCAGAGGCCCCATATGCCCCACACTACCCCTCACTAATTTCTACCTCACCAGCAACCTCTCTCCACTACCCCTACACAGGGCTGACAGGGGCCAGACTGTGGCTCCAATCAATCCACGCTGATGGCAAATAGCTTCCAGAGCTGTGCCAGGCCTATTATTTCCCACCCAGAACCCGCTCAGGCTCAGGTGAAATTGGCCAAGTTGAGAAAGAAGGATGGGGGTCATCCTGGGGCTAACACATTTTACAACCACTGGCTCAAAAACACACACGTACACACACAGAGACATCAGAGCAATCACCCTACCATTCACTGAAATTCTGACAGCATAAGTGCTGTCCTATCCATACACGTTAATGCTATCATATGTATTTAAATTTACACACACACACACACACACCAGGAGGAAGTGAGGGTTCTGGCCTAAACAAACTCAGGATGCCAGGGAGTGTGGGTCTTAAAACACACTTCCTCAATGGATCAGGTGACTTCTGATGAGCGCTAGTTAAAGTCTTGAATATCCTCCACAAGTGCATACACATTGCCCAGATAATCATGCATGGAAGCCAGGTTCTGAGGGAAATATTACGTCAGTTTTGTGTGGTTAATATTCCTGCAAAAAATTGACTTAGAAATGTGTTTTTTTTTCTGTCTAGCAGCAATGAAGTCAACATTGCTACAATGCCATATGAAATGATACAATAAGATCACAGTCATTCATCATTAGAAAAACAGCTGGCTCTCCTTTGAAATGCTACTGAGCTTGCTGAGATTTTGAAAGGCACTGACAGCAATGTTATGATTGACTACTAATACTTCGCTTTCCCATCTCTCAAGTGTCAAGGTTCCTGTCTTTTTCACAGCACTGGCCAAAAACATACAGTCCCTACTGAAATCCTGCAAGCCTGCAGCACCCAAATTGACCCAGCTATGTTTTTTTCCCCCTAAATCATCACTTCCAATTACTGCTCCCTCATCAGAGAAGAATGGCATGTTTACAGAAAGAGCTAATTAATTTGCATTTAAGTTGCATGCAAGCCTCTAAATCAGCTGTGTAACTGACACATAGCTAACACCTGCGATGACCCCACCACAACAGACCTACAATTGCAAGGGTGATTCCTCCTGCAAACCATTTTGCTGTCTCTCTCTTCCTCGTTCAGCTTGTTGAGGAAGATGCTGATGAAGAATTATGTTTTGTTTGTTTTAGTTGGACGTGAGAACACATTTCACAGTGTTGGAGGTCATAAGGCAAGTCGAGTTCAATGTGGCAAAGGGAGGAAATATGAGCCTTTAAAGTGATGATTCCCTTACTGTCTTGGCCTCGGGGCAAGGCTAGACTTGTTTCAACACACCCAAACAGAGTGAGGCTCAAAGCTATACATCGACAGGGAAGTGATTTGCGAGAGGTTGTCGCAGGAAGTATGTATTCACAAATTGAAGGAGGGAACCACTATCTCTCTTTCAGTAATCCACAGTCACCTGCTAAGGACTGATCATAATATCTGAATATGAGCACTGCACCTACAGGTCACATCTACTCGGCACAGGATGCTCTTTACCAACCAGAATTTGCTCCTGAATAGCGCTTTTTCTTTTTCTGCTGTTACAAAGTTCATTTTAGGGACGTGACCTTCTGAATGATAAACCACCACTATCACCATACCAAGAAAACAAAAAGAAACACATCTGGGACTTTCCTGTTGCAAGAAGCAGAGTAACAGAAAAGCTGCCTCTGGTTGGCTGGACTCATAAAATGTAAAAAAAAAATATCCAGGGACATGATAAAGGGCAAACAAATGACTGTAGTGTGTGTTCATGCAGAATCCCTTGTGCCCATGTTGGACCAGCTCCAGTTCAACTCAGCTGAGTTCTTGGACAAGGAGGAGGTAATTGCTTCAGCGATCACGGTATGAGAGAGATTTAGTGTTGCTAAGAACCAACAAATGTCAAAACACTCCTGATCATTACAACCCATCAGTTGTTCCTCTTGTGCTCTCAACTGAGAGCATTGTGTTCAAATCATTAAGGGACTTCACACATGTGATTATACAGTATATGTGTAAGTGTTCAGGGCCATGCTAGAGAATCTTTCCTGAGTGAGTGCAAAGAAGTACAATTACTCTCTCTGTTGCTCTCTTTCTCTGGCTCCTTTTCCCTCCTGACTCTGCTCTCTGTCTTCTTCACCTCATCTTCTCTCAGTGTCTCACCACTGTGAGGGAGGGAAGCCATGAAGAGCATTGCAGCCTGATTTGCTTAACGGACTGAGTTCATATATGAGGTGTGCGTTTATGTGTGTGTGTGTCTGTGTGTGTGTGTGCACTAGGGAGACAATGAATCAGTCAAAGAGGAAAAGAGAAGAGATAAGAGTAGATATATTTAATAGTGTGGCATATTTGACATGAGGTCTAGGTGAAGAGGTGGGTATGCTGGATGAGATTCATGGCAGACATATTGCCCACATGCACTAACACATACACACACACTTATCCCTGGAGTGTTCCCCTCCTTGTCAGCCAAGTGCTGCTACGCTTTGATCTTGACACTGTGGGTCAATCCAAGCCCCCATCTCTGTCGTTTTTTCTTCTCTCTCTCTAGCTCTGTCTCCCTCCCTCCAGCCGTCTGGATGGCTGGCCCGACAGCCTTGGGGTGTTTAGGTTCTGGAGGGATCCCAATTTCCTCTTCTAATCATGACATCATCTTGCCTCAATAGGTTAAAGATGTGGCCAGCATATTCCCTGCTTCCTTGTTCTGCAGCTTCCCATCAAATTACACACATTACATGTTGCCAGCCGCGCCAGCAGACTCTGTTACTAAAAAACATCAGGAGCTGGCTCGAACATAGGAGGGATGCATGTAAATGCTTTTTCGTTGATGGTTAAAATCATGTGTAGCTGGCTCCAGTATGGGAATATATTTTGAGTACTTGTGCATTTTGTTTTGTTGTACATAAATTTAGCCCATATCCAGGTCATGAGGTAATCCAATAGTGTTGTTCATCAGTAGTTTGGAGATTGTGTCTCAGCCTCGGACTTGATTAAAGGCAAAGGCTGATTAGAGGTGAAGAGTAGCCGTGGCCTGCCTGGCCTGTCAATAGCTGTTAACTTCACCTCCACCAGCTCGACTAATCACACCAGGAGTAGCTCATCTGGCCTGCTCTCTGCTGAACTGTGTTTCTTCTCTTCTCTTCTCTTCTCTTCTCTTCTCTTCTCTTCTCTGTTTCACCTCTCTGCCATAACACTTTTACAGCGTTAAGTGAGTAATGAGAGAAGCCCAGATTACAATCATACTCTTCATTTTCTGCCAGGCCGACATCTGTGCTCAGCCATCAAGCACATAATGAAGCAATGTTACTGGAACAATTCAGGCCAATATCATCATTGCCATCATGAGGGTAGTTCTTGTCATAGCAATTGTTCATTGACTTTTTTGCATGTAAAATGTATTTTATTTTTCATGCAATATATACTATATAGTATAAGGCAGCATTACAAAGCAGTTCTGAAGGAATAAGTTGTAACAAAGACTACAAGTTACTGTATATAAAGGTTTCATTTAGTAAACCAAAGATTTTGTAATTCTGCTTTCAGTAAAGAAATGTTTCCATCTATTTTGACAAAATAGCTAGTGCAGCTTTGGACACATGCATAGACATTTACATACATGTTTCTAACATATCAGTTTTTCCATGTTGTATTGCTTTCTAAGCATGCATTTGCTGTTTTCATTTATAATAGCAAACAAATGCACACTTTTGACCAAAGGGGCCTATGTGCTATGAGCAATATTCTTATTGCACAGAAAATGTTGTTGTGGAAAGTGAGGTGAATGCTATTCCTTATCTAATCAAACCCCAGGGCACTTAAAGGGTAAGTGCTGCACTGTGCACATATACCAGCAACATTAAAGATAATACAGACTAATCAAAAGCATTTTCCATGTTGCTTGTCCCAGCTAACTCCAAATAGAAAAGGTGCTGTTGTGTGTTACACAAAGCTTACCAGCTGTTAAAAGATGAAAGTCAAGTTTTGTCATAGCACCTCCCTCACCTGCTGCTGTCTGATTATCAGCTGATAGAGCTTCAACGTCACACCTCATGTGCCACCTGCACTTTAAACAGGTTTCCTTGCCCTTTTCTCTATACAAAGAATGGTGCAACCAGATGGACCTTGGAGAACACCTGCAGTAACAACGCTGTTTCAGGTGTGGTCATCCTTTACAATCCTTTGTGTCAATATATACAACAGAATAAGCCCATATGTTTTTTATGTAAGTGTTTAACTGGGCTCATTTCTTAAGACATGACAACTGTCAATCACAGAATGTCTGTGATGTATTTTTTCATGCTGTCTTCACCCTGGTATGTATCACCAAGTTTAAAGAAAATATATGTTGACTGACACATCTGCTGCAAGTTATTTCAGGACTCAATTCTAGATCTTTTTTTTATTATAATATTACAATATTATACTGTATTTAGTGATTTTATTTCTTTTATCCATGTTTATGCTGACTTTATTTCTTTATCTTTATTATGGTGGCTGAGTTACTATTTATTTACTGATTTCAAATAGAAACTCCAGTACAGAAGTCTGGGGACTAAATGCACTTTTAGATCATGCTGACACAGTCGATTCCTTCTAGTTGCCTTTGCTGTTTCAAAGTATTGCTCTAATTCCAGGTTTCATTTCAATTCAGTATCAAATTTATGCAAATAAACAGCAGCTTGTCCCTTGTAACTGCAGCTCTAACCACCCACATTTCATAAACTAAGGTTGCTTGTACCCTCAAACAAACCATCTAGTGAAATGGCTTCATCATTGCGGGCACTTAACATCCCCATCCACCTGTTACTGAATCAGCTAATGACAAGCTCTCATGGGTTCAATTTAGGGAAAGGTTTCTTCTGCACCCTTTATCCGGAAACCTGTGCCCTGAATTTAAAGTCCACAGAGGGGGGCTTTCAACTCAAGGCAGGCCAAAAAGGATGGACATGGACAGATTTCAAGCTCTGAGTAGGCCCCAGCATCTTCACCAACCCTCAACACTTACTACTGGCTTCTTCTGTAGTCAATGTACCCAGCTGCTAAATATAGAGGTTGATATATTAGAAGTAGTTGAAAGAGCAAAAACACAATAACAGCAGGCACTTGTTTATCACATCTGCTCTTTCCATTGGAACTGATAATGACATATTGTTTTATTACAATTAGTTTTAGATCATTTATGTTTTGCACATTGTATTGTGATTTTCATCATTATTTTTTCAGCTATGGAGATTTTGACATTAGATTTATAGCATATAAATCTTTTTTTTAAAAGAACCGAAAATGTAACACTATTTTATTTGTATTGTGGCAGTAAAGACTTTATGGCTCTTAATTACAGGCAATTGGTGGAACCATCTTGGAATTATTTTCAGACCATAATTTAAATCTTTAAATCTAATTAGTTTAGCTTCATTGGTGACTACTGTGAGTGTAGACAAGTGATTCAGTTCTATATTCTATATTCATTATTGTCAATATTGTCAATATTGTTTAAAATTAGCACATCTTCTAGGCACATATACAACAAGTAATAATCAGTCAACTACATGGAAATTGCTGAGGAAACTCAAGCTCTGACAGAGAAAGTCTATCCAAGGAAAGTTAGCACTTTAACGTTTAGTAGGCTGACTAGCACACAGCCAAAGTGTGTTTCGCATTAGGGAATCAGAGAGTGATACTGTGCTTGAACCTGGTATGTAGTAACCTTTATGGTGGCATGAGAGGCAGTTGAAGTAAAACTCACACAGCCGTTTTTCATTCTTTTAACTTTTTCATCTTTCACTCAAGCTTGATCTCTGGAGATTATGCTTTTTCTCACAACAGCGATGAAGAAAATTGTTTGTTGATGCCTCAGAAACACTTCTGGGATGTACTGGAAAAACATGGCAACACTGGTCTAGCAATTAAGCTCACCTGTCATTTGTAAAAGAGACCTTATATTGTCAGTATCCCACAACATACCATGAGTTTGATGTCCAGTTAACATGTGTACTCATGCACTTACGAGCATATCTCCTCTTTTATTTGCAAAATGAGAAAGGTGGGAGAGGTGGGGAATTGGATTCCTCCAAGCCTGCTGTTCCTTGTCAGTGCGGCTGTAGACAGCTGGGCGCCCACTACAGTTAAGATCAGAGGCCTTGATAACCTGGGCCCTGATTTATGGAGAGCAAGCGGCCTCTGCAATCACCTAATGAGGTAGAGAACGCAGTGTTTACATGTTTATTAGATAGCTGAAACCAGCTGGGGACACTGTTTTCCTCCACCTCTCTCTCCCTCTCTTGCTCTGTCTCAACATTCAGAATATTCTGTCTCTGATAATATAGTCTTGCGCTGTCATTGCATTAAACCTGTATTATTGTATATTTAATCTATCTATCTATCTATCTATCTATCTATCTATCTATCTATCTATCTATCTATCTATCTATCCAAAGACAAAATGTCAGCTGATGTTGAAAGGGAAAACAAACACCCCTTTTTATGTTGTTGCCAGTAAATAGAAGCCAGTAATAGCAATACACCCATGAGCGTGTAACAATGAATATTTGCTTTCATCCTAATCAGTCTGGTAAAGGTATTTTATGATCCCCAGCAGACCCTATTGTCTGCCTCCACAACCAAACTGCACCACATACTTTGCCGTTCTCATTACAGGAGGTCATGGAAAGTGTCCTCGGTAGGGGTCCGTCTACCTCAGGGCTTTTTCTCAGCTGGAGGAGACTGGGTCTTACATGGCACTGCTGCTTCTTGGCTTCATGCACTCCAACTTCAACTTTTAACAGTTTTACATCCAGCAACATAAACAAACAACTTACAGCCATCTCACCTATCTTTGGGCTGGTAATTCAGTTGCTGTGTTTGTGTGTACAGGCACACTTGCATACATCCTTATATAGACATTTCCAGCAACCAGTGTTCACTGGAAATTAGATCTTATAATCCCTGCTGCTGGCTATAGTCTCTTAAAACTAAAAAGAAGAACAAATGGTATCAAAGGCGAGGTTGGGGGTTTCATACTTTTGTTGTCTATATGTACTATGCGCATGTGCACACACACAGATGTGCTATCCTTCAACATTGTTCTTTAGGTTACATTGATAAATTATAAAATAACACGTGTGTAGGAACAAACAAACACTAGCACAAAGTAACACATAAGCATCTCTGGAATCCCTCAGCACCTGGGAAAAACTCTTTGCTGTCCAAAACAGTTAATGCACAACAGACCACTTTCTCGCTCTCACCCTCTCTTTCTCCACTTGGCCTTGTAAAACCTTCGCAAATCAAATCCGCTTTCCATCAGGGTTTTGTAATTGTTGTTTTTGTTAAAGGAACAGTGGTTCTGAGGCCTTTTAGAATGTGTCTTTCAACTACGCAGGATCTTTGCTGCCTCTTGGTTCATGTTATCTGCTTCTCTGTACTAGTTGTAAGTAGACTGTGTCAGAATCCGTGGTGGATATAATGGAGGTCTATTCTAGAAGAATATGTGACCTGTAAGATTATAGTGTCAACTCCCTCTGACTCCTCGCTGTTATGCTTTTGTTGTTGGTTTACTCATTATTTATCAAACTGGATGTTCTACATTTTTCCTAAAAAAAAAACAGGGGCTTAATCTAACACACATTGCTCAAGTCTAAATATCTATCTACTCCAACTTTCTGCAGGAGAAGGACTATGTTATTCTAATCTAATATTTTACATTGTTGTTACAATGTTGTTGTGACAATGAACCCTAAGTAAAGCCATGAACCTTTTCTTTGGCTTCTCTGGATTTTGGATACTGTACCTACAGTACATAAAAATAACAGCACAAAGAAGGGATTCACAAAGGTCCATTTTATGCAGCAACAGAGTTACACCTACTGGTCTTGCACAGCTATAGTAATATGCGGGCAGTGCTGGAGGAGCCCAATCATCGAAGTCTGTCATCTCAACCTCTGTCTTCTCTCTCCTGCTTTACCCTTAAATGCCGACCGGCCGGCGCTCTTAACCAGCCCCGACCCCAACAAATCACTCATTTTTATACAATTACCTCCCGCTCCCTTCCTGCACATGGCTGGGTGCAAGTGTCGCCCGTCTGCCTGCCATTGTGTGCTAATTTTAGCGCCATTATTTGCTGTAACAAATGTGCAATGGGCAGAGTCACTTTCACATTAATAGTTTGCACCCAGAGGGGAAGTCTTCCCCCTCATCATGGATCAAAGGTCTCCTCTATTGTATCTAACTTCCTGTTTCCCTTTTTAGCCACTGTATGTTGTTTTTTCTCACTCTCTCAACCTGGCCAAAAGTACTCAGGCAGGCCAAGACTTCAAATTGAACACTGCTGTGAGTGACAAGCTTGAGGAGATGCCCTTTCACCCTCTTGGTGATTGCTGGGGAGCTGGCATGTGATTTGTGGAGCTAGATGGAGATGAGAGGATATGCGTGAAGTGAAAGCTCACGCTCTTGATATCATGTGTCCACAGAAGGGAGGAGAAATCTGGATTCCATTGTTGTACTGTCAGCAGAGGTGTCCGAGTTTGATAAAATGCCTCGTCACCTTTCTCCGGTTCAGCTCCCACAGATGGTAAATGGCAGACGCTGAGCAGCTGAAATTACAGTGACCTTGGTCTTCCAAAAATAAGTATTTTCAGAGTAAAATGAACAAGCATGTGTACTGATAATCTTAGCCCATCACAATTAAAGGTTACTACAAAAACACTTACTGACTGATGTAACTGATGTGTCATGGGAAGCTGTACAGTGTAGACGACTGGGAAGACCTTTATGCCACAAAGCTAAACATATCTAATCTCACCATTGTACTGTGAACAAATGACCCAACACATGTCTGCTATGAATCACATGGACACATTGTGGGGAAGATACAAGGTAATAGATAGTCAAGTGGGGAAAAGTTGTCAAACTGAAGAAACACTCACATGTAAAACATCATTAATTAAATCTCTGACCATATTTATATGGTTTTGACCATCATTCCCAAAGGTTATAATAACAGGGACAAGGCAAGAAACACAAGCAGTCAGACGTTTATACACAGGGTAAGCCATGATTATAAGTCAAATTATCCGGTCTGAGGTATTTGCTTCATATTGTGACCAGGCATCTGCACTAAGCCAGTGAATCCTGTTTCAAACCTGAACCTTTAATGAGGAATAATGTCTAAATGTAGAGTAAGTTTTTTGTCTCAAGAGCCAAATTCTTAGTCATTAATTTATAGCGAGCTCCTTAAAGTGCATCTTTTGTCCCTCATTTTTTGTCTGATCAGTGAGTATAAACAAGTTAGGATACTCTAAGCTTAGCAAATGGATAATATCAAGAGAGCCCCACTCTTCCGAGGACTCATCAATACCTGTTTACACTAGTTTCATCTGGCTTTATCCGCCAACAGCTGCCCGCCAATAAATGGAAACTGTGGAAGCACACGCTTAAAATTCTAAGACTCTGCAAACATGCTTCACGCACACAGCTGTCTGTACCCATGTGTTCACGGATGTGGTCTGCACAAAACACAGCAAACAGTCATGGTTTCTGATTGTGTGATAAACAACTATCAGAATATGAGGAGGACTGAGAGGTTCCAACATGACACAGCAAAGAAGCATTTCTCCGAGCCCAGTGATCCTGTAATTAGGGCCACACAGAAGGTGAAAGGGATTGCTGATTGCTTAGGGGATGACCTCTTGGGTAATGGGGGATGGAGGGATACAAGAGCTGCGGCGAGCACTGCAGCTATGGGAGTGTGTCATCCTCCGCTATGTGACGTGTCCATGTTAATGCAGAATGTCCCCTGTGGGACAGGAAGAGGCTGAGCCCTGCAGAGGCAGAGAATAAGCTGTTTGCTCATGATACTTTAGGTCAAACATTCTCCTCCCAGCAGTCAAGGCTGATGATTTCACAGAAACTGTGAAGAGGTCCACAGCTAACTCTCAGCTAGTGGACATTCACAGTGGGCCCACTGCATATTACAAAGTCAAAATTGTTGACTTGTATTATTAGTGTCCTATATAAAACATAAGACAGAATACAAAACACTTTGCATTCCTCTTTCCTTGCTACTTCACCAGTAGTATCCAAACACACGCAAACAAACTCTATTGGTTAGTTGCCTCCAAAGCAGAGATTATGGAATTTGGTGTCTAATATTTTATTTATTTACTACATTCAAAGCTTTGATCAATCTAAAACATAATCAATGAGATTCCAATTTTGTTCCTATTTTACATTCAAATTTGATGCTTGCAATTTCCTAAATTGCTAGATAAGGGAGAAAATAGGAGAGAAAAGAAGGTCAAGAACAGAAACAAATAAACAGAGCAACAGAAGCCTGAGGAGACAGAGCAAACAGGTGACTTTAAGTGATGGGTGACACATGCATTTTAACTTCTGACTGATAATTCATCACATTTTTTTTAGAGAATCTAGCACAGTATCCACAGGAATTAATTTCTAATTTACCACTACACCACTGAAAAGGGAGATGTTGACAAAAACATGTTTTTTTACAAATTAGCAGAACTACAGACCTTAAATTACTTAATCGAGTAAATTTAAGCTTCTTAAGCTTCTTGAGCTTTAGTGCCAAAGCCAGGAGGTCTTTTTCTGTTACCCTGAAATGATGAGTTGTTTTAGCCACACTGGGCTCTGCATAGACAAACTGATTTTATCCTCTTTTGTAAAGTTCAGGGGTCTGACAGACGGACAGACACACACAGATGGGGAGGGATCTCTCTAAGCATCTGTATGTCATGGAGTCACGGGGCATCTCATGGGGCATGTTCAGAGAGTATGGAGCAAGGGTTGAGAGGCAGTGGGGGTTAGTGTCGACGGGAGGGGGGGGCAGGTCATTGTGCCTTCAGGCAGGTGGGGGTGGGCTCAGGAGTTAATTGGTAGTTTGGGGTTTGATGCTGAATGTTGGTGACAAGTCTGTGTGGCCAGACCCAGCAAGCCCCTGCTGCATATTCACTGTGTCGCAGGGCATCGCAGCAACTGTCACTGCTCACCAAACCAGAGAGACAGAAATAGAGAACAGCGTAGTCAAGGAAAAGGGAAAGATGGGTGGGAGGAAGAAGTGAAGGAAAATGACTAGAGTAAAAATGCTTGCTTTTCTTTTCTCACTTTTCTGTTTTTTTCTGATTCAAAAGATGTATCTCCCTTTCCCAAGTTTTTCTTCTTACATTATGATGCTGAAAGGTGTTGAAAGCTAGCTAGTTCATTTTCAGTATGAACTGTTCACTGGCCTGGTAAGATGGAAGAGATATGGCTGTTACAAAGCCAGCTAGTAAGCTGGGGGGGGGGGGGTCCAGACTGAAGCTCCATGGAGCATGACGCTGGGGTGACTCAGTGAAGCCCCGGTCCTAATTGTGGCCCAGGGAAACTATTGTAGCCAGTGTGCAGGTCACCCCAGGCCCCAGGAAGGTTACACTGCCCCTCTTAAACCTGTTGTTGCCTGGCACTCACATAAAAATTACACCTCGTAAATATGGACAGCTAGGGAGTGTGTGAGGCAGGACAGGGTCGGTTACTTTTCTGAACCCTGCCCTTTAAACTTGCAGTCACCTTGGTCCTGCTGCTGACTGCCTGTTAGGTTGTTCACTCTCAGTCTGCGTGGCAGAATCAGAGACAGGCAGCTGTGTATTTACTGGCTTGTCTTTTTGCCGGGTAATGTCTTTTGGCACCTCATGCGCTTCAGCAGTGAATTACGTTTCATCTCTGCATATGTGCCTCTTGATGAGTTTCTGTATTAGGAAGCAAATACTCAGGTCCTGTTTTTCTGCAATAATTTCTTACATAGGAAAAATACTGTTTTGTTTATAGTTTTGTGTGTAGTAATCACATCATAGCCATAGTCACTATGGCTATGATGTGATTACTACTGTGGGCCTCTGAAGTTGTTGAATTTATTCCATTGGTGATGTTATTCTTGTGCAGACATGTAAAAATACTCTTTGGATTGTCAGTGATTGTAAGATGTTTCAATAATCTCCTGAGGCAATAACTAAATGCTGCAAGAGAGTCATCTCAAAAAAATTACACCCTCCATCATTTGCACATGTCCAAAAACGACATTTGCAGGACATTGCCACAGGTGACTTTTCGTTTTGCTTTATCTACTGACAGTCAACATTGTGTCTTTAACCAAGCCCATTAAACTAATCATAGGACAAAGTGATTATTAATGGTTATTATTTTGACTATGACAGTATCTTAACCTTAACGTAGCAGTAATTTTTGGCCAAAACCTAGATTTTTTTTTAAAAACCCTTGCTAAGAATTTACATTTACCCAGTGGTGACCCAACAGGACAAACAAGGAAAGCTGTGCATGTCAGTCAAAGCTGAAAATAGACATAAATTAAATAAATTCTAATAAATTAGAAGCTGCTGAATTTTTCCTCATATTTCAGAACAGCATTTATTGCCTGTTTGCATTCTTCTTATAATTTACTGTCCTCTTGTGGCCACTTATGCAATGCTAGTGGTGTATAAGGTAGCTTGAAGCCTTTAGCCTTAAGCAAAGGTGAGGAGCAGACTATCGACGTCTGGTAAGTTTACTTCTACACACTAGATTCTTTTCATTTTCAAGCTTATAGTCCTCATATCCAAGCAACGCTGACTCAAATGACATCACTCAAGGCGAAGTATAAGATTTTGCATAGCTTCCTCTGGAGCCATGAAAAGGAAAGCAAAACTTTTTTTCACTCGTAGTCGTACTCCATGAGGCGTTTAAGCGTGCTATTTCGATGTGTAAAATCACTGGAGTTACCCTTTAACTTATTTTGTTGCAAATATTTTTGGATCTGATCAAATTGGTGCACATAAACAATTTATTTGACCCAGAAAAATAATCTATACAGTCTCCATGTGGATAGAGCAGACCAATGTCAAATGAAAAAGCCAGACATTATGTCAAGTTCCGGTATCCTCCACCTCCAGTTTTCTGGAGTGTGCAACAAGACTGCAAGGTTCATTATATGGACAGAATTCAGCCAGTTTGCAACTGCCTCTTCAATTTCATGTTCTCTGTACTGTTCTTTAAAGCAGACCAAGACAACTTGTGAATGTGTGTGAACTTTTTTCATCAAGGTGAAAGATGGGGACATGGGCTATAGAGATCTCAGGGGAAGGTATCAAAACCTTTTTCAGTCTTATTTTGTTTTAAAGCAGATTTATTCAGCTTCAAACACATTACGCTCTCTCTCTCTCTCTCGCTCTCTGCCCATTATGTCCTTCTTTGGTTTCCCAGGGACCTATGTGGCAACAATAGATGTACAATTAACGTGGCCCAGGCACGAGAGAGCAAGCGTTTGATGTTCCTATTGAGTGGCCTCCTTGCTAAGGGTAGGAAAGCAATGTTTGACTGTACTCATGCTGTACTGTGTGTTTTCCTTCTTTCTGAAGTATATTAGCTCCCAGATTATTAAAATTCAGGCCATAAATAAACTGATGGCAGCTGCAATATGCCAGAAATAATGTTTACAAAGCCAAGGCCCTCATTATCTCCACAAGGCCTGAAGTAGGAACACAAGGGGTAGGAGAAAAAAAAAAGGGGGGGGGGTGCTTTTAGCCTCCTGTATGTCCACTTTTACTCTACTCTTCTTCACTCTCATTTCCTGCTATGGCACTTTGTCATCCACTTAGTGGGAGGAGCAAGAAAGATCAAGATACAGTCATGGTAATATCAGACAAATGGTAATGGTAGCAATGGAAATTCTCTCCACTTGTTGCCTTTGTAGTCATGAAAACAAAAATTGAATATACTGTACTTTGCTCTGGGGAAAGTTTTTCTTGATAGTATATTGGAAAACTCTTCCATTGCCCCACACTCCCACGACACAAAATATCTTCTGGTGGTACTACCAGTTTTAGAAGCTGTAAAGTAAAGGTTGCTTTTTTTCATGTTGCCACACCTTAGTCAGCATCCAGTAGCCTGAACAGGAAAAGTGAAGGAAAAGTGCAGTTATTATAAACCGGATGGATCATCCCAGTATACATTGGTGAAAAAACACTGAAACATGGACTCCATAATTTACGAGTTATATCCATTGCCAACTTGCACTGCCATTGCAGGAAGTGATGTTTCCTATGAAAAAGTAGTATGAAAGTAAGTGTATGGAGGTGAGGTGGTGCTTTGGCTTGCGTAGCACATTTGATTTTCAGAGACCAGAGTTTTTGTACTTCCACGGCAATAAACATTCACTATTTTTGTCTATCTGCTATGAAGTCAGTTAGCGGCCCAATTTTCTTTACCTAACTTTAACTATACTAATGGACTGCCACATATATTCTCTGTGTTTGTTTTTCAGCTCATCCAAATTGATGGACATCCATACTGGAGCCTCACATAACCTGCCAATGACAAAATTTGCACCATGCAGACCCTAGCAGACCCTTGTATACTCCATGATGTGGAACACATAACACTGGTTTCAAGTAAGTTGTGTCTTCGCATTTTGCAATGCTAAGACACACACACACACACAAAGAATTACAAAAAACAGTATTAGCCAAACAATGTTGAGACTGGTAATTACTAAAAAAAGTATCCCCATTTTTTTCTGGACAACAAAACAACCTACCTGCTTGCTACTTGTCTTCAGTTTCCCCCTGGGCTCAGATGTTTGGAGGTTCTTCAGAGTCATCACGAAAGAGCAAAACAGTTAGTGCAAAAGAAAGACTCTGTCCACTGGAGTGGTGCAGCCAAATAAAACCCATGGACATGAGGAGTACAGCCAATTCATCGTAAAATGTGAAAGGACATTCAATTGCCTGCACGCTTTATGATTGCACAATGGTCATTCTAGGGAAAAAATGTTGGGGAGCCATGAAATGGTTTTAGTTGGCTGCCCAGGCAACCCGAGCACTGAACAGTAACATTAATATGTAACAGAGTGCAAGTTTGTAGAACCTCCACCATGAATTGTGTCAAAGTATAAGTGTTACCTGCACAAACCACCATTTTTGTGGTTCATGTCTTTTTTTTTTTTTTTATGTGATTGCAAAGATAATGACAATAAATTTTCTAATTCACAAATCTCTTAAGAACAACTTCAGTATATAAACCTAGTTTCACCATAACAAAAACATATGTAATGAATAAATGTTTGAGCATTAACCGGCCCTTCCCTGATGCTGGTGCCATGGCTTCAGCTGCTGCAACAATGATAAGATGCAATTTGGGCCACACAAAAAAAACCCAAGTGCCTGTGTGTATGTGTGCATGTGAAGAAATAAGCACAAGTGCTCATACACACAAACAAGCATGCAATACAAACACACACCCAGGAAAAACTAGGAGCAAACACACCCGCATACACTTGCACATGCATAAATCAAGAAACAAACGTAATGCATACACTTTGGGCACAGTGGTGACCAGTGCTTGTTCTAAATTTGGTTGTAATGTCAGTGTCTTTGATCAGTGGGGCTGCTGATGGAGGGCACTGAGGGTCAGAGTGTGTTTTCAAAAAAGATGAGGGGAGAAGGCAGAAAGTGTGTCATAATAAAAGCCTGTTGCTTTGTTGGGAAAGCAGACTGAGGGAAGAGTACAGTGAAGTGTGAAGTAATGAGAGGATGTTGAATCTTTTCAGGCAAAGCATAAGCAAATGTTAATCGGCACAGATGCTCACTCACAATGTCACATGTCTCTTACAAAAAAAAACATTGGAAACACAGGACTGCGAAATTTTGGTGATCTACTGAATAAGAAACCTTATTATTAATATGATTCATATTAATATATATTAATATTAATCAATATATTAATACAACAGTTACAAAATATGTTGCAACATTCCCATGCTGCAGAGAAACTATTGCCAGGAGATAAGTGTATTTGGCTGGGTGTCCAAGTCACAGAACAACTTTGACAGTGAACACTCTTGAACATTCCTATTGCCGTTATGATCTCATTTGTCATTGCAGGGTGGTGTCTACAAAGCTATGGTTAAGGCTTGGTTAGGTTTAAGCATGAAAAATGACTTGGTTTGTCTTTGGAAACAACTACAGTCTAATGTTTTGTTGACCCATTAATTGTCACACAATTTCCTCCTGTTTTCACCAAGATCACAGCCTTTTCCCAATCACAAAAAACTGCTGTGAGTTGCTCAATAATAACTATAAAAAAAAGCAAGTGTCAATACTTTTGCAGATATACTGCAGCACTTCAATGTAAAGAGTTATATTACATATAACATATTTATTCAAAACTGTAATCCAAGACGCAATGTGTGTGTAATTTTTAGGAGACATGGGTGCAATAAGATCCCGTTTCTACTTTGAAAGAAATTATATTTTTAAACTTCACAAGGACTGGGGGGATATGATTGAAGATGGAAGATATATATATATTTTATTTCACTGTTTTTCTTCCCTTTCTTCTGTTGTGGCTCATCTCTTAAAGTGTGTCTAAGCCTTTCCATTTGGCTGTCACATTAGATCTGTTTCTAGTCTTCCAAGAACGAATCTACTCCTCTTGGCAGCTAATGGAAGTGGTGCAGAGGTGTGGTACTAAGATGGCATATAGGCAGGCTGGCCATAATGTCAGTATGGAGGAATACTTTCCTGTGATGACTTTCATTTTCATGGACAAGAGAGGAGAGTCTGGTGTGGTTAAAAAGAAAATAATATCTAAATTAGGGTCACTGCAGCCATTTAGGTCACAAAACATAGCAAAGTTATTGAAGCCTTTTAATTCACAAACAATGGCTTTTGTGCATCAAATACCAGACAGCAGCATAGTTGTTGTGTGACAAAGTTATGTCAGTGTTTTGCAGTGATAATGCAGAGGTATTAAGGATAGATGTAGTTCGCTCCTGTGAAACAAACAATTCAATGAACTCATTTCTGACAGAATGACAACAGAGCCGAAGAGTGATGAAATTTATTGGTGGCACACAAACAAATTGGCAAGAGGGGAAAAAAAACTTCAATATACTCTGCATAGGATTTAATGAAACGGATAGCTACTACGCATGCAAGCGCTGCCAGCTGCAGAGATCCATTTGCAGCTGAGAGGGAGAGAGGATAAATCAGAAGTCAAATGCCAATACGCCGTCGGCCAAATCTCTCAACCTGATGAAACACAAGAATAATCAGATTTGGAGACGCTTTTTGGAGACGGGAATGGAAGTTCTGGGGGAGGGAGTGGGAATGTTGGGTGATGATATGAGCAGAATGGACAGAACAAGGAGTGCTTTTTCCTGACTGACAGACAGTCCTAAACAAGACTGTTGTGCTGGGGAATGGGGTTGGGGGGTTGCTTAGGGGGCGGCACAGGGTCTTGTCCCCAGACGGGATCTCAGCAGTTTGGACGAAAAACACAGAGGAAGAAAAATGAACTTCTTTGTGGAGGGCTGAGGATGCATTGGTTGATTTGTGGGTCAGATAAGAGACGAATTAGTCATGTGCTTGTGTGTTTGTTTTTGTTTCATACACAAGGTCAACAGAATGAATGTGTTTATGTGTACATTTATTTTTTACACAGTTATTCCTCTTTTATTTGCATGCATGATTTTGGCAATTGCATAGCAGTGTGCTTATTAGTGCGTGTGTCTGTGGCTGCAAACACGTATGTGCAGTATTTCTCTGTTTATGGTTGTTCATGGTGATAAATGTGTGTGTCTGTGTTGCCTGTCACAGGTATTTCATCTCCTTGTTCATCAGTTAACGCAGACGCAGAGAGAAAAGCCTGAAAACAACAGAAACATAGCCACTTCTCTGTCAAGCCGAACATGAGACACCTCGGCTGTTGTTACATTTGCACACAGCTCGGCCCGACTTATCACACACTTGCCATCACTTGGTCGGCTGCTGACTGTTTGCATACATTTTACAGTGACATGGGTTTATCTGTGAAGACTTAATGAAATGTGAGATTCCTCCCAGAATGGAGAATGTAATAGTTTAGGACATGATTCATCCATCACAAGCAGAGCATGTTTAGACAGGAGAGTTTGTTACAGTAGTCATGATACTCTTCAAATCAGCACAATGCAGTGAGAATTTTATAAGTGGATAACAAAAATAATCTATAAAATTCTGCACATTAACATAATTAATCTTTTTTTTTCCCAAATAAAACACAAACTACAAAAAACGACTGTTTCTTTGAAAACATAAAACAGCTGCTTTGTATCTATGCAGTAGGTGATGATGAACTTTTTTATTATTATTAATAATGTCCACCACATCATTTTAGGCTTCAAACACATCATAGTATAATTATGAATTATGTTCCTGACCAATGTTTTTGCTCTTCACCAGCGTCTGTCACGCTGTGGTGCTCACTGGACTTCCTTTTCTAAATTGACTTCGACCTTTTTCTTTTTCTACAGTCCGCCGTTGCTTTCATCTGAAGTTGGAGCGAAGCGGCTCAGACCTCCTGTAAATCCTAAAGCGACGTGTTGCTGCGCGGTGACTGCGCCGGCGTTATTGCTTGTTTGGCCCCTCTGTTATTTTCGGCGGGCAGGCGCTGGAGAGGAGCCCGCTGTCTAACGCTGCGATAATGCAAACACACTGTCCACACAGTGACAATGTGAAAGTGAGGAGAGGCTTTCAGATGATGTCAACGGGCCAGCTGTTTGTGCGACTCTCGCTGATCCATACCATTCAGCTTTCTGAATGAGAGAGCAGCAGCAGCGGTGCTGGGGGGGAGGGGGGGGGGGGGCTACTGTAATGTGGTGCATTTACAGTAAGGGACGTCAGTTTGCTCGGATGAGTCTCCTTGTCTGTCAGCCTCACGTAACACTTTGATGTTGCTGTACATTTTTTTTTTTTTTTTGCTATGTGTATTTGGAGCTGCAAAATTTTCCCCCTTGTCTAAGTGTGGGTGCGTGTGTGTGTGTGTGTGTGTGTGTGTGTGTGAGCATGCCAGCCATGCAGTGTTACAGTATCATGCTGCAGCAGCGCCAGGTAGGCAACAAGCTCGCAGTGTGCGTTGTGTTTCCGTGGAGCAGAGACAGAAGCAGCAGGCCCGAGCCCGAGTAAGAGCATTTGAACTAACCCTCTACAACCCTAAAGTTTTCACCAAGACAAGACAACAGGCACGTATTCTTCATTTATTAATTATTGACTTTATTTGAAAGACTAACCTAAACTAACGCATTTAATCCAGCTTCATTACCACATTCACAAGTGTCCCTGCAGCGTGTTCGCGTGAAAAAAAAGACTAAATTACCTTTTTTTTTTTTTTTGGCTCGTCACCCCCAATGAATTCAACTTTAAACGCGTTCTTAAATCCAGCACACGTGCCCCTGTATTTAGCCATGCCACAATTACACAAGTGCTTTAATGTGGAGGCAAGTGGGCGACTTATATTTTCAAGGGAGACACGTTAATCCCTTACAAATGAATCCCCTACGGCAGGTCACCGGCTTCTACTCATTATTTCTTATTTAATTGTGACAAACGTGGCGCGTAAAGGAAGTTCTGGGCCGAATATATAGAATATCTGTGTTCTTTCAAATTAAGTTAAAAGTGTCAGAAGGCGGTGTTTCTTAGAAGTGTAGACATTTAGGCCTGCTGTTTAAATATGTCCCAACCTCAATATTAATAAAATATTTTATTGCTATTATTATTATTATTATTATTATTATTATTATTATTATTGCTCCTATATACTGTATCTTGTCTAAATGTGAGTGAAAGCGCCGTGTGTCCTACAGGTCCCTAGCGCCATGCAGTGGCAGGAAAATGTTGTCAGCGCGGTTTCGTGTTGGTCTGCGAACTGACCGGGAGTGATTTATGCTCACCGTGTGTGTCACTATGTCAGATCCGTTTTTACCAGACTTATTTTTCCCATTTAAAGCCCATCGATGACTGAAAACATCCACCCGTCCAATTTCATGTCATGCTTTTTTTTCTTCTTTTTTTTTTTTTTTTTTAGTTTTCTTGATTCAATAGGTAAACAATTAGAAAACACGCCCTTGCACAATAAACGAGCGATTATCTCCCTTCTGACTCTAAAGGAGTGTGGAATTTTTTTTTTTTTTTTTTTTGTCAGAATCCAAATAAATTTTACTTGGAGTCAACTTTGATGTCAAATATCAAAAGCGTTTTAGCACAAAATCCGTTTCAGAGGAAGAAAGTCTAACAGCCTAATTGGCTCTATCAAGTAAAATTGATACAATAACATCCCCTCGCTTGGTTCAAAGAATGCCCAAAGAAAACTGTGACACTTTTTTTTTTTTTTTTGGTCTAATGACCCCTGCAATTTTCCTCCAGCCGGACTCATTTGCCGACGAGGGGAGGAAATATTACATGAGACCATTTGAGGAGATGGTTTTTCTTTGAAACAGTTTCTCCAGTGGCTCCTGAGGGGAGTTTGAAAACATGTCGGACACAATTAGCGCTTCAGACATCACGCAGGAGTCCAGGAGTTTTTCCAGTTGTGGATTTTAAATAAATCCGTTTTTACATCGCACTATAACCTTATTTCTATATGGTTTAAAAGTGCAATATATATATTATATTCATATTTATTTGATTTTTTTATATAACTTATAGAATCCATTTTAATATTTTGTTACGATCCTGCAGACACTAACAAAAGTTTTATATGGCCTATGTTTTAAAACGTTAAAATCTGCATGTTAAAATCTGCTTTTTAAATTGATTCTATTAAACTGTATCTGAATTTATTTGGAATTTTCTCAAAACATGCCACATAAAATATTTCACACCGTCGACCGCAGCGCGGGAGGAAAAAAACGTCGTGAGCAAAGAAGAAAATGAAGGAGCCCATGAAATATTCCCCACTGATCGTTTGACAGAGGAAACAAACCGGAGCACCATTTCTCTCTCTCTCTCTCTCTTTCTTTCTTTCACAATGAAATATGATCATGTTATTACTGATCATAATTATTTCTGATTGAAATCCTTTCAAAGATTAAGCTTATATTATTGCTGTGTCAGTTCCAGCTTTATCTATGTCCAAAATAAATAAATAGACGCAATGTCTTCTGCCGCGTTTTGCACTTTTCACCCTCACATAAAATGATAGAAGAAGAATCAATCACATTACATCAGTGATGATACCAGAATCATAGCAGTCATTTACCCCAGTTGCCTATTAATCACCCTCCATTAGTGTCTTTTGCTGGGCTTTCAGAAAGGTTCCAGTCCATGTTTCAGGATAAATGAGTCATCAAGCCAACCATAAAAATACAATAACTAACTGCCTTTTGTTCTTGTGTATCACTCTAGCGTGCTTTCTCATTGGGGTCCAGTACACAGGCATCGATTAAAATGTGTTTTCCCACCATCAGGATTGGACACGGGACAGTGTCCCCTGGGATCCCAAAGGTTGGTGTGGACAGAGGGGAGGAAAGGAGAGAAGGGAGACTCATGTGCAACACTTTAAAAGAGGAGGGTTCTCCATCTTGCTTTGTCAGGGGGGCTGCTGACATGGGGAAACATCTGCTGCGAAGAAATAGAGACTGATGACTCAAATTATATGCAGTCAGAGAGCCTGCCAGCTTTAGATGGGGAATGTAATGGCAGAGAATAAGGTTAGACTGCATCCGTTCGACCCCATGCCCCAAAAGGTATGGGCTGAAAGCCTAAAAAAATCTAATCTTTTGTCTTTCTGGCACCAGCAAAACCAATCTGGCACCTCAGGGTGTTTGCGTGTGTGAAAGATGTAGGTTCAAAAGATAAGTCGGTATACGTTCACCTGAAGTCAAAGTGTACCTAACCTTGCGTGCTTGCCGGGACGACCACAACAAAACACCTATCAGCAGGGTTGTTTGTTGTCTGTCTCTAATAATCAACCTTGCTGCCATTTGATCTGGCAGCTGAGAAGTCTGTCTCTGTCTGCTGTATGTTCCTTGTTGTGTTGGTCCACTTGAGTGAAAATGGAATTTTTAGGGGCACGTTTCACCTCTTGGTTTACTCTGCAACAGCAGCTCGCTGATGCTTTTATGATTAGGACGACTAAATTAGAACCAGAGAATGCAAAGCAGGAGAAGGACAGAGAGAGAGAGAGACACAGAGAGAGAGAGACTGCTGGAGTAGCCAAGCGAGGATCACTTCTGCCTGCTACCTTTTCTAGTATTTATTACACAGAGCCAATAAACCTTTGTTTCAAAAAGATGAATGTTGTCATTGTTATTGTAACGATAATCGCCATGTACAGGACTCACGGCACGAGGAGGCACTCTGTTCCTTGATAGCATGTCAGTGGTTATGATCATCCAGGCAGACAGGCACAACATAGGGTCTCAGAATGTTTCATCAAATTTCTCCACCATAATAGTGTTGATTTACATGCAATTGTGAATCCTCCATGTGAATAACAAAAGAAGGCTGAAAAGCAGGGAAGAGGGAACGTGTGCTTATGTTCTCGGTTTCAGTCATGGTAGTAAGCTGATTTATCGTACCACGAGAGGCCGGTCTTGAGAATATGCAAGGAGAGAAAGCTAATGGATCATTATTATGTGTTCTTCACTCACATCTTCCTAATGACTGCAGGGCTTTGCGATTCTGGCTTTGATTTGGAGCCCATTCTCCAATGTGCCTCGAGTGGACTAGCTGAGCTAAGACACAATTTCCAGGAGATTGCAGAGTAAGTGACTCTGGCAAGACCTTTTTATTTATATGGCACTTGACTTTCTGTATTTCTTTCTCTCTCTCTCTCTCTCTTTCTCTTTCTCTCTCTCTCTCTGTCTATCTCTCACATTAGGGAGACAAAAAGCAAGAGAGGATGAGAAGAGAGTTTTCTAACTGGTATTGATTGTTTTTTATGGGATGTAACTCACTGTGACTTGCAGGTTAAACCAAATATTAATAGAAAAAGCAGTTTTCACTTATCTTTTTTAATGATCCTCCAAAAGAAGAAAGTTTATATTTAGTCTGTGGTTTTTCTGCTGGTGATTTCTGAGTATGTTCTCTTCCCTAAAATACCATCACAAACCACTGAAAACAAACTGACCCTGTGTGGATGAGTCCAAACCAAAGAATTTTGCTGTTTTTAATGACATTTTACTGCTTTTCCTGGAAATTGTTCATGCAAATAAAATGAAATGTTTCAAGAGGAAAACAACAACTCACATAAGTGTTAAAGTTGACAAACAATCCAACTGAAAGAGATCTTTTGGACTTATATCAGTTTTATTTCAGGATATGTGTGATTTTGTCATTTTGTTTTAATGAAGACATTGAGCTTATTAAATGATACTGCTATTTATAAGTGTACATTTGTCCCAAAAGACTCACTGTCAAGGAGTTTTATTCTGTGGACAGTTTTAATAAACACTTCAGTTTTATTTATGGTCTCAATCACAATTCTTTATAAATATTGCTATTGTTAACCATTAACCTTCATATTCTTTTTATGTCTCTATTCATAACTGCTTGTTTATGTCAGTGAGTGTCCTAAATATTTCAATATAAGATTATTCTAGTTCATTTGATTGATCACAAGTTGATTGACTAAAGGGAAAGTGGTAAAAAAATATATATATTGCATCGAGGTTATGGTTATATTTGTTGACTCTGTTCAAACAATTCTGTTATGCAAATGTATGGTTCATCTGTTGACTAACAACTCTCCCTTGTGGGCATTGAGGACATTGCATGAATAATAAGAAAAAAGGAAAGTTTGAAGATCATCTTCACCCCCTGTTGCTGTGTCAAAGCATGCTGGTTCTTTCTTTCCACAGAAAGCCTCTGTAATACTCACAGCCTCTTCACTGACTCACAGTTTCATAATGCACACACTGCTGCTTCACTTTTTGAACCAACCTTTTTAATTGTTAAGTGTGATTCGTATGGGAACAAATGATCTACAATAAAAGTATCTTTTCATAAATGAACATGAAATTGTATTCAAGGTATTAAATCATAATAAAATATGTTGCTATCATGTGTCATTTACAAAGGTAAAAAATAATGAGACATTCCTTACTCCAACTTTTAATTATAGGCATCAAGCTACACTGAGTAGCACAGAGTGGAAAAATAGCTCTCTGAAGAAAAGTATTGGGTGCAATTAGGTCAGTGAAAATTACATCAATGTACTTTTGAAATTCTATCAAATAACTGCTAGATACAATAATAAGCCAAAACCACAAGCAGGATAGTTAAACAATAGGCTGTTGCTAAACAAAATATGGTAGTCGCTGGGCAACACAAACAGGAGTGTATAATTACCAGTTTGAGTGGCAGTTTTCCATCGGCGTACGTAACATTTAAATTCAACGTGATTCACAGGTGTGCCGTTGTTGGGTGATTCACAGCTGCTTCAAACATGTCTCAGCCAATCACAGCTGTGGGCTGGAGCCTCCTCTTAATAATTAGGTCAAATAATTAATGAAATAATGAAACAATGAGCGTGGAGAGGCTGTGTTTTACATCTCAGAGGCGTTGATAGGCCTCATCACGATGCCAAGCAGGGGGTGAAGTGTCCAATGGCTTATTGGTTTTGAGAATCAGCAGGAACACTGTCCTTTGGTATTGAAAAAGACAAGATTTAACGTGAATCAATAATCATGTCTTAATCTGAAAACAATAAGCAATTCTATTATAGCAATATGTTGTCTTTCTTGAATGGAAAGCCAGTGTAGTGATTTTCAAACTGAGGTTCAATGATAAACAGCTGTTAAAGGCTTGCAGTTATGTGGCTGTGAGCTGTCTGTCAGTTTTTTAACAAACATATGTGGAAAATGTGACAGAGCCAAATTCTTGCATTGTTTTCCCACGAGAAGAGGAATTGTTGCATAGCTGCACAGTCATATGTACATACATTTATCTACAGTCATATATATGATTTTTTTTTTTTTTTTAAATCACTATGCCTCCAATCAATCATAATGTGCAATGTCTTCTGCAGATACATGTTTCTTTTTATTGTTCCAAAATCAAATTGTTTGCACTTTGTGCATTACTGTTTAGTTATATTTGTGGTGTTAATTATTGAAAGTGAAGAATCAGTGAGAACTGTGACAGATGATCTTTCAAAAACAAGCCAAGAAAACAAAAATGATTAAATTCATGAGACATTAAATGTGTCTCAAGGAATATTAGGAGGAATATCATTATACACTGCATTCATGTACTTGCCACTGATTGCACGCCCGTAATTCCCGTTCATATATATCATGTTTAGCCACACTGAGAAATATGAACCTGATTCACAAAATTAGTGCGAAATTGCATTCCTAATTCTTGTTTTTTTTTTTTTTTTTTTTTTGCAGTTCTTCATTCCCCACTCAGCCTTCCTGGATTGCTTGTGGCATACAGTCATCAAGGGGATTAATGTACTTCAAACTTTTATATCCGACATAAATGACAGATTGTTTTCTCTGTGGTGTTTTGATGTGTGCAAGAGAGGGGCACACAGGGTTTGCTTTGAAGTCCACAGAGCTTTTATCTTCCTCTATTTACATTGGCTAAAGTGTTAAGTGGAGTTCTCGTTTGGCTTGAAGGATGTAATACCCTGCAATGAGAGATTTACAGGAAGGGAAATTGCAAACTCTGTGTGCCCCATTCGGGGGCCCCTCCTAACAAAAACTATTTATGCAAATGCAAAGGCTGGAGACAGAAAGCACTCCCAGACAAAATCAGATGTTTTCAAACAGGCTGCCATGCTGAGTTGGCAGATGTTCTGTCGCTTCAGCAAGGACAAAAGCTGTCAATGGCTCTTTGCATTGAGTGTAAGCTGCACCAAGAGCTGCATTTCCTTGGAGCCATCTGGAAGATGGCTGAGGGTTTGCTTGGCTGAAGCTGGCCTAGCACAGGAGCAGCAGGAAAGAGAGAGCACTAATTGAAATGAAAACTGATGGTCTAATAATAGTAACTGACCTTCTCTATTAACATTAGGGGAAGAGATGTTGATATTTGCACATTTCCTCCCATCATCAAAATGTAGCACCATCAGTCTAAATATATGAGAAGATAAATGTGATTTTTAAGGGAAAGATCGCCTAAGTAATAATGTTCATCTTCATCCTCAGTAACTGGGACACTGCTTCTTGAATAAAAAACATACATTTTTCATTATGCATGGCATGGTGGTGCAGTGGCAGGCACTATTGCCTCACAGCAAAAAGGCTGTGGGTTCAAACCTGCCAGCTGGGTGAGGCTTCTCTGTGTGGTGACTGCATGTTTATCCTGTGCCTGCGTGGGTCCAAAATATTAAAGGCATGGAAATTAATTCAATTAATTAATCTGCTCACCCCCTGTGAATAGAAAGTGAAAAACCAATTTAAAGTCACAGAGCAACCAAATGCAAAACTCGGAGAATATTGAAATCATTAGAGAAAACAGCAGACTGACAGAGGTTTATGCCATTATGTTGCTTGCTGTGTGTGTATTTTATATATGATTTAGATGTAAACAGACAATATGACAATGTTATATTAATAGACACTGACACTGTAATGAATTGGAAACATTTTGTTAAAAGTATTAAATGCACACAGAGAAGCTTTGCACTTGCTTTAATTGATTATACAGTGTCTGTACAGCCCAGACCACAGTTGGCGCCTTATAAATAAAAATGCTTTGACTTGAGTTGATGAATATGTAATGAAGATAATGCCACAGATCCAGTAGTGCAGGTGTAGTGGTTAGCAGGTGCTGGTAGATGTGTAATCAGTATGTACTTTGCATGAATGGCATTGTGGCTCATTGAAATGCTAGAGGAAAATGTGGAAAAGTGGCTGTAATGCACTTTACATTTTAAATTTGTCATATGATGCGAAATATGGGGGGGAAACAGCCTGTTGATCTTTTATGTTGTGCTAATCTGATCAGAAGGCAGAGAGTTGACTGTGCGACTGATCAGTTCATTTATTCTGCTCCTATTCAGACAATGAATGGCAGCGCAGAAACCAAACTCAAACTCCTGTCACTCCACCACAATACAGTGTCAATACAGTGTTTTTTCTTATTCTTTCAGACACACAAACATCATTTCCTGATCCCTGGATTCACTTATAGCTCCACTCTTAAGCCAAGTCACAAGTAATGCTTTAAAATCAAATGTATCATTATCTCACATTTTTTATTATTCACAATGCTGAAGAAATCCCTTTGGATTAATTCCTCCATTGCTCCTTTTTAATGTTATCACACAAGATCATGTCCTTGACCCTTTGCTTGTCTTAAATGACATTTGCATACACACAAACATACACACCAACTGCTTAAATGAACAAAACGGGAGGATCCAAC
Organism: Rachycentron canadum; assembly: GCA_038496675.1. Classification (NCBI taxonomy): domain Eukaryota; kingdom Metazoa; phylum Chordata; class Actinopteri; order Carangiformes; family Rachycentridae; genus Rachycentron; species Rachycentron canadum. Next base: position 12,540,389 of record CM076666.1, read on the forward strand.
TAACCCAATGGTTTGATCAGACCAGACAGCAGTTGGCCAAGCAGATATCCCTGAAAGAGATATATATCAAGAGGGGGAAAAAATCCAACATAGAGCTTAGGAAACTCAAACTACGAAAAGATTATGAGCAGCTGCAGGTGGCACATATCGTCAGCCATATCGCTGAGCTCAAGGTGGAGAGAGAGAAAAACAAGGCTCTCCAAGAAGAACTGGAGAGACTGAGGTTTTCGTACCAAGAGGTCACCCAGAGGTATGAAGCTGGTGAGGACCAGGAGGATGAGGATGAGCCTGCAGATAAACAAGAAAAAGAAGCAGACGAGAAAGAGGAGCCCTTCCCTTATGTTCTCCCTGATCCTGAACCCAAACTTAAAGAGATTGAAGTGTCTGAAGAGATTCTGCTTACCAGGCCAGAGAAAAAGTCTCAGTGGAAGAGAACCTGCCACTTTCTGGAGCTGCAGAAACCACAGAGGTGGAAGAAGTCCAAAGAGTTCACATCCAACGGTGGTTTCTGAGCTGACTTTCCATCCTTCACCCACTAAAAGCAACAGATCTTTTTAAAAAACACATGAAAAACCCAGCGGGTTGAAGCATCAGGCTACCCTACCTGAGCCTGGTTCTGCCCAAGGTTTCTTCCCCTGAAAAGGGAGTTTGCTCTGGGGGAAACATTGGATAATCTGACATGATGAGAAAAGCCCAGGTGTTGACCAGGTGTTCACCTGTGCTTTTCCTGCCATGCTAGCCAAAATGTCTGCTGTAAAAAAAGATCTATTGAAGGAAATGACGGATTGATGGCCATCTGACATGACATGAATGTCTTCTCTTTCTTCAGGGGTGAATGGAAGGATTATGTCAATAATAAACATTCAATTTATTATTTAAGTCTTAGATATATTTTCTGCATATATTGTTGTATTTAGCAGGATGTAGTTGTATAGTTACATTTTTAAAGAACCTGTCATCATATGTAGGACCTTGTCTCTCAGGTCTCAGATATGGAAACACTGTTCTAATTTTATACGCTGTGCATTTCATTTCACTCACTCAATTTAAATGTGTATGATTCCCTGTGATGTCTTAGCACCTTTGTTAATGTGAAAGAAAAACCAAACAAAACACTAGATAAAAGTGATTATTACTGTCAGAAACAGGTTTGAACATATTAATGAGTGAAAACTACAACTCGATTTGAGTTTGAGTAGGAAAGTATGTTTTTCGCAATATCTGTGACATGACTCATTGAAGAACAATAATAATAGGTATACGAAAATAACAGTCTATTATATGCAGATGTGCAGATCTGTAGAAGTGAAACAAAGTCAAATTGCAATTGAATGGTTGGGCCCAACAAATTTAAAATCCAAACGTTATATGTGTATAAACAAATACTTATTGAATGTGTCATAATCATGTGGTGCAGTTAAACCTGACTTGAATCCAAGTCACGTCATAAGTCCACACCCCTCAAACCAGTTTCCACATTCCTACATATGCTCTGATGACCTCTTTATTTTGTCAAAACTGCTGACAAAGTCGTTTATGAACTATTTACTTTAAAGTTTATATCACATAAAAGTCAGTCCTACAACCTCAGAGTCTCTTACTTCTAGATCGTGGCTCTCATATTGGCATTAGTGATGACCCTGACCTGCACCACCCACAGCTCTCACAGAGCTCTGAACCTTTGCTGACCTGACTGGCATATCAGGGGTCAGGCAGAGATAGGACCACCTACCACGTTGACCGCATCCACATGACCAATGGCGGAGGACTTATGATAGACCCCAGAAAGACAGCAAGGTGTCAAAGGAGTGTGTGTGTGTGTGGTCCAGGTGTTAATCATGTTATGGGGATCAAATTGTGTTTACGCAGTCACATTTTGGGGACTTGTCTTCCTTATGACGGCCAAAACAAAGTACCCCTTATTGAAGTATTTAAAATGTAATTTTTGTAATTTCTGCAATTCCCACATAGCAGCTATTTCCAGTCTAGAAGAAACATTGCGAGATCAGCATTAAAATTCCATTCCTTTACACACCAAGACCTGTTTCCTGCAGAGGAAAGAAACATCAATGTTGACTCTTGTTTAGCTTCTATTGGTAGAACTTCTGTTTTTGGAATGAAGTTAGCATGCTAGCATCAGCAAGCTCAAGTCTGGCCCAGACCATCTTTTGAATAACATCCTGATACCAAGACATTGTAGTGTCCAGGCAGCCCTGAAGAAATGCCTCAGCTGAAAGTATTATAACCTTTGGTCTACACAGCTGTTAGTCATCACTCTGGCTATACAGTAATAGCAAAACTTACACATAGATCCTATAAATACTTCTTTAGGGTGTAACAAGTTGGTAAAGTTAGGTTTCGTAGGCAAGGCAAGTAGTACAAATGGTTAAGGTTAGTGTAAGTGTCCAGGAAATAAATGCAAGTCTATATAAAGTCCTTTGAAGAGAGAGTTTGTATGTGTGTGTGTGTGTGTGTCTGTGTGTCGCTTTCCCTCTCTGTTTAAAGCAGCATCGTTACCACGATCTACAAAGCAGTGTAAAGCTACAGCCCCCAGCTGCCTCCACTTCAGAGAGAGAGGGCATGTCAAAACAGCACATGGCTCTGCCGTGCCAAAGTCACGCCTGCAAGTGGAGCACTCTCACGGGTCATCTGGAGTGACAGAATGGCTGCAGCCCTCTTCTCTGTTTCTCTGTCTTCTGAGGCCAGGAGACAGGATGGTCGGTTCTGTGAAAGACTCATATTCAATACAACATTTCAATCACGCCAAACATGTCAACTGTATTTTGTGAAGTGACTAAAGTACACCCACTGTAACAATCTTTGAAGTGCACCCATTGTACCTCTCTTCACATTAAATAGGTTAGCAGGATTTCTCAATAGTGCGAGTTGTGAGTCAAGCACCAATTTGGCCATGTTTATACACTATTCCATTATATGTTGCTTTGAATTCAGGCTGTGCCTTTTGTGTCTTTCACATGTGCTGTTAAAATTGATATACTATTATAAATTTGACTTGCTGTAAATTAAAGTTGTGGACATCATGTTATGAACATAATGTAGAAATGGTTGACTGTAAAATGCCATTTTCATTACATGGCAGCATTCATTGAAAAGAAGCATTTTTGCATTCTCTGCCATGACAACAGTCAACCGTGTTTTTTAGTGTTAAGTCGACCCATTTGCTCTCCTCAGAAGGCTTTTTTGAACAACCTTGTCATCTCATGTGGTGCATTGCAGCCAGAGAAAAGACATAAAATGTCACTGATTTCTAATTGTGTTTGCGCTAATGCTATGTCAAGCCAGCCCTGGCTTCTTTTGTCCAGTCTGTAGGCCATTTGGCTGCAGCAATACACTTGGCAAGCCAGATAGCAGGTGAATGGCCATGGTCTAATAGGCCATCTGTAGAAAAGACATTGCAGTCAATTAAGAGTCCACTTCCTCCAGTTGTGATGGCCATTAGACAGCCCCACCAACACAAGTGACTCTTCAGTGGCTTTTACTCCTCAGCTACCCGCTCCTTTTTATTCATGGTGTCCTCGAGCTGCCCAGTCCCTGAGTTTTTGTCTAGTTTTGTTGTCCACTAGGCCTTTCTAGGTTCTATAGAAATGCTGTTTTTCAATCAAGGATTTTATGTGACCCTGATGGTCAAACAGAACCTCCTTCACTACCTCTTTTTCTCTCTTGCACTCATATATTCTTCCCCCACTAAATCACACAAAAGGAACATAGCTCTTACCTATCCTCAAGAGGACATCCTCTAGAATCATTACATACACACAATGAACTAATTTAAAATCCCTTAACATTTGTTTGACAAATGTATTTACTATTTTTTATATCTAGTCCTTCAGAATCCCCAACTAACACACTTGCACACACACACTCTATCAGGCAGTTGACTCACCCACATGTGATGCTGTTTCTTATTTTGAACTTTCTTTTCCAAATCATGTAACAGCTAAGACAGACAGTATAATCAGAGTTTATGAAATCAGGCATCAAACTGCCACTGTGACCCAGAGCTTCCAGCAGCCTTCAATCCTGATGTTGACTTCATTGTGAGCCCAATACTTGATTGTGGCACTTCTTTCATGGCTTAGTGCCATTTCCTTAGCCAGCTAGTATTTTTACCACTGACTCATGCCAGCTGATACAGTTTAGGTACAAGGAAAGCACTTTTTAATGTGGTGATGGCGTGGTTCTATTCTTTTTAAATTAATTTAATCAGCTCGTATGTTTGAACACGTGCTACACAGCTAGGCTATCTTGCTGAAGGACAACAGCTGGATGATATTTACTCGAGTGTCAATGATTATTTTCATTTGCTTCAATGAACTAGTCAGTAAATGTTGCTCTTTATGAAAGATCAGGATATCGTCACCTTCAGTCTTGTTCGAGGGCAAGTATAATGCTTAATATGAGGGCCAAGCCTTTAGATGTAATCCCTGTGGATGTTATAATATGGAAGGCAGATGTTATTCACACATTTTGACAATACAGTGTAATAAAAGTCTTGTCTTCCTCTTCACACATGTGGCACTGTTAAATTATGTTTGAGTTTACTGCATCCTATACTCACGCCATTTATAATATCCAGTATTTACTCTCTTTAAAAAAAGATAGCATTATAAATACAATAAAAGACAAATGACTTATTACTCAACTTATAGGAAACTGAATAAATATTTATCATCTGATACATTTTTGTGTTGACTATGTAACCCTGGTTCAGATCTTAATGTAATGCCAGTAGTTACAGTGAACACAGATCCTTTTCCTACCCTGAAACACTTTTTATAGCCACAATATGTTATACATTCTTCATAATAAGTTGATTATTAGCAGTGGATGTATTCATGTGTATTCATGTCCTTAAGTCAAAGTAACACCACATTGTAAAATGACTGCATTGTAATAAAACTTTGCCTTTAAAATTGGAAAGAGAACATGTGTGTAAGCAATAGAGCATATTGAATATTTTCCAAGATCATCATATGCTTTGGATGAAATCTTAACGAGTAAATGTAGTGTAGTAAAAGACTATATTTGCCTCCGAAATGTAGAAAGTGAAGGAGCTTCAACTGCATGTAAAATTGTATGTAATTTGCTTTACTTGAGTAAATAATGTTATAATGTTAAAACCCACCACTGACAGACATGTGCAGTCTTCTGGATTAAGGACACCAAACACGACATCATTTTCAAGAGTTTTAATAATTTACTAAAAAAGAGTGTAAAAGTAACAGATCTCTGCCACTAAAGTGGATCTGCTTGATATTCAAAGTGATGAGAGATGTAACAATTTTTTTGCAAACTTGCCCTTGTCTGTACATTTGTGTACACTTACTAGGCAATTTCACCTCTTGGCTGTAATTAAATGAGTTTTGCGCCGTATACTATATATCAAAAAAGCTCACAGCAAAAAAATACTTTGATATGAATCACTTGAAAGTAAACCAACCAGCATGAAATGTACAGCTTTAAGAAAATTCAAAAAAACACAGCTGAAAAGTGTATATACAAACATGCTAGGAATCTAACAAAGAGCAGACTGAGTGAAGCTGAAGAGACAGGCCTTTCTAATGGTTTGCTTGACATCATTTAGGAGAGCCAATGAAATAAAGCATCATTCTTAAATATTTAATTACCTTGCAATGTTCAAATACCACGGTCTTCTATTGCGTATTTCAAGTTTTTAAGCAGAAGAGGAACACTTTATAAATATACAGTATACTGTATCTCCTGCAACAATTAGTTTTAATTTAAACATTTAAATAAAAAGCTAAAATGTTCAGTATCTGTAGAAAATAAAAAAGAACAACTCAAATGCATTTTCTTTGATAAATGTTCATACTGTGTCCATTTCTAAAGAGATGGTTGACTCCATCACCCTTATCATTAAGTGCCTGCTTGGAAGAGGTAATATATATTTATGTATATACATATATATCAAATTCTATGACATGATATAATTTGTATAAATATGGCATCTTTACAATTGCATTAAAATGACAAATTTTATTTCAGATCCCAAGACAATTAACAGTCAATTGGGAAAAAAGGCCTTGTTTAAGTTTCTCATTTTTTTGTTTTAAATATTAAAAATAAGTCTCAATTCTTTGCAAATGTATGTCTTACATTATAAACAACACTTCTGTTTTAATTGGTCAAATATGTTCCATTGTGTTATTATCTACAACACTTTGGAAGGTGAGGAAAAAGTGCCTTTATCAAATGCTCCCTCTTTGGAGTAAATGAGGACATTTGCCCCTTTCAGAGTAAAGGTAAAAGTTTCATCAACCAAATGAAAGTCCCAAGAAGCTCAACAGTGCAGTTCTGTACAAAAATGTAAAAACACCATTAACACATTAATTGATGTAACAAAGCAATGGGTGTGTTTTCATGCCGTTTTGCTGGTTGTACAGTATGGAGTTATGTGGCCCTGCACAAATGTCCATTTTCACAGGTGAGGGTATAACAAGACTCATAGAGAGCTTCTGTCATCCACAGATGCTTCAAATGCCACTGAGAGATGTGGCCCATGTGGGAAATAATGCTGCTTTGATCAGGACAGAGTTGTGATATGTCAGTAAAATGGGCATAGTTGGATAGATCCATCTGTTTCTCCCCTGGAGAGCACCATAGCAGTTTTGAAGGTACAAACTGGATTTGCACGGTGTTGTGGTTAATTGTGGTTATTGTTCAGAGCATTTCACTCTTCTTACTACATTCCAGGCCCAGGAGAGTCTGACTTGCCCTGTCCTTCATTTGGCCATTAAATCCACATGTACCCAAAACAAAGGGAGAGTTCTGGTGCTCTCTGGTGCCCAGAAGGAGGAAGCGTAGGCACAGAGGAAACAGAGGGGGCAGGCAGTCCCCCAAAGTTGTCCTTGAAGTCTCACACGGCTAAAGCATGTTCAGGATGGCATTGTACATTTGGATCAGTACAGCCAGGTGGACGGGCAGGCAGGATTGGCGGTCTTGAGTGGCAGGGGTACACGTCAGCCAGGATAGGGTGTTATACTGCTCCAATACAAACCTGGGTGTGAAAAAAATATACAATTTGCACAAATGTATTAATTCTGAAAAATATTCTAGTGATTCATATTCAAGGGCTAATAAATTCAATACATTTCCATTATGCTTCATTCTCAATATTAGTTATTCATTTAATTCAGGATTAGTTAGTAATTTTTTTTCTAAGCTTTTAATTTTTCACAATTATCACATTCTATACACCCTTACATAATAATCATTTCAGAGACAAGATGAATACTAAATATTGTAAATTAAAATGTTACTTCATTTATATTTTATAGTTTTGTGCAAACAATCCAGTATCTGTTTTCACTTGCACTGTACAGCAGATCTGTCAGGACAAGATGTGTGAAGTATTTACCTGAGCACATCAGAGGTGGTCTTTGAGTCTAAGGGGTGAGGGGTCCTTTTCGTCTTGTCTGACACCAGTTCATCTGACTGGGCAATGGAGATATGGTGGTGCAGAGATGCCTGAAGTGAAGAAGCAAAGGACATCTTTTTATCCCTTTTCATTTTGCTCTCAAATTAAATGAGCTTTACAATTAGTCTCTCTCTCTGGCCCACAAACACACACACACACACACACACGCATACACAGATTTGAATACCTTGAGGAATAGTGGACACTGGCTCTCAGCCTGTGGGCAGGAGGCCCAGAACCAGTGCGGAAGTCCATTTGCTTGTGCAGTGGAGACGTAGTAACCCAGAGCCAGCGGCTGCTGCTTCAGCTCCTCTGGTGGATTGTCCCTGGACAGCAAGCGCTCTCCCTGGCTCTATACACAAAGGAGAGAGCCGGCAATTAATTACAACCTTTGTTGTGGTCCTCAAAAATCTTGGGTCACGGCCTTTATCATCTATTCATGTATGCATAGTGTAGTTCCAGGATTAGCACACCATTATTTAGTTGCCTGTGTTTTGAGTTCACCTTGAAGATAGATGTCATAGACTACATAGCTGTATATTATAGTATGCAATCCTAGGAGATCAGCAGTATATAGTTATTATATATCACAATATAGTTTTAAAACAAAACTTACAGCTACAAAAACCCACTTGAAGGGGTAAAATACAAATGTATAATTATTTATGCTTTTCCACTTAGATTTTCTTGCTGCAAGGTTATTGTGAGAGATGAACATATACATTTGCATTTTCTCCCTGCAGGTCAAAATACATTACCCAGTGTGTTCCCACCATTTGTCAGTACTGTATGAAATCTGGTGTAATATAGGTTGTCAACACATCTCTTCTCCTTTGCCTCCAGGACAAATTCTTTTGCATCTATTTTACTTGGCAAATCACAAATTCTGATTTTCATTTGAAACTGTGAGGCGCTGAGTGTCACTTAAGACTGAACATGCTTCAAAGTACAAAATCAAATCTCAACCTGAACAGGTATGCATTTTACTTCCACCAAAATACCCCTGTATTAAGCAATTGAAATGCAAATTTCGATGGTAATGTATAAATATAGACTCATGCTTTTTTCCCATGTAGGTTTTGAAGGCATGCTATTTTGTTCCTTTGTTACAGGGTGTCATCACTTACAACTGCGGGATGGTTTTTAGCCACCGATCCCTGACTCACCCTGGTGTGCTGGAAATGTGATCCCATTCCCATTCCCATCCCAGAAGGAGAGCCAGGTGAGGGCACCGGTGAGGTGTTGGGGGAAGGGTGAAGGGTCCCTGTGATCAGCATCATATCATGGCCGATGTCATTCTCCAGTTCATCAGGAAAGGGCAGATCAAACATGTCATCTGAGGGACAAAACAGAGGGAAGCAACAGTGAGACCTTTCTATTCTTGGGTCATTCTAATTATCAACACAATTATGGTTCCCACAATTTACATTCCTATTTTTAGTTCACAGTACAATTAAGTCCAGAAATGGAGCATCATCATTTTTTGCATGAGCCTTTTGTGACTGTGACACTGGGAGAGATAATCTGGCACAAAGATGCCCCCTGCTGGTACAAAATAATACATCTAAACCATTTATAAAACAAGGACCTTGAGTAAGTTTGAAACTACAGTGTGGCTGTTATCCTGCTAGTTATTACCATTATTGTCCTCTGTAGGGTAGGAACTGGGTGCCAGCTGTGTGGTGGCAGAAGTAGGGAAGACTAAAATGTGTGTACAGGAAGCATCCTGAGGCGTGTTCAGCTGAGAGGTCTGCAGGTTTAGAGCAGTGCTGCGTCCAAACACTGAGCCCATGGTCACTGCATCTGGAGACACATACAGAAACACAGAGCAGGTGAGGAGTCTATTTACATTACTGCTACTCACTGTAATTCCGGTGTACTGTAATATGTTGGATACTATAATACTAGTAGCAACATAAATTAAACATTAACACCACAGCTGGTATAAACATCATTTATGATAAACAAAATGGACAGACTACTAACCAGGCATGATCACAAAGGATCCCTGTGGCTCCATGGCTACCAGGCAGGCACTGAGGATCGTGGGAGAGTCAGCAGCTGAGATCCCACACATGCGACAAGCCTCCCTCAGCTGGCGCCCTATTGAATGGAGGGAATGCTCCCCGAGGAGCGAGCTCCAGTCTGGTTGAGACAGGGGGTGGGAGGTGCATATGTCAGATAGAGAGAACAAGATGAAAGCAGAGGAATTTAGAAGAAGAGGGGGAGAGAGATGCACAGTCTTTTACTGAATCATTCCCCAGCTAATTTTATCTTATGGTAAAATTCTCAATGAAAACTAAAATAGACATAAAAAAAGACATAAAAATGAGAATAGAAGACGTGGATTAAACCTAACACAGTTTGAAGTTTGACATTTAGCCCTAAATATGTCATAATTATGTCTAAGTCCAGGACTTCATTTACTTCAAGTGAATATTAGAGAGCTAGATGAGTTTGGGCTGCCTTATAAGCAACAGGACAGAAGGCAAACATGGCACCACATACTCTATGTACTGATGTTTCTAAATGGATACTGAGGGACGTGAGTTTATAGTTCTCAGCGCAGCACTTGGTAAAACAAAGTGATAACAGTGATTATAAACTGATACTTTATCCACATTAGAATTAATGAAACAAGATTATCCTGGTTTCACTCACCCTTTAGCTCCCCGTGCCCCAGTCTGCCTAATCGACCAATCACAATCCTCCATGGCAGTGAGGTCATCTGGATGATGCCAATGCACCACTCCCACAGCTTCTGCAGTCCCATCTTCCTGGCTGAAACCTTGGGACGTCTTGCTCTGAAGAGAAAAAACAATGAAATGCATGAAGAGTATGGAGAGTATATTGTCATGAAAACAACAAAAGCAGTTTGGGTCATTATCTACAAATTCTCACCTGTTGGGTACATCAATGTTGATAATGCAGGTCTCCAGGAGCTCCCCCTGCTGGTCAGTGCAGGACACCAGGATCCAGCGCTGGTCATGTGACAGACAGTATCCTACAAAGAGCACATTGTATTTGGGAGGGAGCTCAGCCCATATCTCTCCTGGCTCTGGCTGCTTTGGACGGGTTGGACCAAGGATGAATGGTGCACAATACATCTGCACTGGGCTTGGATGCTGAAGGGTGAAATTAAGATTTAAGAATTAAGAGTTGAAAAGTAATTGCAGTGATTTACAGTAAGTTGCAGTTACATCATGAATTTTAATGCTCACCTCTGGACCCTTAAGTACAGAATTGACAGTGGACACCGGTCCAAAGCCAGTCAGGGACTTGATGTGTGTTTGCTGGGGTAGCAAACGTCTGCACTTGGAGTAGCAAGAGAAAGCCATGGAGCGTAGGTGCTGCAAGTACAAGTGGCTCTCACCACTGGCTGGCTGAAGAAGATACTGGCATGACACCACCTATGTAAGATGACAAGAGAAGTAAAGAAAAGATGATGATCACAGGAGCCAGAGTGAATCATATTCAATCCTAACTAGTGTGAATCTCAGTATCTGTACCTGCAGTACCAGTGCAGGTCTCATCATCTCAGGCAAAGTCTGTAGCATCTCTGTGTAGCAGCGAAGAAGCCCAAGTAGCCAAATGCTTCCTGCCTCTACTTCATCACCTTCCTCTTCCTCTCCCCCTTCACTTCGCACTCCACTTGAGCTAAGAAAAGCATCCACTATGTAAATAACAATAGCTGGTGGGTTGGTGTGGCTGTCCATTGAATCAGCAACAGTGGGGATGCCAATTCTAGACTGCTCAGAAGTCCTGAAAGAGAACAAGAGAAGAAAGAAGCTGTATTGCTTCTAATGTGTGGAACAACGCTTGAAATTACGTAATATCTCCCAGTAAATCAGGTCTTACAGTTCAGGGTTTTCTGCTGGTGTGTTTGCTGGTGGCGTGGCACTGGACGTCGCCTTAGAATCGCTGGTTCCTCCTTGAGTTGCCTCCCCTGTCTGGCCCGAGGTTGCTCCAGTTGGGGTCGTAGCATTTGCTGAACCGACAGTACCTTGAGCTTGTTCTCCATCAGGAGCCCAAGCTTGACTCTGCCCAGAGGAGGCAGGCTGTGCAGAGGATGTGTTGTTTACAGGAGCCTGGGCTTTGGGGGGCAACAGAAGACTGCTGTCCAGAGTCAGGGCTGACAACTGGGGACCTGAGGGAATCATGAATTTATGTTAATATCTATATATTGTAAAATAGATTAGATTAATTAGATTAGATTTTCTCACCTAGCTGCTGCTTGCAGGCATAAGCATAAAGTTTAAGCTTGCTGAGGTTGTCGGCGTGCTGCTGCCCAGCCCAGGGTCCAGTTATCCACTGATCCACATCCAGCTCTTCCAGCTTTTCTGGCTCCACATCTTCACCCACACGCACAAGGCCATCCCTGGACACCTTGGCCAGAGGACGGTGCTTCCCGAGACGGCACGTCTAAAAATATAGAGACAGGGGTACTGTTCATTCTCTTATTGGATACATTTATTATTATACATTTACTATTTACCATCTTCATTCATATATTTGGTGAAATTCAAACATTCTTGTGTATCATAATTAAATGTCCTACCTCATACACAGCACTGAGCTCCTGGAAGAAGGCTCGGGCTGCAGCCAGCAGAGAAGGGCTATTGGGGCACAGTACCACGTAGGCCACATCACGCTGCCCCCCATAAGGCTCAAGTAGCAACTTCTCCCAGAAAGGTAACGCCAAAGGAGACAATGCTAAGAAATCCCTCTCTCTGTCATAGCCCAGCAACACCGTAGGTATTGGCAAAGGCTCTGGTGACTCCTCCGAACCTTAGACAAATATAAATAGTGACATTTTTAGTACTTTCCAATGATGACATCCCTGTAGAGATTTACAGTATCACAGGTACACAGTACATATTCAGTAAAAAAACAACATGGGATTTGTTTTATGCAGAAAAGCAAAGATTGGATTGACTCACCGTAGGAGCCCCTCCCAGCCATCTTATGGAACTGCTGCCAGGTGAGCGGACCCTGAACATGTTGGATGTTTTCCCAGGTCCGTCCCGTTCTCTTCTTCTGGATGGCATCCTGCAGGAAAGGCTGCAGTGACAGCAGCATACGAACCATATCCTGGGACGACAACATGCTCATGTCCACCACTGCGGAGATTGGCGCACACCAAGGAACAAACACACACGAAAGAATACATAGACGGAAAAATGCATGTTAACAAGTTTCTATGCACAAAAAGACACAAACACATAAAACACATTAATAAATAGTTTAGATAACACAAAGGCATCTAAGGCATTCATAAATAAATAATAACAATAATAACATTCACATCAAAGACTTTCCAGTCTATAAAGTGGTGGCTGATAAATGGGAGCTTATGCTATGTATCCTTCAAATCCCTTCTGTAGCCGCTAAATCAAATTTCTTACCATTAGTGTGAGGCCAGGAATGAAGAGCTGTACTTCTAACCACAGCTGGATCTACTTTCCCTCCTGTGGGGTTATCCACATACTGCAGCCCTTGTTCCAAGGCATTGTAACACTCCACACAAGCATCACTCCCATCTGCCCACTGCTTTTCAGACATCCAACTTTGCAGCAGTGCCCCCTTGCGGCCATGGCAGGAACAGCTGAGGGGGAGGTGCAGCGATGTCAGGGAAGAAATGGGCTGGGAGCACTGTTCCTGCAGAAGGATCATGACAGACGGTGAGGCAGGGGCTGCGTCCTGCGGCCGCTTGGCCCTGGGGTCTCCCATAGTTGGGTCCCGCCGGCAAAGAGCCAGCCTCCTCTCGGCTGCCCGGCCTACCTCAGAAGTCCGGCCATAAATATCCAGCTCATCCTCCAGGAAGAGGCCTGTGCCATGGGCCAGCCTCCTGTTCACAATGGCACTGAAGCCACACATACAGCGGTACTGATCTTCACAGGTGGAATCGGGGATATACACTCCCACATCTGCTCCTTTGACATTCATATTGCAGGCACAGATACAGCAGCTGTCAAAGTTGCGATCCTTGAATACGTTGAGGACGGAGTCTGAGAGCAGAAGAATAGCATACAGGCTGTGGGCCTCCGGCAGGGAGGGTCCAGGCCGAGCTAGGGGTTCCACAGAGCTGAGAGGGAGGCTGGTGGAGGGTGTAGAGGCTGGTGAGCTCAACTCAGTGCCATCTTGCTTCACCGAACCCTGTCCAGAGCTGGCAGCATTAATTCCCCTTGGTGTACGAGGGGTTCGTGGAGTGGGCACAGAGAAGCGGGGAGTGGCAGGAGATGGGAGGATACCAACAGTAGTGCTTGCAGAAGCAGTGGTGGCACTCATCTGACCATACTCCTGATCTGTGAGAGTGTTGACACTGGGGATGTTTCTGGAAATAACACAAATTAAAGTAAACAACAGCTAATAGATCATTCCATAGCTCTGAGGAGCAGCTCTTGCAGGTCACACTGCTTCTCACACCCGAACAGTGTAAAAACCAATATTACATTATGTTTAGAGTGCTACACTCTTGTGGTGCAGCTAAAAATTCAACCTCACATATTCCTCCCACAGAAACAACATACTGCAGCAAAATGTTTTAACAGTTTGAACAACATGTTTATACATTTCTTTTATGCTGGTCATAGACGATTACTCACGTATATCCATCCTTGATGAAAGTGGCATTCTGGGGATGCATGACTGCAGGGAAATGCTCCATTTTGGGCAGCAGGGCCCAGGATGGGCGGTAGTAACATTGCTCAGGTATCTTGAGTGGTGGTAGACTCTGGCTGGGTAGGCAGGACAGTGGAGCAAACATGGAGGAGCCTATTTGTGGCTGGATTGGGAGGAAATGAAAGTTTGTTGTTTAGTTACATAGAAACACATTTCATAGTATAGCTGCAAGAACAGCCACATAATTTGTCACATCTCCCCAGTAGTATAAGAGTCCCTTTTAATTCTGAAACTGTAAGTGGACATCACAACACCACAGGCTTTGAATTAACTAGTGTCACTGTCATGCTCTTAAAGAATAAGCTTAGAAACATGCAATTTCTTATTGTCAATAAATTTCATTAAAGGCCACAAATGAGTCACACATTAATATAAACATGTGACTGCATGTGTAGTACTGTACTTGCTGTATTTGTAGCAGTAGGGCATTGTATGTGGAACTGTACTACAAAAGGCTGCACTAAAATAAATGACAGTGCCCGTGTTCATTGTAATGAAGGATCATATCACCCAGTTGAACAATGTGGCTCATTGATGCAGTGGAGAGCCAAGGCACAGAGCAGTAAGCAGTTCATGCTTCGTGCCAATAGAATTAAGTCATTGCTGGTTTTGAGTTTTTCAGCAATGGTGCTTAGGTGTTTGTAGTCATGAAACAAGGAAGCCTAATATGTGTCACACCTTATCAACAGGTTTAAACATTTTTTGTGATATTTTGACTGCCAACAAAGAGTGTTGGTGATTATAAGCCCACTAGCAAACCTCCTCTGGCCACTCTCATTTACAGTGATATTTCCCAAATAATGTTTCTTATTTACAAACTTTATAAATGATGGAGGGAGCAGCACAACACAATGGAAATCCATTTTTCTGTAGCCTGTAGCCGCAGTTGTCATTAAGCTACAGTACCTGGATCCCATTAATTCTAATGCAAACAAGCTTTTCAGTCTCGTTTGTATGTTTCACATATCGAGCTACACTAAAAATGCTTGTTGTTTGGAGGAGCCTGTTGTTTTGTGTTAACAAGCAGATGCACCTAATAGTGGCCACTAAGTGCATTCTACTATAATTGGCATTTCCCAACTCACAGAGCCTGCAGTCAGTGCAGATGTCTGACTCACAATGTGGAGATGGTTAATTAGTGAGCTACAGGTAAATGATTCCAACATGATATGTGAGCATGACCAGATGCTCAGTAACTAGCTGCAAGTCAGTCAACAAGTGCTTGCCATGACTTCCACTTGATGACCAGATTTTATGTGGATTTAAATAATTTGTGAACATAATTAACCGGCAAGTCAACCTTCACATGGTTGAATGTTATTTTCTCAGTTCATACTTTAACGTATGACGCACAAAGCTAAATATGCTGCAAAATGTGTTGTGAATTGGGCACCGATGCCTCACCTTAATATCCTCCTGCCTGGGACTGGCTATGCTCTCATCCATCTCCATCCTGTATTCAGTAAGCTGTGTCGAGGCCATAGGTGGCAGGTGGTCAGCTGCTCCGCTGGGTGCAGGTGGCTCTTGGCTCGGGGTGTCACGATATGTCATGATGGGAGAGAAGGCTGGGTGCTGCTCTAGAGAAGGTGGTGTGGGAAACATCCGCTGAAGGTCTGCTACTGCTGAAAGCACACAGAAATGGAGAAAGAGATGAAGAGACGGGGAGGGGAGTCAAAAAAAAAAAAAAAATCATTATCATTCCAATTCCACCAAAAAAAAAAATTTCCACACATAAAGTACGAATGCAGTGGCTATACATAAAAACTGTAGTCAGATGCCACTGAAATATATTTCATCAAGATTTTTACAAGTTAATACGCATCAATGTGACTCACTTGATGGATAGGGTACTGCAACTCTCCCTTCCTTCCCGAGAGGGCGATCTTCTGTCGACACTGGCAGCTTTGCTGAGTGCTGGTTGGGGTAAACAGTCTACAAATTATTACACATAAGATGAGATGATCAGTTTTATTCAATGCAGTATTCTGTGCTTCAGAATATTGAAACATAAAACACACAGGATAATAGACAAATTATACTGAGACCTAATGTAATGTTTCCACAAAATCTTTTAACTTTTCTCCTGTGCTAATTACAGTTTGTTTGCTAAAATGCAACTGCATGTGAGTCACTTTATATGAAAGACACACACACAAGACTATAGTAAATAAACCATGATGTCTCACCCCCAACTCTTCCTCATCTTCATCAAATATGTTGTCTAGGTCAGAGATGTTGACCACCAGATCTTTTTCTCTCGTCAGGGAAGGATTGGCTTTGGCAGCTGCGTCATCCTGACATGATTCATCTAAAACAGAAACAACTTTTTGCTCAGCTGCTCAGTAAAACTCATGAAACATTGGACACTGAAATATGGATTTTTTTCAGTGTACTGTTGAATAAGTATATGATGTTGATGGAAGTAAGAGTGCTTACTTGATTTTGGAGCCGAGTTAAAAATGGACATAGCATCTTTCCCATCAGGCAGTGCTCCATTGCTGGTGATTTCTTCTCCCTGTTGGATGAATTAGAAGAAAACATGTCCAGTTCCAGTCTTATTTTCAAAATAAGAGATCCTTAGCCAGAGCCACCCAGATTTTGTGCCACATTTTGCTGCATGAAATGCTCATTGAGAAAGTGTTATTTTGTGCATTTCACAAAATTGTGAAGATTAATTTGGAATTTTAAGCAAGAAAATGTTCTAGTGTGAGTGCCTGCTTTAGGTTTTCTAAGTATAAAGGTATTTGGATTTAAATCTGTGACATATGATTTTTGGGCCACATGAGGGCAGCAGAAACCAGCTGTGAACACAACACTGATAGATTGTTACCTTTAAAGTTGAATAATGTGTTGCTAATGTGTTAGCAAACAGCTATCAGTAGCAAGCTGAAACTCCCTATAAAGATTTGTAGATGGTAATTCTCTGTTGGTTCATTACTATAACATCACTATAACATAATACATGTGATCCATATTAATATAAAAATTGTGATTACAGTCACATGATGTTTCTCTGCAGTTTGTGTTGTCCTACCTTGGCCTTCTTGCTGGGCTCTCGCCCTTGACCCTTTAATCTCTTGGAAGTGGAGAAAGTGTACTCAATGTCTCCTTCCTTAAAGTCGTAGGGATCATCCCCAGGCTCCCGCAGTGCCTCCACGCCTGGCTGCTGGAACAGGCCCAAAGTGTGTATGTGGTCGCTCACCCTCTCCTCTGAGATTTTGAATCTCTTGTGAGTCTGTGTGTATAGTCTGGAGGAAGGGAGGAGACAAATGCGATCAATTAGTCTGTGATAGTAGTGCTCCTTCATTTTCACTGTCTTGTTTTTTTTTGTGGCCTCATATCTCATATCTAATCTCATATTTTCCAGATTATAGAAAGTTAGATGCTTTTGATGAATGTATCTCACATAGTAGCTTGCAGAAATGCTGATGCTTTGAATGTGATTCAGGTAGCACTGCCCTGTATTTCCAGACACCTAGAATCTGTCTATATTCTTTGTTAATACACTCCTTGTCATTCTTCTCCCACCTATACCAAACCTTTAACACTGTGTCTCTCTCCTACCTCTTCAGTGGAGCTCCTTCACTGGCTGCCTCTGTCTTCACTTCCTCTACTTTATCAGTGGGGAGTTCAGGAGGTCCAAAGTCAGTCTTATCAGTTCTGGGAGTCCTGAAGCCTCTCCACCATCCAGCCCCACTCTCCCTCTGCTTCAGCAGAGCTGTATACACAGCTGTCTCACTGGTAATCACCCCCAGTCCTGAAGTTCCATCTGGACAGACGGACATATCCACAGGCCCCTCAAGAACCTCTGGGTCCTGCACCCGGGGGTGTGGGCTAAGTGTGGGTGGAAGTGGAGACATTGGTGAATGTAGAAGGGACTCAGGGGCTTTTCTGGAGAGCGGTTTGGGATATTTGCAACTTGGCAGAGTGGACAGAGGCTCCAAGGGTGGCTCCAGTGCCACAAGTCCGCCAAGCTGGGGCCCTCCTGGTGAGTCCTGTTCCAGAGGGGTTTCCTGTGTGACAGATAGACGGTGGTGGAAGGGGATCGTGGCTGGCCTCTTGGACTGTTTGTCAGCCTTTTCTGTCTTGTCACTGGTCTTGTGTTTGGGCAAGGAGGGAGGGTATAATGAAGGGCCAGAGGACTGAGCAGGGTTGGCACTTGTCTGTACGTTGGCAGTGGATGTGGTGGTCAGATTCAGCTTCTGTTGCCTCAATCTGTAGCAAAGTCAAGCAAAACGAAATTAAAAAAACAAAATTAATCCAAGATGAAAATAAAAAAACTATGTAGAATAAGTTTTAAGCTGTTTCTTATCTGACTAAGAGAGGCAAAGTACGAGTTTATCCAATTATTACAGAGTTGTTGTTTAAATACCACAATAATGAGAGTCATTCAGTTGCCAAATTTCCCACTTTCAAAACTGTCAGGTTGAGTTTATCTTTCTTATTCGAAGTCAACTATAAATACCTTTTCAGAGCTGCCATGTATTGTGTTCAAAAAAAAGATTCTGACAAGTGACAAAGCATTTCACTCTTTTCTGCAGTAATCTTTTTTGATGTTAGATTGAGATCTGGAATGTGAACAAAATGCTCATATAAGCAGTAGGATTTTAAAACTTTATCAGGTGTATTGCTATCACAAATGTTATGAATCTTGACAAGAGGACTGTGCCTTTTGTTGACATACATTTAAAAATTCCTTGAACGAAGTCTTAATTTGAATAACAAGGGAGCAAAAGGTCTGTAATAAATGTGAAACAAGACTCAGATCCTGTACATATAAGCGTGATTCTGTTGTTGAACAGCTTGGCTGGAGCTCTGTGGTACCTGGAGCAGCTGCAGGGCGCTCTCGCTCCCAGATCGTTGAAGTCCCATGTGGCGATTCCATTTGGCACTTCCTTCTTAGGCGTCACATCAGATGGCGGATTCAGTCTACGGGGAAAAAACAGGTCCATGAGGGCACCAGCTCAACTGCATCACTGCACTTCAATAATAATCACGCCGAACAGGGGAAACTTACACACGCTGAGGCTGGTTGAGATAGCACTCCCTCCAGGCCTGATGGACCACCTGACAAGTAAGTTTCTTCCCAGAGTGCTTTGGGCTGATGCTAGTGACGCTCATGCTGCTGTCTGGTGTGGGAACGCTGGACACAGAGGTCACAAAGCCACTGTCCGCTGAAAATATGAAAGGTGGAGCAGAGTTCACAATCCAGGAATAAGCACAGGGTTTTCAGCCATTACTTTTCATTCTAGTTTCCATCTCCTCTAAACACCAACCACCATCTTTATGTCTGTTCATGAATACA
This sequence comes from Rachycentron canadum, assembly GCA_038496675.1. Lineage (NCBI taxonomy): Eukaryota > Metazoa > Chordata > Actinopteri > Carangiformes > Rachycentridae > Rachycentron > Rachycentron canadum. The sequence goes on from CM076666.1 coordinate 12,559,834, forward strand.
TAAATTATGGCTGCATAGCCACAATTTTACATTCACTCAAGTTCAGGGATAAATGTGACTTATTCATGGTGAATATACAGTATAATAGTGAGTAAATAGTATTTCTCAAGAATAAGGACTCTTTTATTTGTCATCATTTGTTCCAAAATAGATTATTGTTGAGTAAAAACATCACTGATATTTATCTATTATGTGATTTAAATTGATGCATTTCAGTATTTCTGCGATGCCTCAGCTTGTAAACACAATGAGCACATTTTATTTAAGTGCCTTTCAAGATACCCAAGGACACTTTATAGGCAAACTAAACACTCAGAAGCAAAAACATGGTTAAAAAAATAGACATAACATGCATGTATAATGTGGTATCTGATTTCCTGTCTCTGCATTCTTTTTACCTGAGCAGGGCTGCTCTGGTGAAGTCGGCGGTGTGAGCGGCACGCTGCAGTGGTTCGGCTCCCTGTTGAGGCCCTGAGTTTGAGGAACAGGTGGAGGCTGCTCCACTGGGAGGTCCCCCTGGGCGATCAGCACAAAAGCAGCTGGGTAGGTCATCCTCACTCCACCTAGGAAGATAATAAAGGAGGACATTATTTACGGTTATGAAACAACAGGGTGTCTGCTGCTCACTTCTAACTGTGAGGTGGATTGAAACTGTCAGAAATGGGTACAATGTGTAGGAGTCAATTATGCAACAACCACATAAGAACTGTTGTAACAAAATCACATCACCAACTAAATTTTGCTGAATAAAATTATATATGTTCAACATGTTCCCAATAATTAGTGGCAAGAGACTGGCTTTATAATATATGCAATGCTGTTGCTTTGGATGCACTGATGCAATCATACCCTTTCTCTCACTGCTCATATAAAACATCATCTTAAATCCCTTTACATTGACACCTTGACTTTAATTTCAGGCAGCAGAGACTAGACAGGCTTTCCTCTTTAGTTGTAAAAGCCACTGGTATCCATGGGAGTTTTGATTATAATCAGGTCAAACCAATGCTGTGGGATCAGACTGATTAGACAAAGCTGTTAGAGTAACTCCCTGCGGCTTTTACCACGACTTCCCTATCTTTCTTCTCTGTCTCTCTCCTCTCTACCCTTCCAGTTATTTCCACTTTGAAATGTGTTAAATGAACATGAGGATCATCACAACAAAAGTGCACTTCAATAGCACCCCCATCCACTAAGACCACAGCTCAAAATGCCTGTGAGTCTAAAGTACGTGGAGACCAAGGTAGTGAATATGATGTTGTTCCCTGTTTTAGCAGAACAACTTTTTATTGTGTACTGATGTGTGATTGTTTAAAATGCTGATGTTTAAATAGTAGAAAAATGTCCATGAAGTAGAAAATTCCACACCATTTTAAATCCACCAAACACGTTCACTTTTTCCATACCTACGATGACCTCCACTGCAACGTGACAGTTGCGATCGTAGGCCTGGCTTGCTTCTTCTTTTTCCTTCTGTCCACTTCCCTCTTTCTGCAGGAGAACCATAGGGTAGAAGTAGCTCCAGTCCTCCATCAGCTTCCGTACTGCAGGGTCACTCATTTTGTAGGCCTGACCTGTCAGAGTGCCACTCAGCCCGTACGGACTCAGGATCACTGCAGATGATTAAAACAGATTAGAAGGAGAAAAAGTATAAATTTGCTGTGTGTGATTATATTGCACAGTAAGTAGCTGAGAGGTAAAGAGAGTGAGTTTGCAGACAGTTCTCTTAACTTATCATAAACTCATAAAATGTCAGTTAATCATTTGATTGGGACTAGTTCTGTTTAGCCAATGCAAATATGAGATAAGCTCATATAGTCTTTCTACTGACTGTTACTATTGGGATAACTGGTACATTTACTCAAATAAAATCTTGAGGTATTTCTACTACTTCTACAGTTCAAAAGGATATACTGTACTTTTTAATTTACACATTATAGTTATCTAACAGCTGTAATGACTAGATAGTTTGCAGAAAAGAATTTGACAGAAAACATGAGTTGATAAAGTATGGTGCATTCTTATTGAGTAAACAACTCAGGAATGTCCATAAAAGTTAAATTTAGCTTTAAAACTTACCAGCTACAACAGTATATATTTATATAGTAAGTAATATTATAATAATAAGTAATACTTTCACTGTACTTTTACTTCACTGCAGTGCACTCTTACTGAACATCATTCTTGTTTTGTTCTGTGTACATAAACCATCGAAGACAACAATGGGTTTGCGGTATTACCTTGCACTGGCGTGATGGAGGTCTGTGCGAGACGGATGTGGTTTTCTGTGATGTGGTATGCAGGCTGGTGCTGGGCGATCTCCACACTCGTGCACACATTGCTCTCCCCGTGGAGGAAGAAGGAGAAGGAACATGATAGGTGCTCACTGGGGACAGAAGACAGCAAAGGTTTAAATCATGAGACCACAGAAAGACAGACACAGTGGTGGTGTACATGTCCTGTTGTGTGTACTGATCTGAGCAGTGAAAGATGTGAGCAGATCCCTCTGAGCACCAGCTTGTGTACGACATAAAAACAAATTAAACGGCAATATGAGTTTTCACTGTCAAACAGACAAACTCTCTTTGTCCATTTTAATTGAATGCGAATTAACCTACACAACTGCAAACATAATTAAACTGAGATTTAAATTGAATTGAGATTACATTTGATTATGTTCAACTTCAGATTACACAAACCCATGAATCACATGTATTGAAACACAAATGCAGAATATGGATATGCCAGTCTTTCAAGCAACAGCGTGACAAATGACGAGTGCTTTTCTCCAAATAGCAATTTAGCGAGCACACTCAGAATGTGTCTTTGTAAAAGCCTTGCCAATCTCTACCTACATTGATCATCTTCATCATTTCCCATATAGGCTCCTTATTGCAGGTATAAATCCTCATTTGCTTATGACTGATTGTGGTGACTACATGTTTACATATGCAGTGCTCTCTTTATTACACAGGCCCAGCACAGTTCATCATGCATTCCTCTTTTTTTTTTTTTTTTTAATCACAGAGGAGTAATTGTCTAGGCCTTATTGCAATCTATATACCAGTGGGTGGGCTGGACATCATTAACTATCATCGGCTTCACTGATGTATATTTTTAATCTATAAAGCTCCTTACCACCTTGGTTTATATATATCAGACTGACAATAAAGTCAGCAGGTACTGTAATCGCCTTGTGATTACCCTGCTGCCTATGCAATATCTCCTTTGCCCTGAGGGAGCTGGACCTCCATTTGAGCTGTAATGGATCATCAAATTCAATAAAATGGCCAGTTCCACAGTCACTCATGGGCAGAACTGAACACAATCATGAGGGAGCCTAATATCACGTGCCGTTAACCGTGACAGCCTCCAGGTGGCGCTTAATGCACCCAAAAGAGGCCAATTTCTCTGCTTCATAAACATTCCCGATGCTCCAAGAGAAAAACATACCCTCATAACAGCAGGTGGTTTGAACACAGGTCTGCACAATCACAGGAGGAAGAGCAGAGCTAAAGCTCATACATATGCATGCACAAGCCTGCAAGAAAACAGGGAGCACATGTCGCGTTTGCACACGCACACTCACATTCACACACACGTTGCACTAGTCCATCTTCTAACCAATTCACATCTCCACAAAAAAAAAAGTCAAAATGCTTTCAATGTCACCGCCCTTCATCCTTGTCTTCAGTGCATCATTACACCATAAGAAGAGCTATATATAGCTGCATAGGGAAGCTCAGGGGAACAGCTGCAAGTCAAGAGAACCGGTCCAACTAACTGCCATGCACATTATGCACCCCCAACCACAATTTACATCTTTAGGATCTCAATTGCAAAGTGCTCCAATTATCTTCTGAGTGTCGAGTGCTGAACCTACATGGATAGCTCCAACTCCCAACAAGTAAGTTAAACCTTATTATTATTTTTATTATTATCACTATTATCATTCATTGGCTGACTGCAATGTATTTCAGTATGTTAGACTTTCTGTTCTGCTTGCACTTACAGGCCTAACAGCCCTGCACAGAATACACAGGGCTGTGAAATGAAGCATCCATTCGAAATTTATTTCCCTCTCGTGTCAATAATTCGTTTTTATATTGTTATTTTATATTTTTTATGAGATGTGTGCGTACTGATTGGGAATGATGTGCCTGACAAAAACACTACACCCTCAAGACCCCTCATAAAACCACGGCCCTGGCCAAAAGGCAGGGAATCACAGTTGGAAATCCTCTCTGCTCTCTTTGTATCTTTATTTCTCCTTCTCCGTTTTAAAAATTAGGCAGCAATCCAACAGAATTGGATCCCTTAGTAGGTATTAGTATTGTTCACATAGGTATCACTTATTAATTTCACCCTAAACATAGATTTTGTTATAAAGCAGAGCCCAAGGAAGGCAGGTAATGATTGAAGTCATTTAACATTGTGTCAAGAGGGAAGGATTAGTTGGGTAAACAATTACATTTGATAAACTATACAAGCAATCAGTCTAAGCAATAACTAATGTGCTACAATTATGACCTAAGATCTATTATGACTGCAATAAAGTGCAATTAAATGTGAGTCAGGGAAAAGCAGAACTACAAAAGGAGCATCAAACTGTAGGCTGACGCAGCTGGGAGATTGATGTTCCCTGTCCTTTCACAAAGGGCATTTTCCTGCACAGTAAGCGGGTGTGAGTATGTGGACACACTGGGCTTCTTGCATCCTCCGGGACATTTGTGCAGTCGGCAAGCGTATGTGTATGTGTGTATATTTATGCATGTGTATGAGAAGAGCGGACAGAGATGTGAGGCAGCTGTGTGTGCTGGGCTGTATGAGTACAGGTATTAATAAATGAAGAGGAGTGATGGCTGAGACTCGCCTCAGGGCTGACAGTCCTGTTGAGAGATAGAAAGAGGAGAGGAGAGAAAGAACGGGAGAGTGGGGGGGGGTTGGTTGAGAAAATGAAGTAAGTGAGTGAGAGTGAGAGGAGGAAAAAAGAAGATGAGCAGAGTAGAAAGAAAGACAGCAATGGAGACAGAGTGAACACTTGAGGTAGAAAAATGAAGGAATAGCTCGAATACAAGTGAGACGAAAAAGGAAAGTGAAAGGATAGAGAGGAAATTAGGAGGACAAGGAAAGAAAGATACAGTATAAAATAAGGAGTGAGAGCAAAACGAGTGAGAAGGAGGAGGAGGAGGTGAATAATTCAGTGCCATGCACTGCAATTGCTGCACACATATCGATGAGATCAGAGTTTTAATGGGTGGCTACTGAGCACTATTTTATGGCGAAATCAATCAGGGAATGTAGAGCCAGAGAACACACAGACACATCACATGCTGTCCCTGTGTGTGTGTGCATGCATGGGTGTGTGTATTTCATTAGCTTCATATGTACGGTATGTATCGACAGATCTTCTTACTTGTATGCAGCAATATTCAGCTACTGTATTATATATGTATACATACAAACTGTGTATATATATATATATATATATATATATGCATGTCTGAATACCACTGAAAAAAGGTGAAAATGGGAGTGTTGAGTTCATGTGACAGCATGTGTACTTTCACCATGCTCCCAGCCAGCCAGCAGGGTAGCTGGTTAATGTCTGACATGCACCATGGACTTGACACACTTAAAAACAATGGTTATCTCGGTTGTTGGGCTGCTCTCATGTCTAACACAGTGGGGAAAGATAAAGAAAGATTAAAGGTGATGAAAAGGAATAAACTGTAAAAACAAAATGCACAAGACACACAGATCATATAAAGCCCATGATCTGATAACTGTGTTTAGAAATCATCAACTACCTTCATATGCAGACATGATAGCTTTTTCTTTGAATCTTAAATTGCACCTTAAATTCTCTGTCTCCAACACAGCAGCACTATTATAAATTATCTTCATCTTTCTCACTGCCTAACTCTTCCTACACAATCTGAAAACATCTCTTGGAAACACAAGATTGTAGACTCTGCTGTATGTGGACCAATGCTGAGGATGTTTATCCTCTTATAAGCTCTTATGAGCAGTATGTGTACAAATGCTGCAAAAGTCCTTAGATTGCACTGGCACGAAAAAACATTATTCCATACAAACAAATCCTAACAAACATGCTTGACACACCCAGGCTTATGCAGGTGTGTGCATATGTTTCTGCATGCACATGCAGGCCACACACAACTATTAACAGGAGCATAAGGGGGATTGAGTCATCTTGATGTATTATTCATTGGCCCCCAGTGGCTGGCTTTAGCCCGTGTTCCTATCACAATGTTTGTGTTCAAACAATGCTCCAACTATTTATATGGATTCACAATGGAAAGGTTCCATGCCCCAAGACATGTGCCAGTGCACACTCATTACCGTTTCTATGAAGCGCAGATGAAATTAGATTTATCATTCACCATGAAAATGTTGTCACTGGGCTATTCCCACACAAATGCTGCCAAGAGGAAAAGCCTAAGTCACTAACCTCTGTAAGAGCATCAATGATCGTTACCACAGGCTTTTACCTTCATATCTGTGGTCCTAATTAAAAACGAGGAAAAGGATCTGTTGGTAGGCTGTTGCTGTGATGTATCACTGTCCTCTCTATTGATCTGTGTGTTTTTTTTCTGTTCTCGCACTCTCTCAGTGATTTTTCCAGGTGATATTAGAAATGTACACGTTTCAACTGAGAAAATGCAAATATTTTAGTTAAGCAAATATTTTACAAGACCTTAATTTTATCTTACTCACTTGTAGTACCTTAATGTTTATATGGCTCACAGTGCATGTAGTTAATTTATGAGCCACAGACCTTAGCTGCTGTATTTAAATATAGTCTGTTTTCAAGTGATGTCTCTGTAAAAGGCCATTTTACTACTGATGGACTGAAGGACATAAAATTTTGATAATCAAATTCATTCATGGCTGAAAAAAAAATAGCATTATGATTTTCTGTGTTTTTTTTCCTATACGCATATATTGTACATTTCAGTGTCATCAAGATGGCTTTGAGTTGGACAGCTGAAATTATACTGTTTCAGAAAATATAATAGCACTGTGAACAACTCCAACAAACCTACTCAATTACTCAACAACCCTAGTCTAGAGAGGGGCATTACCTACAAGTGACCACTCACTAGAGGATGAAAAGGAGATACGAAAATTAGATAAAAATTTTAAATGAAGGGCTGTCATGTTATGTGGGCTCTGAGCAGGCGTCCCAAGTTCGAATCCTGGCTGGTGCGACTCATGCATGTCACTTTCCCTCTCTCAGACTCCCCCATTTGTGTAGATGTACGTGTGTGTGTGTGTGTGTGTGTGTGTGTGTGTGTGTGTGTGTGTGTGTGTGTGTGTGTGTGTGTGTATATATACACACACACATTCTATTTTTGATTTATTTTATTTGTTAATTTATTTTTAACTAGCTTACTCAACGGGGTATGTGTGTATGAATATAGGAACACGTAGGAGGATGTGAGAATGCACGAGTATTGGCATATTTAGTTATTTATTTATTTATTTAAATGTGTTTATGACAGAGAATGGTAACATGATGACAAAGTTAAGAGCAACATGTATAACCTGTTCCTAGTTTCTAGTTAATGATATGTAGAAGCAGATGGTTTTAGGTTTCCTTGTACTGATTTTTCCACGGTAGATTTTTAGAAAAAAAGAGTCCAGAGAAAGTCAATTAGGCAGAGTGACAAAGAATGAGATGAACAATGAATGGGATGTCTTCTCCTAAATGGTGGTGAAGCACTTACCTACTGAAGAAATACTACTGAAAAAAAAACACAATAAAAAACATAAAAACAAATTCATTAAAGTCAGTAGTAAAAAAAATAAAATAAATAACAGCTATAAATCCAGCGCATTTAACTTTTATTACAGTGTTTTTCACAACTGGTCTTTAAGCCAATCACAACACTTCAGTCATCCGCCAGTTCACCATTCATTCATTCAGTAACTCAGTTTCCATCTGCCATTTTTCTTCTCAGTGACTCTTATAACCAGACTAATATCTGTTTGGCATATTCATATAAAAGATACAGATTAGATGCTGTATGTAAATATACTGTACGTTTTGATAGAGATTATAGAAAATATAGATCTATTTAAGTATTCACATCAGCATTAGCTTCATGTTTCACACAATCTATACTGTTTTGAATGAAGATGAGAAACAAAGGCTGACTAAGGTAGAAGCATGTGATTTTCTTTTGCTTATTACAACTGGGAGCTGCAGTTTTTCAAGGCCCTGAAATCCCCGGGGTAAACCTTTAACCAAGCAAACCAATAAGAGAAAAATCAGGTCTGTGGGCAATTTTTTGATTAAATATATATTTTTTCTTTTGTATTTGCTTTCATTCTCCCTGTTTTTTAATTATTTTCTGTATAATGTTTACGATTAACCGTGGTTGAATTTAAGACTTTTATAACCCTCAAGGTTCCCTCCTCCCCATACACATATCCATTTCACATACTTTAATCGTGAAAACAAATAAAAATAAACAAATGTTCTCTATATCAGTGAATATGTCACACAGGTCTGATACAGAGGATAGGGGAACAGGGGCGATATAAACAGGAATGTTTTTCATAATTTTTTTTTGTTGTTTTTATTTCTGTAGATGCTGTGACCTTGTTCATGTGGCCTAACACCAAATGTCTGTTGCCTAGGAGATGGCTAATATCTCAATGTCACTGGTCCCTGAGGAGAGGAGAGGAGAGGAGAGGAGAGGAGAGGAGAGGAGAGGAGAGGAGAGGACTTTTGGTGCTTTTAAAAAAAAAAAAAAAAGCTTTTCCATCAGGTCGTGTAAGGATTTCTGGGATTTTGAAGAAGTTTAAACGTGCAGTACAACTTGTTTTTGTTTCATGGTCAGGCACCAGAGGACATCTCTGTTACGCTGTAAAATATGAACATCATTTATGAATATGGCCATGAATACTAATGAGAGCACCTGGATTAACAAATATACAGTGTACTGTATTTGGCATGCATAGAACTGACTGAACTAATGAGATAGAGAGGCTCTAATACCTCCATTCACCCGTCTATCGTAATGATTAATTTATGACCCCCCACCTCCTCTGATCTCCACCTCCCTACCACACACACTGAGCCTCCTCCCTGCTCGTCCTCTCTCTCATGCCTCTTCTCTCACACTCTCTTTGTATCCCTGTAACTCGCTCTCCCTCGCACGCTCCCCTCAGCGTCTGATGCAATCCGTTACCAACCCAGAGTGCTTTCCTCCCATTCAGACACAAAGAGCGTAGGAGTGTTGGGGGGAAAAGATGTGTGTGTGTGTGTGTGTGTGTGTGGATGGCGGGGGGGGGGGTTGGTTGGTTAGGTTTGGGAATCTTCTTCTGAATGTGCCAATCCTCGCCATGCCCGGGGGCACATACAAGATAAACACTAGATAAGCCTGACAAAGGCAGCAGCGCCAAGGAGCAGGAATTGGCACGAGTTAGGGGGCATGGCATTGATATTAGCACTGAAGCGCCCCCTGTTGGGGATGAAAGGCACAGTGTGACAGTGAAGACGAGACAAAGGAACTGGTTGCAGCTGAGGCAGGAGGTCAGTGCATGCCTAACTGAGCAATGTTCCCTCATGGCATGAAAACACTGATGGCCAGGGATCTGCAGGGGTTCTTAGGTCTCACACTGTCAATTGTAGGGCAATACTGCTATTCTGGGAACAAGGGGGAGTGGGGGGGGGGGTATTTAGGATTGTATGCATTTGCATGTGTGCTGGAAGCAAGCAGTGTTGAGCAGCTAAGTGAAAAGAAAAACTGTCATGCTTCAGTTACATGCTGTGACACATGCAACAGCTGCAGAGTTGCACAAAAAAAATGCCACACTGTGCAGCCATCTACACAAGATTTGTCTTTGTTAGTATCTGCAAGTTGAAGAATATTTCTCTTTGTTTTTCTTTCTCCCTCTCTTGCCTTTTCTTCCAGGATGTTCAATAATTCACAGACAGTACAAGTCAGGATTGGCTCAGCAGGGGGCGTACCAGCTGGCAACATATTCATACAACACAGTCGAAGAGATAAGGAATTACATGATGTACGAAAGAGGCACACACATGCAAATCACTCCAAAGGCTCAAACACTGGGTGCAATTTCAGATGCAGAGGCTTTATTCTCAACATATGTTAGTATATGCATACAGTTCGCTCACACACACACGCACACACACACACACACACACACCCTGAGGAATTAGCATCCTCACATGTTCCTACTACAACCAAACATTATTCTACCTAATAGTTGAATAATTTTCCCTGGCTCTAGCTTCCCATTTTGAAGCCTCTCTGCCAGTGACTTTGAGTTGCAAATGTTTTTTTGCAGCCATTTCAATGGACTATTAATGATCAACGTCCACTTGTCAAACAGGATCATGTGACCAACAAATGCACGCAGAGAAACCAAGAATCCATAAAAGATGTCAACCTCTAATATAAAAAAATATTTTAAAAAAAAGTGATTTTTACGACACAAACTTTCTAATCATGCATACAATCAAATTTAGTTACTGTGAGTATAGGCTATTATAATTTATATTGCATGTGGTTGATAAGGTCTTATTAAGGTTTTGAGCCAAGCTTCAGTGCTCTTTGGTCTTCTCTCTCGCTCATTTGGTATTTTTATGTTGGTGTTAGAGAGTGCTGTCTAACACTGCAGTCCAAAATCTCCTATAGTTGTTAAACTGGCTTGAGATTTGCTGACTGTTAAGGCCATTACATATGACTCACATCCTTCCATTCATGCTCATTAAAACACACAAGGCAAGAAGTAAGACAGCATTATGTTTCTCCACTCATTACATTTTCACCTGTCTCTGTTTGTTGTTTGGTTTGTTTGTTTGTTTGTCAACAGGATTATGCAGAGTACTGAACCGATTTGCACTGAACCTGGTGGAGGGATGAGTCACGGGCCAGGGAAGACGCCATTGCATTTTGGGATAGATCCAGATCGTTGACTATGAATTTAAAATTTATGAATTTTAAATTTTTTTTTTTCTTCTGAAGTCCTACTGTGTTTGGATTGTTTGACATTGGCCCTGATGAAAGGATGAACTTTCTGCATGCTATTCTAGTTTATTCAGGTTTTTCCTTTGATCTGTCACTTGTTTGCACAGTGTATTTCACATTAGAGCACTTTCAGGTACAAAAAAAAAAATTCAGGCTTCCTCACAGTGCTTCTCAGAGCAGCGTAAGTATGCAATAGAAGCGACACGCACTCTCTCTCTCTCTCTCTCTCTCTGTCTCTCTCTCTCTCTCTCTCTCTCTCTCTCTCGAGATGTCACGCAGTGTGCCTTGCTGAGGGACTTCTCTGAACCACCTGCTCTGAACAGCTAAACCTGAGTTTGCTACAGCACATCAGAGCAGACTGCACTTGTGTCAGCAACTTTCTCAAGCGTGGATTTCCTGTGCGTCACTTAATTTACACCACATTTGAATGACAACGCAATTTACATCATTCCAGTTCAAAAACTACAAAGTAAATGTAAATACATGGACAGTTTTTGCTTTTGCTGCCTCTAAGCGATATTCTAACTGATTTCTAAAATGAGCCATTTGACAACTAAGTAGTTTCCTTGGAGCCATTTACTAGAATATTTAGCATTTGAGCCTTGTTATGTTAGAGATGTAAGGAATGTGGCATCCTCAGCAGCAGGAGAAGCTGAAGTGGGCACACTGAGCCGTGAGAGGGAACTATAATGGCTAAAGCAACAAGTTGAGCTACTGTCATCACACCCACCCCTCTTTTTATTCTGTTTCAGTCTCTCTCTGTCTGTCTCCCACATTGCCTACATGGTTACACAGTGTGACACCGACACACACACATATGTACACAAAACCACCCTCCCTAACCCAGAGGAAGAAAGAGAGAGAGAGAGAGAGAGAGAGAGCAAGAGCTGAGAGAGCTCGACCGAACTCAGCTCTCACCTCTCACCATCATTCACCGTCCCGGTTTTTAATAGTCTCACACCATGAGCCAGCCAGAACATCAAGGAGAGGCGACACTGCAAATACTGAATCACACGCAAGCCATTCACACTGCGTCGCTGTGTCACACTCTGACATGCGCACACACATGGTCACACACATGGTCAGACACAGTATTAAAACACCTAACTGGTTTTAATGCTATGGCTGATGAATGTATTTCTTCACTGTCTGGCCTCCACGAAACCCCGCGCACACAGATACCAAACACACTGAAGAAACTCAGTGTGTGTGTGTGTGTGTGTGTGTGTGTGTGTGTGTGTGTGTGTGTGTGTGTGTGTGTGTGTGTATCACTGCTGCTGAATGTTTTTACCTGTTGCCCAAAGACTTTTCTTCCAGTTCATGAGGCTTGAAGAACCACCTCCCGATCCGCACAAACCCTTTATCCATCAAACATCTACAGCAGCAAAGACAAGGAAAAAGAGCAAAAGGGAACAAAAATCATTCATTAGACATAGATATATCTTCTTCTTGCTCTCAGTATAAACTGATTAAAACAACACCTGAACAAGAATCACACAATAAGAAGTATTCTTGTGGAGCTCAGAGATTTAACTTGTGGCAGCTTTGTATTTCATTACACTGCAAATTGATTCTCAATCACAGCCTCCATAATATCATTTCTGGCCTTGATATGAATTTCAAAGCTTCTATGAGTAGAAGCAGTTTGATGTGCTTTTATATTTAGTTGACCTTGTGGAAATTTAATCACTTTTTTGTATTGTTTCTATCAAGAGGTAAATTGTGCAGCAGGTCATGCAAACAGAATAATATTTACTCTAACTTTGGCTTTTCTGACTGTTGGAATTGTTTTGTGATTTTACTTATTCCATCTAAACTGCAGCAGGGACTGTCCCTCAGCTGCATCTGAAGAAAGTGTGAGTTAAAAAACGAGCACACAGGAAAAGTAAAGGTAATCGTCTCCTAATCTGCCAGTCCCCAATGTGGTGTGCACTTTTACACATAGCCTTTCAAAACCTGTTCTTTCATCAGATCAAACTCTGATCACATCAAACAGTTCAGACATCGCGCACCCTATTTGGCGATTCCACCATCTGTTCACTTCTTCACCTCATTTCAGCCTCCTTTCACATACAAAACTCAAAGTTTGACTTGTCCCTGTGAGCAGGTGCCAGAGAATTCCCTGCTAGATCCTCTGACCTGGGTCAAGGAATTACAAAATGATTTTATAGACTTTTCTCTACTCTAACACCAGCCAGCTATCCAAGGTTTTCAGAATCTAGCTCTTTCATCTTTGGTGCATTATTGCCAGTGTTTTCTTTCCAAGTCATGGCTGCTCACTGCACATGTGATGCCTCTTAGTCTTATAATGACATTAACAAACAAGTTGTATTTAATGTGGATCAGTCACATCATGGCCAATACAAAACCACATTATGAGGTCAGTATTGACCCCCGCACTAATCCATCATATCAGATCCCACTATAAGAGTGTTAACAGTCCATTATATCAGTTGAGCAACCACTGTGAGTACAATGCTCGAGCTAATGCTGAAGATTCAGCCCATTTACAACCAACTTCTTTCCTTATCAAAAACAGTTAAACAGACTCCTAATAGCACATTTTGCTTCTTCTGACCCAAGTCATGTTGGAAAATTGGAAAATGAAGTTGTAAACCAAATAATGGCATATTTTCACCTTGAAAAGTCGATATGATAAATATATTTGCTTCCACCAATTCCACACCAACCTATATTCCACCAATTATTTGGTAAATGCTCCGCTGTTCACTGTTTGCCAGCTAATCACCAACCTTGTCTGTAGCATATAGTGGATTTAACAAAGCTTTTTGGATGAGAAAAAGCTGCATCTGGGACACTAATAAGCCATAACTCCAAGAGACTGAATGGCAACACTGAAATATTGACATAAAATCACAGATTAGGGCAGCTTTGGAGGGGAATATGGTTGATAGACAGATACCTCAAGCTATTGCACTTAACTGTGTTTCTTGCTCATCTCACCTCAGTACCACCTTGTTGACAAAATGTCAATTTTCTAGCCATAGTAACCGTCTTAAGTTGCATTGCTTTTTTTCCAATCCATTTAATTAAATTCTACAGTATGGCACTGTGCATGGCATTGACAATGTATATTATTCAGGGTCATTTGACTAATGTGTACATTTTGTTAAATATATTATATATATCTTATATTATACATCTTTTGTTTTGTCCACATTGGAACAAAAGCATTACATTACACTATCATATGCCACCTTCTGAGTTAAGACTGGAGGATAATTTCATGTCCATTGATAAATAATAAAAGGAAATCCCACCATATGGAAGCCTGCCTCAGTGGGCTTCTATAAATCTAACCTCAGCACCAATGGCAGATGTCTGACTTACTTCTCTAAACAAACATCAGCCTGTCTAACTGATCACTATGAGACTTCAAGCTACACAAAGCCCTCGCCTCCTTACTGTTGTTCCAGCCTTATGCTGTAAAAATTCTAAATAATTCAAAATTAGCACAGCACATAAAATCTACACTGTTTATACATTAAGTATTCAACATGATATTGTGTCATTTAGTCTTTTTTTTAAGCATTCATCCTATTGTTTTATTTTTTTGTTACTGAAATATCAATTTAATGCTGCTCTATTCATTCATCATTAAAACTGAAGGTTGTTCAAAATAATGATAACAATAATAAAAACCAGCTTGTGACAAAGGTCAATTTCACCTGTATGATATGAAAGAGGAAGTGGTAGTCACCCCTTCTTTGCTGAAACAGTGAGCCATAAAAGGAGTTCGCTTCAAGGTAATAGGAAGGTTAATTCAGCTTGCCCCCTATGATGATCACTGATGCTTAACTTAATAGAGAGCAAATATGTGCTGCTTCATTTAACAGATGGCTCTGACTCAGATAGGAGAGCTTTGGGTACTTGAGCAAGTGATTCCGCACTCAGGTTATAATTTCATTAAGGTGAAGCTTCTGGTAGAAAACTAAAGCTGTCCATCAATTAGACATCAAGTCCCTTCGTTTGGTAATTTTTTTAAAGTAAAATCCAAAACCTCATCATTCATTTAGAGTAAAGTTTTAATGACTAAATGAATGAATAAATGTTAAAGAGTTATTTTATATTACTACATATAAAATTAAAACATCAATTCCATTATTCTTTTACGTTTTTATGCAGAAAAGTGTGACATAAATTTTAATATAGTAGCTATTCTTGGAAGTGGGAGAAATATAAGTTGTAGAACTACTCTGGCACAAGTAACAACCATGCCATGCCAACCATCAAATTAAATTTAAGTATTAACAACTAGAAGTACTTAAAATTAGTACTTTATTTTATGCAAAATATTCACAATGGCCTCCATCAATGTTATATTATTGCATCATTGGTGCCTTAAATAATGTTTCATACTTCATTCATATACTGTTGGGTATTTTAATATATATATGTACCTTCTATTTTATAAAATAAAGTTTTGTATGTAAAATCTTAACATGTGAAGTCTGTATAGTAAGTATTAATCAGCATAAAATGTAAAGTACCTCAAAATTATTTACATGTTTTGTTTTGCTTTAGTGCAAAAAATGAAAAATATTGTGAAATATTTTATTCATTTAATGTGTATTCAATTGTATATTCCATCACTATGTAACTATGCCTATTATGTAACCTGTTTTCATATTCTATCTATGTCATTCACATCCTGACTATGGTCCTCACTGTGCAGCTACTGAAGTGCTTCTGCAAAATGACGCTGGTTTTACCTCTCCAGGAGGTTGTGTATGGCCTTGAAGAGCAGAGTCCTGCACTCATAGGACAGTCCGCACTCCCAGAGTCCTTCCTCCGCCACTGAAAGACAAGAGAAAAAGGGATGATAATTTTACAAATCTTAATATTTTATTATCCCAATAATGAAAATTTGAATGATATTTTCTCTGACAGCAAAACATCTGCACACACCAGCTTGGGGATAATAAACAACACATGATTCAGTGTCATGTGTTTATAGCTCACTCTGTCAAAACATGCTGCATGTGCTGATGAGAAAACCTGCACATCATATCAGAAATTACACTTGAAGTCGTGTGTGCAAGTGTGTATTTGTGCGAGTATGTGTGCGTGTACACAGAGAACGCTTGGCAGTGCAGCTGTCAGGTTGGCTGCAGTGACAACCCAGTCAAACCCCATGCAGTTGTCAAACCCAGTTAGCTGGAGAGTGAAAGTGTGCCTGTATCTGCGCAGGCTGACACACATGCTTTTGCGCTCAGGTTTGTACACGCATACAGAGTTTTACCTCAATGCTCCTTTCCCCCCTTTGAAATCTAAGAAATCAGCTGCACTTTGCCCGAGCCTCTGATATGTCAGCAGCCAGTTCACGTGTGAGTCAAACGTGTTGTGAAACAATTCTGCACCCTCCTGATTTCTTTAACCCTCTGACCCTACATTCAGTCACCAACCCCCACTGCCCTCCTCCCAAAAAGAAAGAACACATGCGCGCGTGCACACACACACACACACACACACACACACACACACACACACACACACACACACAGACAGTTAACAGTGTTTCTCTTTGTTCTTTGCCATATACCTGCAGGGCTGCTGGAAGAACTGGAGGATTGTGGGTGGGTGTTGTGTTTGCTTATAGGGTGGTGGCAAACAAACCAAGCATCACAGAAATACACAAGAAAAAAAGAATGAGAGACAGAGGCAGAGGCAGATCGCCTGGGGGATGGGTGGCATAAACCCCAGTAGAGGTTTTCTCTTTCCTCTTCTTTTTCCTTCTTCTCTTATTTCTCTTCCCTGATTTTTTTTTCTTTTTTTTTTTGGCTCTGTATGTCTTTCTCCTCCATGGTTGCTTTGTTGATATTTCCCTCCTGTGTGTGTTTTTTTCCTTCTTCTTCTTCTTCATACCACAGTGAATGAAATTTCCTTACTCGCCAGAATTACCCTGTAACCATGGAAACGCTGGCGGTGAGAACATGGCGCCCTGGCATTCAATTTCAACACTGGTCCCTCCCGCCCCTCACCGTCCTCCTTCTCCTCCTTCCTCTGTTCTATTGCTTCCAACATCCCTCACCCACCACCACCACCACCCCTTCCTCCTCCCTCACCCACCCAGCCCCCCCACACCTCCCCCTCACCCCTTCCTCATTTACTCCTGCTTCAGGGCTCAGACAGGAAGCTCACTCTAGCCAGCTCTTCTACAGAGGAGAGAGATAGAGCAAGCACCATGAGCAGAATGCCAAGTCTCCAGCATATCCAGCTCATTAGTTCTCAGTGTCTCTATATCTCCCTCTCTCTCTTGTTCTTAAAAAAAAAAAAAAAAAAAAAAAAAACTTTTCTTCTCCCACCATTCTGCCAAGCCTCCACAACCCATCTTCATTTACTCTCCTCATGACCACCTCCACCGTAGGCTCCTGGCCCTTATTAAGCCAAAACTGTGTCACTGACACCTCAACCTCACATCCTCCCAAAAGCTGACAAAACAGAACCGCACACCCCTGAGCAGACGTAAAGGAAATTTTCCATTTGTTCTCCTCGTGATTTTGCAGCTCCTAAAGAAGCAGGTACAACATGTTTTACAAACCCCGACAGTTGGAACAGCACATACTTAGGTGCCTGAAAACACACACTCCACGTTAGATGCTCCTGTTTATATTGCAGTTGTCAAAGAGCCAGCTCACTGCACCATATCAACACAAGGTGTGACAAATCACTCTTGCAAGCAAACAAGGTCAGGCATCCACAAGCAGCATGCACACACGCAGTCGCACACATTATAAATAAAGAAAAAGGAGTGTGAAATAAAACAATGATCTGATATATTAAAGCTGTGATACCCGGTGGGGATGGGAGAGGCATAGACTTGGAGGAAACACCATGAAACTGTCATTTCACCAACAGTCAGTCAGTAACCACCACGATTTGAGTTTTTACTGCCAGTTAATCAGAGGAAGAACACAGATGGCCCAAGGGAGAAGCGTGCTGGAGACACTAAATGCACAGCTAAGTGCAATAGGGCTTTAAAGCATCATGATCCATCATTCATCACAGCCTGAGCTACAGGGAACTGCATCATGCCTGGAAGATTTTAAAGGAACTGGATGTAATCAACCTCAGCCTCAATTACATTAAACTGAAAGCTCATCATTTTTGGTTTTTACTGAGTTTCACTGATAAATTAAAAAAAAAAAAAAAGAAAAAAAAGATCCATTTAAAATTTAATTTCACCAATATTTCCATCCCACATAGACCCAAACACTTTGTTTGATTCCTGTAAATGAATCTAAATGGACTGACTGATTAAATACCAGACTCCCTCTATGTAAATAAAAATATTTTGTTTTAGGGCTGCACTTAATGACTGTTTTCATTATTAATTAAATCAATTAATCTTTAGTCTGATATGTTCAGTTTGCCTGTTTTGTCAAACAAACAGCTCAAAAAGAAGATTTTAAATTTACTGTCATATCTGACAAAGAAGAGCAGCAAATCTTCACATTCGAGAAGCAAATTGATTTGGTATTTTTATTGTGTACATCCATAAAACAGTTGTGTGCAGACGTGCAGTGTATGTATATGTGCTGTGTTCATGCAGGCTAAAAAAATATCAGTGCGAGAGGAACATCAGCAGATCTCAAACTATCAGAATCATGACAACCCATGTGCATGCATGTTCAGGATCATGCAATGCAGTGTCTGTAAGTCATGGTTCCCACAGTGCCTCAGTGCACATGCAAACTCTCTGCATTTGTATGTGCGTGTGCACTGAGGTAATGGCCTTACAAATGCATGTTTATTTCACGCATACGAACCCTCCCTCCCCATCCCCCCTAACCCCCCCATGCCACAATGCTCTTAACTGCTGCACCACCCCAAACACAAACAAGCAGTGATGGAACTGGGTCGCCACTACCACTCCCTGTATTTCCACCTCTCTTCCATCCGCTGCATCTTACCTTCCATCTCTTTCTGTTTCTATCTCTTGTGTCTTCCTCTTTCTCCCTCATTTTCTCATCCGTCTCTGAACTCCTCTTCCACTCTCTTTATTCCTCTCTTATCCCTTACTGTGCTGGTGTCGCACCACTAGGGGGAGTGACCACTCACCACTACATTGCTGTGCTAACAAACACAAAGATGGTATTGATCTAAAAGGGAGAGAAGGCGGGAGTTGAGGTGTGACAACACTCTGTCTCACACACGATGACACCTCTCCACACATTTCCTCTCTCTCCCTCTCTCTCTTTCCTTTTCTTCCTCTCTCCCTCATTTGTTCATTTGTCCAGGATCAATAGCACCAGCAGACTTGGCGTCCAGTGGTGTCTCCGCAGTGTGCAGGCTATGAGCTCTCACTGGGCAGTGTGTGTTTATGTAACATTGTGTGTATGTGTGTGTGATTTCACACAAAACCCCAGTGCCACTTTACTAATTAGCTGCCCTGCTGCATGTCTGAACAGAGGTTGGTCTCTGTTTGCTGTGCTGTGTGTGTGTGTGTGTGTGTGTGTGTGTGTGTGTGTGTGTGTGTGTGTGTGTGTGTGTGTGTGTGTGTGTGTGTGTGTGTGTGTGTGTATGCATGGTAACATGCCTTAGTAGAATTATGTGCTTTAACTAATAAGAAAGAAAGATGATTACAAGGCCGCACAGATGGACAGAAAGGGAAAAAGAAAGAGGGACACAAGATGATGCTGATGATAATGACATGTCTGCCTGTGTGCTTTGTGTCTGTGGAAGTCTGAGTTTTAGCAAAATTTATATTGGGAAAATTATTAGAGCATCATCTTCACTTCACTAGTTTCAAAATTTCCACGTTAAAATTCGAACACAATGTAATTCCTGTGACTTGAATATGTTTTCATCCTTTCAGTAAATTTAAAACTTCACACTGGAAGAGACAATGTCCTTCCATTTCCCCCTTCCAGACAACATGTCCGCATTAGAAATTTTATAATAAATATAATATAATACAATACTGAGGGCACTTGACCATTCATGTGCTTGAGCGCCCAACACAGACAAAATAACGTAGTGTGCACACGTCGGTAAATATGTCTGCGTCTTGTGAAGCCCACACTAATTTTAAGTGAAATTGGCCATGTGTGTTAATGGTTGAGATACTGAATGAGCTCTAAAGATGCTGCACAAGAAAATTAAAAGGCCATAAAAGCAGACAGGGACCAGGCTGGACAGTGAGCATTGGATGAGCACAAAGAAAGTAATTGTTGAGTCACTGATATTGATGAACAGTTCTATCAGTTCTGCATTTATATTATTTTGAAGTTATAGTTACAGTTCAGTACAAATATTACTTGTCAAACTTTAAATAAAAAGTTTAGTTTTGTTTTTAAGTTCAGTTATTGATTGGGAGACATTTGAAAGCAGGGGGCTCACTCCCTCCTCTGTTACTATTGGAAAATCTAGACTTTTGTATCTCATGACTCAGTTGCATTCACCAAATATAAAGAGGGAAAATCCCACCAAGAACCGTGTGATATGAAACACTCAGGTTGGTTGCAATGAGCAAACTTCTAACAGGGCCAATTCCTCATTCAACACTCATACGGACATAAGAATAACAAAAAAACAAGTATGGCGATAGACAGAATGAGCCCAGAAGGAGGAACCTAAAGCCTTTACGTATATAATATAATAACAGCACTCCACTGTCTTTGTGCTGGCAGCTAATACGGCAGTAGTATGCTGTATTACCCAGGCACTCAGCCAGAGTTAATGCAGCTAGAGAACAGGTAGTGTTTATCCCAAGTTCATTCATGGGAAGAAGAACCATGTAGGAAGTTTTGAGGAAGTGTTTGAAATCAGGATGTTAGGAACTTTACTACAATTCCTTTTTTCAAATTTGGCCGTAGCTCTGGTTTGAGGTGTGTCAGGTAAACATGAGCATGTCAAGCCTTCTGTAGTTCCTGTAGATCATACATTTTCACATTAATCAGCTATAGGATTCTTTTGGTCAAGAACACCACATTTGTCCCCTCATGGAAATGAGAATCTGCTCTTTTTAAAGTATATATCACTGTTGACACATTGTTCTGTCTTTAAGAATTACTTTCAAACTTTCTTCTTGTACTCCAACAACATGTTAGACTTTGGGGGTATCCCTGTCTCCATGAGCTTACATTTAATGAAGATGTTGGTGGAGAGTCATCTCTGCCACTATAATATCATTATTATTAAACCTTTCCATCTTAACTCTCCTCATTTAACTGAAATACTCTATAAGATGCTACTCCAATTCCTAAAATTAAATTGGAGTAGCTTCAAGTGCTAATGAAGCTGAAACCACACACCTACAGTGTTACGGAGAGGCTAAAAAACTAAAAGAGCACCACCTTTCACAAACCCTGTTAGTAAAAATATGTGTAATCCTGGTTAGAGGGCAAGACAGGGAGAGCACCATGACCTGTGCTCAGTGCAGCCGATTGGTTACATCATACCATGGTTGAACAAGTTAGGGACTTTTCCCATGTTAGACACTGTCTCAAGTCTTGATTAAATCCAAACTGTGCTCAGATTATTATCTTCTGGGGTGAAGCAAGGCTTCATTACTCAGTAATTGCTACCATGACTGCATATAGATGCTTCCAACATGTGTCCTGAAAAATAAGCTTGTTTGTCATCAGACATGAATATTCACAGAGCCCATTACAGTCCTCATCTATTACCATCGTTATTCTTGAACAATTAAAAGATCAAAGTGATTTTTACGTATAGCTATCCGATTTGCTCAGTTTCTCTTGAGCATCAATTTGAAACAGCATGAAAGTCTTATGTAACAGTATGAGTTTTGTGCTCTGGAACAGCACTTAGTTCTTTGCTTGAGCCCACTCTTTCTGGCTGTATAGGACTATTGTGAAGTTTAAGTAAAAATTAAGTACTATTTCATCTCCATAGTGCATTGTGGAAAAGAACTGCTCTAAAAGTGCAAGTGATTTGTTATTACTTCTGTGTTTTGTATTGTTTTTTCATTTCAGTCACAAGAGCATTAAACTGGCTGACATGAAAGACTGTCTCCACACAAGAAAAGTTACAGGACCAGGAAAGGTCAATTAAACATAGCAGTCACTGACAATGACACTGGATCTGACTGTGCCTTTTATCCAGCCATATGTAAATAGAGTGCATTTACACAACCTTTGGCCACTGGCCATGCAGTTCACATTGTGAATACTGATGTCTACACATGTAAGACTCCACATCAGTATTCAAAGTCTTAACTGCCTCACTGTATGCTTTAAGCACATAAGGGTAATAAGGGAACACAATGCATGAAATGTATGTGTGGTTTATAGCTGAGATGGACAGACTTTCTAACCTTATTTCTATCTGTCCTTCAGATCATTAAACAGCAAACAGCATGCACCCTCTGCCCCTGTCCATGTGAGTCACCCACACATTCTCATGCTCTAGTGACACCATTTCCTAAATCTTTCAGCAACACCTCTCTACTCACCACAACAGTGTCTGCCATGCCTCTAAACACACCAGCAACGCTGAGTAAACAGGAAACTCTGTGGGCTTTTGAATTTAACAGATTACAAATTTTTATAACCTTTAAACTGGAAGTACAATGTCGTCTATTACTTTTATTTCAGCCCAGTACAGGTTAGATTTACAACTTCTGGTTAAAGTCATGAATGCTGGCAGTGTGCTTATCAAATCCCTCTAGTCCTACCTCAGCTGTAAAGACTGCAGGCACCTGAATGTGAACTTTAAGTACCTCTTTTATCAAGTCGTCTCAAAAAGAATGGAATTCAAAGGAAATAAGAAAGAAAACACAATGTTTAGATATACACAGTCTTGATTACATATATGTGTAATGACAAACAAGCTGAATACACACATGGCAAGCATAACCCTTGAAGAGGCCAGACAGATGGACAGAACAAGGGGCAGCAGTGACAGCGAGGAGGAGGAGGTTCAGAGAGACTAAAGGGATGAGGGGGAAATCTGGAATCAATTAGGTGACTGAGATGGAGTTGCTTGCATAGTTGTGGGAGTGAGTCAGTCAGAAAAACAAGAAAAGGGTGTGAGTGCTGTGCCATGAGTGTATTAATATACACACTAGCTCACAAATGCAACTACACTATATCCCAGTTAAGTATTTGTTAAGTAACTGTCCACGTGCATATTGTCTATCTGCATGTTTTTGTTCTTGCCTCCCCGCACCCACACATCCATCCACCCTCCGACAGCACCGCTTGGACCAACGGAGCCGAGTTGCAGGCAGAAAAGCCCCACCTCTCCTGAGCTGAGGTCAAAGTGGAGGGTAAGAATGGGTGGTTGGCACCGAGCCAGACCATGTCAACACAGCAGCTCTCAATATTTCCTTACACAACTTCCCTTCATTACTTCTTTGCACACTGAATTCACAGCACTTTTGTGTCCTATCACTGGCTCTGAAGATGGGGGAGTTTGACTTTGAAAAAAATATGAATAAAGCACAAACAGGAACTGTGAGAGCACATGTTGAAGAAAACTGGCTGAAATCTTGCTGTGTGTGCAGATGAGGTGTGCAGTTTAAATCTGAATTTGCAGACATATGCACAGAATATGTCATGTTACAAATTTAAGTAACACAGATTGTGGTTTATTCACATGGGCTCCTGCTATTATTGCTACACAGCGTGTCGCACTGCCTCCAGCGATGACCTGGTGTGAATATTTGGAGCCTGGAGCATCTCTGCTGGCATGCATGAGGAATACTGAAGAGGAAGAGGAAAGGACAGAGAGGTGCAAACAAGAAGTGAAAACATAAAGCGTGAGTGTTACTGTATGTGTGTCTGTGTGCACCAAACAGCAAGATTAAGAGGAGCTAGAGAAGAAAAAGGCAGGGAGATAGAGGTATAAAGTGACCAATAGGTATAATTCTCTGAGGGGTCAGGGCTCACCATGTGCAAACAGGGATCTATTTCACAGACAAAGCTGCACATTTTACACACTCCCAAGAGGGGGTGGGGCGGGGGGTGGGGGGGGTCATCTTGGCCATGCAGGAAATATGGAGGAAAAAGACTGAACAACAGAGGTGGAATCATTGCATGCACGATGTTGCACCACCACGCTAACACAAGGAAACACCAGTCGCTTACAGCTCAGATTTTCTCATCAAGTCAGCAAGACAGGCAGAACATATCACTCTAGACCTGTGTTGAAATTTAATTTGTAGTTTAACACAAGACAAAGACTTTTTCTTTTAGTTCTATTTCTACAAAATATAATTTTCATTCATTAGCAAAAAAAAATGACACACACACACACACACAAACAAAAAACAGCTTTATTTAGCATTTCACCAGTCAACCCAATTCTGATGTGGAGTGATCCTGATTCCAGAGACTGTCATTAGTAAGAGCATGCTGACAGTGTAATTTATAATTTACAGGATGTTTACAGTATCAATACAGAGTCAATGGTGTAATTAGAGTGACTGGAGAGGATCTAGCTGGAGCTATTACACCAACATCAAGAGCAAAATGAGATTATTCCCTAATATAACCTGCTGTAATGTGCGTGAATGTGTGTTTAGAGGTTTGGGTTGTGTGCTAGTGTAGAGGGCAGTCATAAAAAGAAGAGCGCCAGGGAATAGTTAGTGTGAAAAAAAAGGAAAGAGAAAAGAGAGAAAGAAAGACAGCAGGAAAGTCATGACAGATAAGGTGAGGAGATTAAAAATGGGCTCTGTATGATACTGAAAGTAAAAAAACACAAAAAAACAGTGTGTCTATGTGTTTGCATGTGTTGTGTGTTGGCTCCTCGCCAACCCTGACAATCAAAAAAGAGCCAACTGTGCAGAGAAAAGCCAACAGAATTATCCCACACCCTTACATAATTTGACAGTCACTTAGCTCATTCAACCCAATACACACACACACACACACACACACACACACACACACACACACACACACACACACACACACACAAATCTTTTGATGTTTGGCATGCTGCGGATGGATGGATGCTAAGTGCTAAGTGCCAAGTGTTTTCCCATAAGTCAGTGGGAAATAAATAAATGAATGGGATGTGGTATCTGAACTGCTTTACACACATTGTCATGAAAACACACTTTGTCTCTGTGGTCTCATATAATCACAATTAGCTTCTTGGATTTCAGCACAGAATTAAAAGTTAGAAAAAAATGTAATCAAAGTGAAATCTGTAAGCATCCCTTCCTCTGCTGAACAAGCTTAAATGGATATAAACCAAGAGAGAAAAAATGCTTACTCCACAAAACATTGGTATATTCCTTTATATTCTCGTATTGACTTCAACCTTGTGAACTGGCATTCATTAATTTAAAGAATGCAAGATCTATTATAAGATATATAATACCCATCTAACATTAAATTGTGTATTTGTTTCCACATGATTATGTGAGTTCCTTATTGAGTTCCTTCAGATATAAAGTGACTTTGTCAAAGAACTGTAAACAATGACATAATTGTTAGTCTGCTGCATTATTATAATAATGTGCGTTCCCGTCAGTTCTTTCAGTAAATCAGTTCAGTAACTGAGTTTTTATGTTTTTATGCGTCTCAAACTTCAGCCTGAATAAACTATCAAACTATCAGCCTTTCCTGAATTTTCTTCAGCTGTCACCATCCACTGTTTCCTCTCAGAATGAATGCTGTTTGTCTAAATACACAGGAATAGCAGCTGTTTATTTCCGTTTACATAGCAGAATGTGGAGAGAAGGACCTGAATTTATAGATTGTTATTCATGTAACCAGATGTTTCTTTAACTTCAGTGGTGATCTGCATGACAGCATCGTTCATGTATGTAGGGTCCTTTTATACCTGGATTTTATGTTTTTGTGCTTCACCTTTAATAAAATCGCATGACCCTGGATGTATGTTGTTGTCAGATATACTGTAAATGGCCTATAAGAGGATTAAGTCAAGTTAGTGCAGGAGAGGAGAGAAGATGAGAGTAAAGTAGAGTAGAGTAGAGTAGAGGAGAGGAGATTTGTGGGATGTTGTAAACATTGAAACTACAATAAGCTCATCCTATCTACCTGCTTTCAGGCACATTTTGAATTCTGGAAAACCCAAACTTGTGAAAAACAAGTTTTTCACAAGTTTGGATTTTGGGTTTGGGTTTGGGTTTTCCAATTTAGGTGGAAGCTCACAAGAGAAGAACAGTTCAGTGTTTAAGGCTATATAACTGCAATGGGAAATGCAGATTGAATAAAAGCTGTCAAAGATTGCTGTGGAGTTAAATAGGGCACTAAATCAAAATAGAAAACATGAAATACCATTAAAGAGGAAAAAGACCTTAAACTTCCACCTTTTCCTTTTCATAAATAGTTTTCTCTCCTTTTCACCAACTAGGATATCGACACTGCACTCTGCCCGTGCCTGTTCATAATGAATCCATGTAATTTAACAAAGCTGGACTCCCATTATTTTCTCTGGCAGTGAAACCAGTGTAACCACACCTGTACTCACTCACTTCACACCAAAGCACCACATCAGGGAAGTTCAATGACAGGCGATCAAAAACAACTATGCGTTTGCCTCATCATTCTAGGAGAGGAAGTGAGAGAGAAGAGAGTGACAGCCACTAAAGTGGCTTTCGTTTGTTGTCTGCAACGGCGTCTCAAGTGCGTGAGACCTCTGTTTGGGACCTTGATATTTTGAGTGTTGTTCAGGTGGAGTGAAGTGATGCTTTCTCTGATGCCCATTCACTGTGTGTATCTGCAGCTGTCAAAATAATGTGTCAAGTGTCGAGCAGCTAGTGGTGCTGGAACATGTACGTAGCAAATTACAGCGATACAGTAAAAGAAAACAGTTTAACCTTTTTCACTTTAAAGAGCCACCTTAAAAATGTAATATATGGAAATATTCTGAATCATTTAACTTTGTCGGCAAGAGACAGAAAAACATAATCAATATTCATGATGACTTTGTCTGATAAGCATTTTAAGTGATGCACATTAAAATGAAACACTAACAGATTAAATTAAAATATAAGAGTATGATATCATTAATCACTTTAGCATTTTCCAGAGTGGCTGGAGCTGGAGATGTAAAAGGGCCCATTTCTGTGGTGTTGACCCTCATGTTAAGCCACAGACACTTGAGCACCTCATTAGAAGTGAATGGGCCTCGAGGTGGGAGGCAGGGCAGCTATTGAGAGGCTTAGCGGGACTCCACAGGGCTTCCTAACTGCCACTAGAGGGGAGAGGAGAGAGAGAGAGAGAGAGAGAGATTGACAGCAAAGCTCTCTCACTCAGGGATGAGGGTAAATGGAGAGCTCTCCTCTCTCCCCAGGCAGACTGAGCAGCGTTTCATTCATTGCAGTGCCTGTGCTGGTCCCTAATCTGGTCCTTAGAGTACTCATAGTAGGAGGACACATTTTTCAGTCAAGTTTTACACAGCACTGCAGAGATCAATAGTTAGAAGCAATGAAAAACCAGCCAATCAACAAAGATGTCTCGGATCACTTACATACACAAGTACAGTTTGAATTTAATCTCTTGGAGCAGCCACATGTGTTTCAAATGAATACCTGGCTCTGAAGCATCACTCCTTTTATCTTCCAAGGAAATTCACCTCTGCTATATTTGTCAGTGTTTATCTTCCACCACAGGCCAACAGAGATACAGCACTCACAATTCTGTGCAAGGACATCTGCTCATTTCAGGCAGCTAATCTGGAAGCTGCACTGATTATCATGGGGGACTTTAACAAAGCAAACCTAACAAAAGTTTTAACAGACTTTTTTCCAACACACCACTTGTAGCACTTTGGATAACCGCTACACAGACTCATATAAAGCTGTCTCCACACCTACACCAGGTAAGTCAGACCGTGTTGTCATTTTCTAATGATGGCATATACACAAAGACTGAGGACGAAAGGGTCAGAAGAGCCGGTCGGGCACTTGACTGCCTGCTCTGGATGATGTGGACTAAAAGACATTCTGGCACAGCTCTTATGCCAGCAGCAGTAGCAGTGCTCAACTAGGCAAAGTTCACGATAATGGAGATTGTACCTACCTAGACAATGAGGATCATAAGGCAGCAAGCAACTAACATATGTAAGGTGATGAAGGAGTCAGACACTAGACGTGTGGCAAAGCAGGCAGACTGTTAGGGTTTAGGGAAACCCCTCCCCAAGGCAGACTCTGACGTCTCCATGGCGGGCAACATTAATTCATTTTATGCTCATTTTGAGGCTAATCCCACCACCACTAGCCACCCAAACAGCACAAATGGTGATTATACTAGGAAGGTAAGCATGCTCACTACCACCAAGCATGACGTGAGGAGCGTTTCAAGGAGGAAATCCACAAAAGGCATGCGGCCCAGAAGGCATCCCAGGGCATGTCCTAAGATCATGTGCCAACCAGCTTGCTCCAGTTTTCGCCACCATTCAACCTCTCTCACACAAAAGCTACAATCCCAACCTGCCTGACAACCTCTTCTGTTAAACCTGTTCTAAAAACCTATGTACGGACGCTTTTTAAGGATTTTAGTTTGGCCTTTAACACCATTGTTCCCACTTTGCTCACAACAAAACTCAGGAACCTGGGACTGAACTCCTCTTCAGCGGGATTCATGACAGAATCTTCCCGAGTAGAAAAAAACAACTTCCTCAAGAATTGTCCTCAGCCCCGTGCTATTCCCTATATACCAGCAACTGCATGGCCACTAGCAGCTCTAACAGGCTAGGAAAGTTTGCTGATGACAGCCTGATCAGCAACAACAATGAGGGGCCCTTCCCGTGCGAGGTGGAGAGCCTGGCGTCATGGCATCAGTGACAAAGGAGCTGGTTGGGGACTTGAGCAGGGTGCTGACCATTGACTGGTCAGTGGAGAGGGTGAGGAGCTACCTCGGTATCTCACATGGGACCTCTCATGGACAAAACATGCAGATAATCTGACAGTGAAGGCCCAGGCAGCATCTCTACTTCCTGCTCCACCTGGCCAGGTTGAGGTTCTTGCAGAACTTAAGACATTTTACACCGGCACCATAGCGAGCCTCTTTGCTAAGAACATCAGAGTATAGTTTGCTCTTTCCATCAGGCAGCACTACAGGAGGACACTACTCAGGCTGCACCCTTAAATTACCTCAAACTGATAGAACTGGGACATAACACAATGTATAATACACTTATTTGTATTAAATATACAGTAAATGAAGCGTTTTATTGTAAACTTTTTACAAAGTGCACATATATTCTTACTAAAATGTGAGGGGAGCACGGCGAGAAAACATTTGACTGCCACTGTCTTGTTGTTGTGTATGTAACAAATAAAATCTTTCTGAAGTTAAGCAGAAATGTAAACACAATAGTTTAACAACTAAACTATGCACAGCAGGGATGCTGCATGTCGTGGTCACAGTTCAAACCATCACCACCAAATTTGCACCAGAGTGGAGTCTAGCATTACCGCTCATTTGTTTGCTGCTGCAAGAACAAAATGTTAAAGCCACCAATCTAATGTAATGAGCATTTCAGATAAAGGATCATGATTCCTTTTTTTCATGTTCGTTTATTATTTTACCACCCTAAAACAATTTATGTATAAAATTTATAACCCAATTTTGTTTGTATAATTTAAATTTATTTGTCATTGTAGCCAAAATGTGGCTGTAAATGTGTCTAAACCAAGAGGAGAAAAAATGCAGAAGTACAGTTTTTACAGGGTTGTGTGGGAATCTCTCAGA
This sequence comes from Rachycentron canadum, assembly GCA_038496675.1. NCBI lineage: Eukaryota > Metazoa > Chordata > Actinopteri > Carangiformes > Rachycentridae > Rachycentron > Rachycentron canadum. The sequence continues at coordinate 12,589,523 of CM076666.1, forward strand.
AGTGATCATTTCTGCTTTTGGCTACACAGGCTCTCATTATCCCGGTTTTTATGACAAAATTCTTCAGACCTCTGCCATTTGAGCCAGAACTGTGGTTACAGAAGATTAAAGATAAAAAGATACAGATGATGAAAGTACCGCCCATTGTAAAAAAGAGTGTGGGAATCTAGGCTTCACTGGCATCACCAAGCAATGATTTTAAACCCAACTGGTTACAACAGTGTAAGGCAATGCAAAGAAAACAAGTTCCTCAATGTTTCTTTTCCCTTTTTTTTCTTCAACAAGTAAAACAGAACAAACCAAACAACTACAAATGTATTAACTATTCTGTCCTGTGTTCAAGTACAGCCTGTTATTGCTTTATGTGAAAAAAATGTGACTAAACACAATCCTGATAGAGAGGAGAGGCTACATGTCAAGATGTGGAGGGCTTCAGTAACCAAAAATGTAATTTTCATAATTGCTAATTGTTTTAACAAACAGCTGTAGCCCCCATAGGAGAATAGCTGGCTATTGTGGAGACATTGATTGTGTGGTTACTGCAACGGAATCAGCATTTCTATGCTGGTGATAAAAACGCCAGGGGAAAAAATCAATTTGGCCGTTGTAGTCACTTGATGCAGGCTGTGAGGCCTCACAAACTGCAGATATCAAAGACAGCTGGCTCATCTTCAGAAAGGAGGATGGAGGGAGACAACAACAGTATTCATTCCATTTAATCCTCCATCATTTATTTAAAAATATATGTATATATAGCTTCAGTTTTGATGTTAAACAAATTTGGCTTTAGTCTGTGTATCATAATTCTTATGCCCTGAAGCAAAATAAATCCAATCTTAATATAAGACTGGAATAAGCTATTTTTATCTTGAGCCAACATGTTTTTTTGTTTGTTCTTGTTTTTAGGCTCAAAGTATTGTTTTGTCTTTGATGTTTTTTTTTTTTGACATACACTTTAAACTGCTGAAAGTGATATTCAGTACTGCATATTAATACTGGATAGTATCGCATGATGGGATAAAATCAAGCCAAGTTAAATTTATGCATGTAGCTCAAAATAATATATATATATTTTTTAAATGCCTTAAAAGCCTGTACAGTCTGTATACAACATGTAGCACGATACCTCCTGTGCATAGACCCTCAGGTCTGACTAGGAAACCAAATAAGGGAAGAAAACCAAATAAATATATAATAAATAAGTATATATATAATATATATACATACATATACATAGTGTATTAAATGTGCTTGCACTAGGAATGGAAATGTAAAATGCAAGTGCACTGCGGGTATCAACTTCAGGCAACAGCAATATCAGCCCACAATCACTCGTATATATGACATTAATTCGTCATGCATGCAGACCTGTCAAAGACAGAGTTAAGTAAATGACTCCTGTAAGCAAGACTTTGTTGGGCTTCCAATAAAGAACCGTTTTAGCTCAGGACCCTATTTTTTTCTAACTTAAACATGAAACACAGCAACTGAACAAAGCTGCCTCTGTAAGGAGCTGCAGAGGCAAAAAAATAAATAAATAAACAGTCCATTTGTATTTAGGGTTTCCCATAGACCTATAGTATTCATAAGCACTTTTGTTGTTAATGTACTTGAAGGCAAAACAGAAGTGTCATATTTTTTTTTCTTTCATTTCTCTTCCCTTCCTCATTCTTCCCTCCAACCTCCATCTCACAGTTTGCCCCACCCCTCAACGATGTTTCCCACATTTTCACCATTGCACACTTCCATACTCGTACAGATTCAGCTCCCTCGCATTCTCCTTTCTTTCTGTCCTCATCATCTGCTCCCTTTCTCTCTGTCTCTATCCCTCGTTTTGTCTTTTCATCTCTGTCTGTGTCTCTACACACACAAAGCTCTCATTCTTTCAGTTAGTGGCTTTTCTTTCAAAACTGAAAGCTTGCGAAGGAAAAACGTACACCCCCACCCCTTCTCTGTGCAGCTGGGAAACTTCACCACTACCATCTCTCTCTCTCTCTCTCTCTTACACACACACACACACACACACACACACACACACACACACACACACACACGGTAAAGGGTCAGGAGGTCACAGGCCACACCCTGAAAGCCCACAAGGGGTGGAGAGAAGGAGGAGGAGGGAAGGTAATCAGAGATTCTCTGTCCTTCCCCACAAATTTACAGACAAGTAAACATGACTGAGGCCATTTTTTCCTCACTTCTCAGTCTGCTTCCTTCATTCCTCGTTTCCTAGCTTACTTCTCCTCCCTCTCCATGGGTTTCTGCCCCCGTCTGTCGAGGCAAAGTGAAAAGGAAATGGTTTCTTCCCCCCACAAGCAGGTTTTTGTTTTTTTTTTTCCCTTGCGCTGTGAATTTGAAAGTGAATGATGACAGCAAGCTCTACATTTGTCCATCTAATCAAACAGTAATAGCTGAAGAACAGGCTGATACTTTCTCACAGATATGAGATGAGAAAGATGTGAACAGGAGGTGTGAAACGACCATTTTCAAAATAAGTGTTGTGTTTTTTTTTTGGGTTTCTTTTTCTCTGGCAGGAAGGCGCATAAGAAAATAAAGGAAACGTGCAGAACACCACACCAACTGCATATCGAAGTACCCAAAGAGAAATCGCAGATGTTCGTCTCTCCCTCCAAACAAACCACTTCTTTTCTTCTTTTTGAAGCATGAATTCCCATCACACACACACACACACACACTCCCTCCCTTTCTCCCTCTCTCTCACTACATGTATCTCTCCCTTGTCGTTCCCCTCCCTCTTCTTCTTCCCACTCTTCCCTCCCCTTCATGTTTTCTTTTTTTTTTTTTCTTTTTTTTTTTTTTTTGCTATCATGGAATCGCCGCTTTCCACATGTGACTCACTTTTTCACCAGCAAAAGCCAGACAGGAAAAAAAGTCAAATGCTTGCGTCTTCTCCCTCTGCCTCTCTGACTCTGTGTCCCTCTCAGTAGGTGAAGCAGCATTCCTTCAGGGGGCTCTTATAACCTCCATAGGTCCCCCTCTTTCAGTGAGGCTGTTCCCTATTGAGACATGCGTCAGCCAGCGACCTAGTTCCCGATTCAAGGAAAAATTGGGAGGCTAATTATTCATTCCCTCTGTTTGAGTTTTGCTTTGGAGAGCTGTTCCTAAGACAAACCCTGGAGGAATAAAGAGAAGGAGTAGGCCTTGATTGGCAACCGCACAGCCCCCCCGTCCTCCTCCCCACCTTTTATTTGCCAAGGAACTGAGCGTGCTCGCAGGCATTCGCCACCCTAACATCACAGAGAGCAACCCCAAAAACAAGGGAGGAGAGGGGAAAAAAAATTAAGTACAACAAAGCCTGAAAAGAGGAGGAGTAGCAGGAGGAGGGGGAAGGAGAGGATGGAGAGAGGGCTGCAAGAGGCGAGCGTCAGAGGAAAGAATGAATGCCAAGTAAAACTTGTTGACACAGAAAAAGGGTTTGAGAGTCACGGCTACATTTTTTTTTGTTAAAAATCTGATTAATAGAAAAAAAGCACTTCTAACGTTTCTGTTTTAAAAAGGTTCATCAATGTTGACCTCACCGTCTTTGTCTTTTAACATTTTATTCCCCTTTCAAAAATAAAAAAGGGACCCATTTCACTGCAACACACAATACAATGATATCAATGTATCTGTGGAAAAGGCCAGTGATGAAGACTGAGATCTTTGAACTTACTTGCAGGTTGTTGTTCTTAATGAATATTTCTTTTTAAAATGACCCCATGAAAAATGCCCCTCTACATTTAGAGAAATGTCTCTCACTTTCCTTGAGTGTCTTTTACTCACTTCCTGTCCGCTTTATTTTTACCCTAATTGACCCAGGTGGCCCATGTCTTGTTAATCTTTAATGCCTTTCACCCAGTTCCTATTCTCCAATTTATGACTACAACTCATAACCTTAAGAGGCTTTCTAATGAAACCTGTGTGCAAAGAAATTACCGCTTTCACCCACATTATCAGGTCAGGAACACACTTTTACTGCGCACTGGCACCTGTTCTTGCCGACAGCATTCGAGATGCATCCTCGGAGGATCGGTTCGACATGTTTGCACACCGCTCAACACTTCTGCTGTGCACGCAGGGATCGTATTGGCACAAAGCTGAGCAGGGGGAGCAATGCTGTAAGCTCTTGTAACATAGCCTGTGACAACTTCTCCTCTTCACTTGTTAATTTGCCTCTGTACAGTATTATTATGATGATGTTAGTAACAATGGCTGGGTAGGTGGAGTAGAGACAGAAGAAGAATGGGGTGAAAAAAATAACAGAGAGAGAAGTAAAAGGGAGGAGGAAGACACATTATAAAACATACCCTGAGATCTTAAAATTTTTCATATTGTTAAGGACCTGACAATGTGTCAGCCCCAATAAAACCTCAAAGGTTCGATTTCACCGAGTGCAGTATATTCAGCTGCTCACTCTCATCATCAAAATGATCAGGCGGTTACAGCTCACAGTAAATCATGAAGAGGCAGCACTTTAGGATCACCAGTTTGAATCCAGGCTGCAATAATCACGGAGGTGAAATGGACACCGGTGTCCATTCACTTAACAACTGCTGCTGAGATGCACTTCAGCAAAAACACTTAATCCGTCACTGATTCATGGAGGGCCATAAGTAGAAAAGTGTGGCTGCACTGCACAGGAGATGATAACGCTATTAGGTGGATAGGTGTAAATTTGTGTCATTGTATGGGCTGGCTGCTATAAGCTGTACACCTACACTGAAAATCTGTTCTAGAAAATAAAGCTTTCAAGTTACATTTAAAGAATAATTTCGGATTTTGGAACTGCAATTATTTGCTTTCTTGTTTACAGTTAAATGACTATATTGATACTACTCATTTCGATTAATGAGATTGCAGCTAGCAGTGGGTTAGCTTAGCTTATCTTATCTTAGTTTATTAGCTAAGCTTAGTTATCTCGCCTCTATCTGGAGGTAACAAATGTGTGCCTCTAAAACTCAATGACTTGTTCTATCTGTGGCCTAGTGCGTGAGTGATATGAGTTTAAAAGATCATATAATAATGTATTAATCAATCATATATTTTTTAAATAAAGACATAACATAAACAGTCTTGACACAGATCCATTGATATTATTTTTAAGAATCGTGACCAAGATGCTGAGCAGAACATTTTGTTCAGTTTAAAAGTAACAAGCACAAACATTTTCGTCTGTGTGCAGGCTCAGTGACTGTTACAGTCCATCCTCTTTGAAACATGCAAGCAGCATCGGGTGCACATAATTTTAACAAATCAAGCACAAGCACTTATCTGATGCCGGCATAGCACTTTCTCAATGAGGTACATGAAACACTCCTGTGTCAGGAATTCGTACAGCTCATACAGCTCTCACGCACAGTGGGAAGTACCCTCAATGACACCAGCAGCTACAGAGCTCCAAGTGGAAATGCAAACGTGAAATAACAACTGGTCTTGATCCTGTTTTAAATAGTAAGGAGTCAGGTGGCTCCCTAAAATAAACAGCGAATTATGTGCAGCACATTAATATCCGCACATCCTCGCCAGCATACCCGTAACAGCAATAACCTCAATCTAACCTGTATTTCTGAAGCAGGTGGCAAGTGGTGAAGAGGGTTTGTCTCCACAGGCCAGATTATGAGTTCACAGCCAGACGTGGACAGATGGAGGCAGAGGTTAGCCCTCCCACCTACACCCTGACACACACACACACATTTGGCAACCATTTTTTCACAGGACAATTACCTTGCGACCTCTGCCAGATCTCTCTCTCTCTCTCTCTCTCTCTCTCTCTCTCTCTCTCTCTCTCTCTCTCTCTCTCT
>CM076666.1:12595718-12650886 GCA_038496675.1 Rachycentron canadum
TATATATATATATATATATATATATATATATATATAGTGAATTAATTTCAAATTGAGGCCTTAATGAAGGCAAATATCTTAAATACTTCAAAAAGCGTTTATGTTGCACAGATCTGACTGGGATGCACAAGATAAATATTTCAGCAACCTTCAAGGAGATCATTCTGATCTTCCAGCATAGATAAATGCTGCCACGCACCATTAAGTGGAAGGCCCTCTAACTCTTTCTCCTGCTCCCGCGTTCACCTTGACCACATGCTGTTTTGGTGGCACACAGGAGCACCGCCTATGGTGTTATCAAAGTCATCAGCCCTTAGTATTCTGTTGTAGAAACTCCTTCTAACTAGTTATCACTACACCCACACACTCATCAGCAAATCCAAAATCAGCCCTATTATGATCCTCTCGTGTCATTGTAAATTGAGCATGTTTGTGAGCTGACAAAACAAACTGACATTTCCATTTTAGTGATCCAGCTCGTGGTTTTGTTCACAGTAATTTATGATGAGTGCAACACCAGAATAACTTGAAATTCATAAATCACCAACCGACGGTAAAGGCTGCAAGGTTCAGTGGTCACACAGCACATGTAACACTTATTACTCAGTCCTCATTTGTGATAAAGGGCATCTGCAAATTTAATAAAAGCTATGTTTGAGCTTTTAACACCTGTTTGTGCTATTGGAATAGAAATAATATAAAGAGTGCCTATTAAATGAATATCAAATTATATTTAAAATGCTGTAAAAATGGTTCAATGACAAAACATCCTTATAAAATAGCACAGTGGAAAACAAAAACATTCTCACTCAACTGAGCATCAAACATTGCACCTGCATATTTCACTTTGCTTGAGGCTGAACAGGTTTCGATAATACGTGAATCTCTGGAAATCCTAAAATAAAGACTGGATGAAAGGATAGGAAAGAAAAGAGTTTTATTTTTGTTTTTTTAAAGAAAAGGACCATTTTATAAGTAAGCAAATAGATAGGGACTGAGATATGACTCAGATGTAAGTTTTGAAGTTGTTATGGTGGAGAAATAATGGGTCATCTAACTCAGGTGGGAAAGTCATTCCTCCACAGGGACAGGAGGAGACTGCAAGGCCACTGCAGGGAAAGGGATAAATAATTGGACAATTGCACCAGAACAGAAAGAGCATGGGCAGGCGTCTAGGTCATGACACGAAAGTATGAGTTTTGTTTTAAGTCTGTGTGTAAAGCGGTGTGCACAGGGTAGGAGCAATTTGACAGGAGAATTTTAGGGACACTTAAAACTATTCTGGCAGCAGCTTCAGATGTTGGTAGTTTGTGGCTATAGTCTTGATTTGGGAGATGTGGTGGGTTCAAATTATCACTGTGAGGTGGGGCTCCCACAGCAGTTTGTTATCTGAGTCACTGCAGTGTTGTCAGTATTGATGGGGAGGTCTTGCACTGGGTCTGCCAAAAGAAAAACAACAGTACAGCCTTGTCAAGGTTGAGCTTAAGGTAGTGGACAAGCATTCGACTGGAGATGTCAGGGAGGCAAGAACAGATGAAAACTGCTCAGCTGAGATGAAACTTTATCAGTGCCCAAGTGTCATATTTCCAGCTGTCAGAGAGTGGAGTGTAAAGGCAAAGTGTTGCTGGTCTCAGAGCAGCAAAAAAAAAAAAACTATGTGGTGTGAAGACAGAGCCAATGACAAGAGACTAGAAAGAAAGAGGTGGAGCCCCAGTAATAAACCCTGGGGGATCTCAGTGCAACCAACCTCTATGCAGTCTAACAACCAAAGAGGAGAGCTCAATAAATAAATAAATAAATTACTATATACACACACACACACACACATATATATATATATATATATGCACACACACACACACACACACGTATATACATATATACATACATATACACATATATATACATATACACACACATATATATATACATATATACATATATACACATATATACATATATATACACACATTATATATATATAATGCACAATAAGGTATTTTTGGTACTTTCCAAAAACAATGTGTCGTCAGACCGAACTCCTCATTTCAGACCCTGTAGACTGCTATGTTATCTGATTGCAGTAATGTTTCCACTGTGTCAACAAATTTCCATTTGTTGAAATAGATTAACTACAATTTGTAAAGAAACCAAACAGAGGTTGTCTCCACTATTTTTGTTTTCAAACCAGATAAAATACGCCTTTGCTATGAAGGCTCGATGGGCCTTGTTGTGCCTCCCTTAGGTCAGTATGATGTGGCTGCTGACTGTGTGTCTGTATGAGCCAGCTGTGACTAAAGCCTTGTTTAAAACGGACACAACTCAGACACATTTTTAGTCATTTGTTTCCCAGAACAGAAACACCTTAATTTTGACCAACAGTGCCGTCTGCAGCAGACTTTTACAGGTTCCTGCTGCATTGCCCTTAAACACACACACACGCTACACTGACATGAGCAGATGTAATAACATTAATAATGGCTGCAGTGCCAGTGCTGTGGCTTCAGACTGACTGTGTCGTTTCAATGGGACAAAGCCATCATTAATGTTATGCTGACACCTGTGCTATCCCTGCTATGACAAGTCAAAACTGTCTGCCATGAAAAAGACCTACACACCTACTTCAACAAGCCAATAAATTATTTAACCCTGACTTACACCATTGTTGTCATAGCGACACAATGAATGGCACTTTGAGTAAAATGTTGTAGTTCCAGTGTAGCTGGTACGGTCAATAATTACATCAAGGTATAATTGTAAAGTGCACTTATTACAGACTCAGAAAAACTTTCATGATCTCTGCAGGGACATTGTTTTGTTACAATTGCTCAAAACTGAGTTAAGAAGCATGAAGTAAATAAGTAAAAAAGGTAAAAACTTCAAAAAATTTTTTAAAAATAAATAAATAATAAACAGTAGTAAGTGAACAAATGCAAATGTGCAAAAAGTAAAGTGCAAGACAGACCCACACGGTATGGACATATATGCAAAAATGTGAATGTGCACAGTAGATTAAAAGTAATTGAACAGTAAATGATGCTTAAGGTATATGTAAAGGTATATCCATACACACTCATCAGTAGATAAACTTAATCCAGTTGGGCTGGATTTAATTTGATAAAGTGGGAATATTGTTGTGTATGTGTTTGTGTATACATGCTGTGATGACACTGCAATGGATGACTATACAGCCTTTGTATGTCTCTGTATACATCTGCTGGATGGTGTGTAAGTCACACATTAGCAATTGTGTGTGTGCGCACTTTATATGCAGGAGCGTATGTGTCTCTACATGACAGCCAGCATACATGTTTGTGTGTGTGTGTATGTGTGTGTTCATATTTATGAGTCATGTCCAAAATATGTCACTTTCTTTCCGGCTGTGATGGCAACATGCTGATGATTCAGCCCATTCAACACATTAATCCTGTTTCCTCGCAAACTGTACTCAGCCCAGACTCTGATTTAATATGCTATATACAGTACATTACAGGCCAATGCCTTTTCATTTTAAGAAAGCACACTACTTTGTGTTGAACATGATGTTTAAACACTTGTCATTGAACCAAAGACAATATCAGAGGGAGCTGGAGTACAATGAGAGAGCAGCAGAGAGGTAACACTAGATCATAGCTGCTCATGCTGCTGGCACTATCTCAAAGACATGATTTATTTAGACTAAACCTCTGGTGCAAAGATTCATCACCTTCAAACAATATCAAGACATTCACATTCAATACTTCTACACTCCAGTCACACTGTAGGATTCATAGCTTTGTCGTCACAATCGCCACCATATTCAACACAAGATTTGTTTTTTGTTCATTACTTGCAAAAGCTTTTGTGATCATAATAAAAAAATTTTTTTTTTTTAATTACACTGGCAAAGTCAGTCTAATCTCCCACATCACCGATATCAAATGAGTCTCAAATAGGCCCCTTGGTGCCACTGAAAAGTGAATAGTTAGCAGGACAGTCATAGCAGAGCAGGCATTTGTCTCTCTAACAGGATGAGCTTGTAGTAGTGGGCAGCAGCAGCCAAGCCACAGCAAATGCAGTTTGGTCAAACACTTGTCTTCCTCTCTTGTCTGACTGCATAAACATGTTAATCTGTTTGCATAAATAATTACCAACTAAATATGTTACTGCATCTGATGTTTTCATTTTCTAGCACCGCTGATAGTGACTGTAGTGTTGCAGTGCTCCTACAGTCTTTACATGTAACCTAAGAGCAACTAATTTAAAATCAGATCTCAAAATTTGAATGAGGCTCTGATGTGGAAGTTGTTAAAGGTGGTTGCCCAGCACTTTGTTTGGCTGGTATATCAAGTACCTTATGACATTATTAGTCATTTCTGAGCAACACTTGAGTAATGCTGGGAAAAAACATTTGTCATTGAAATATCGCAATGTCAATTTAAGAGTTCTACAAAAGAGAAGGGAAATGCTGGATGACTTCTCAAGGCTTTAAATGGGTAGTTCAACATTCTAGGAAATACTTTTATTTCCTTCAAGTCAAATGAGGTGTCTGTTCACCACATTACCCCCCATAAAGCCATAACCTATTGTTCATTACCTATTGTTATTATGTCATTTCTAAATGATGATCTCCACTGATCCACTGAACTGGTTCCCACCTGTTGGAGTGCAGTACTGTGGGTAAATATGAGACTTTCACAGGTCACAACAGTTTTTATTGTTTATATCTTTCTAATAGCTGCCAGGGGGTATAATGGAAAATAATGAATGTAGTGTAAATATAATTAGGCTCAAGTTTCTACATTATTTTAAATAAAAAAACATAAACACAAGTTTCCTGAGCTCTTGTGTTTGTTTAGTGCAAATCACCATCTTGGTTCCAGCTTAACCTCACTGTGTACTTTGTTCCTGTTAATGTGCCTTACAGTGATCAGAAACTGTAATTAAAGTGGTATTTACTGAACTTTACTGTAAATTATTTACTAATACTTGTATAGTCAGTCTTTTTCTAATTGTTGTGTAAGGGATGTTGAGCAACATCCTCTTCTTAAGCACACCATAGCAAACGTACCTTTAGAAAATTCATCCATTCACTGCTCAGCTGACACACAATACTCACACCCATCTAGACAGATAATTTAACACATGCCAATCCACACACTGCTTTAATATTTTCAATATGACTCCAAACATAATTAACCTGCTCATTATTCACACTAAATGCACCTGACAAGCTGACAGCTTCAGCTGCTCAGTCAAATGTGAGTAAATCAGGATTTTGTCAGATAAAAAACATGCTTCTTCATTATACCCCTTATACAGCTGTGGCATGTACTGGATTCTTGGTATATCAAACCTAAAACCATTCTGACGTAATGAACAGACTTGGCTTGTCACATAGCCTACTGCATATTGTGTAATGAGACCAAGACTATGACTACAGTGTTAATCTAAGACTGTTGCAGTATTAGGGTTTTTTTTTTTTTTAAGTTAAATGTTGCGAAATCTGAAAAATATTTTCAAAGCTGACGTAAAACTTCAAATTCTTTTCTTATACAGTAGTTCTCCAGATTCATTTTCACACATTGTCAAGAACTGTAAGAACCAAATTCAAAATGAATTTTCAATAAATTAAAGGTTTTAATGTATTACCACAAATTCAATAAACAATTCAGCATACCATGTATCACATAGATAGGGTTTGTGTCAATGTAATGACCAGGGCAGCCAAAGAAAAAGAAGAGCAAGGAAGTGACAAAGATGGAGTAAATGAGGGAGAAATCTCATAAGGGACAGACTGACACAGGTAAGAGACAAAAGAGAGGGTCAAGGCAACATCAGGGAGAGGAACCACTCTCACAGTGAACAGAAACTCGGATGAGCAGCTCTTTAACACTTGGAAAAACACTGATATTCCCAGTGTTACAAATGATTCTTATTTAGGGGAAATCCAAATTTCCAAACAGTTTAATTATCAATTAGCAGGTGATAATTTTAGTGCTGAACAAGAATTGTACAGGGAAAGCTACAAGATTTTGTAGAAGTAAAGAAGTCTTATTATCGTAATTTTATGCAGCTTTTTGTATGTGTGTGTGTGTGTGTGTGTGTGTGTGTGTGCTGTAGAATAATCCTCCTCAGGAGTCCTTCCGAACTAACACAGGCACAAATATAGAAAAAATAACAACGACCAAAAAGTGCTTGTATTGTGTACAAGACAGATAGTTGTGCATCCGATTGAGACTGTGATGGGTATTTCTTCACAGTTTTCTGATATTTCATAGGCCAATCCATCGCTTAATCATGAGGGTAATTGCCAAATAATGATAAATAATCAGTAGTTACAGCAGCTACAACTGGGACATGTAAGGAATTCCAACAACAGAAGTCACAAAGCCACAGCTACATTTTAAAACTTCTGTAAAAATGTCAAAATATAATGGGTCTAAACTCTGAACAGTCAGATCTGTTTGTTTTTCCCGTCAAAATATATTCTCCAAAGATGCTGCCTTGACTTTAATGAACTAACATTTTTCCATTGTACATTTATTAAATTGAGACTTGAAGACAAATAGTCCAGTTAACTACTACTCACTTACTCATTAGCAGAGTACATCTCCATGATATGCATGGATATACAGCACAGACAAATGGTCTTTCATACTAAAAGCAATCCTGTGTAATCAATACTGTAGCTATAAAATATAATTAAATAGGCTCAGATTATTATTAATTTAATTAGACCTCAATGTGCTACACTAAGGGAGTAATAATTGATGATTTAGGTTGTCATTAGCATGGTAATTGGTGAGGTAATGCTAATATGTCGCACTGCTACATACTTGTTATATGGCTTCAGGTGATACATTTTTGCTCCGAATGCCAGTGCACATACTCACCGCGAGCACTACAAAATAAAAGTGGCCTACATAAAATACAGACCTTGTGCAATGAATCATGCACAAGGTCATCATAAATATAAAAACCATAGGAACACACAGTACAGAGGAATTTGGAGATGTATAAACTAGAAAAAATGTTCAGAGATGCAGCAAAAAAGGTTATCAGCTCATGTTTATCATGTAGACTTAATTCAGTTGAATTGTACAGGGTATTTTTCTCCATTACAGATGCTTGAGCAGTCTGAGTAAAGGGCCTCTCCCCAACAGCAGGAAGAACATCTGTCAAATATCTACCGCAGTGCCTGAAAGGCCTTTTCACATCAAGTCAGCTTTAACAGGTAACTGAGGACTGAAATTCTCTCTATCATTTCAACCTCTCCATCCAATTTTCTTGCTTTTTTTTCCCTCCTGACTGTTGTTCTGCTAAACCAAACCTGATATAATCCCTCTCGTTTCCTCCTCTTCCCATCTTCCCGAGGCTTAGTCGATATGTTAGACTTCTACACACGTGCGTAGCGAGATAATGCAAATGTTGCTATAAATAGGGACAATAGTGCTGACACTAGCACTCTCTCAAGTGAGACATCTCAGTGTAATTTTCACTAACACACACACACACACACACACACACACACACAGAGCAAATACTGGCAAGAAAAATCTACCCTATTGCTGTGTGCTTCATCAGAGTGATAGTCTTGAAGCAGTACATAAACACATGAGCTGCAGAGAAAAACACATTTCAAATATTTTCCATATGAGGCTCAAGTATAAGACTATATTGTGCACAAAACAGATCAATGAACCCTACACATCTCAAACAAACAGCACACGACTTGAATCTGCAGCAGACTAAACAGCTTGAATTTACATAATACTGAACTCTGCTCTATGTTCGACATTACAGCTCGTGTACAACGCACACTGGCGTTCCGCTTAACTGTACAAGTCACATTTATCTGCCACTTGTACAAGTCAAATTCATGTCGTACATCTTGCTGTAACACACAACACATATTTCACTACTTTTGCAGTCAGTTTAAAACCCGCTAAAACCACAGGACAACTGTGATCATTCCTCAGTCGATATAATCCAGGCCAACATAAAAGACAGCCATAAAAATGATACAGTCTGTAGATGCCTCTAACCTGAACTTTGAGCGAATAAACAGGAGCTAAAGTGAAGTGGAAAAATAATTGAGATTGATAGAGCAAAGTAGCCACACTCATCCTTCATGTCTCTCTCTCCCTCTCACCTTCCAGCTCATGATGAATGACGTCGGAGAGGTTGGGCTCTTCGCCCCACCAGAAGATCCACAGCTCCTTGGCATCAGGCTTGATCTTGCGTCGCCACACGCACAGCAGGTTGGCCTGCACACAGCGCATGAAGCTGCGCAGGACCGGGTCGTCCTGGGCCGGGGCCGAGATCACCGGCCCATACTCCCCGCCACTGCGAAAGCTGTAGCAACGCCATTTAATGCCCGTCAGCTCCGCCTGGGAGAGAAGAGAATAATGATGAAAAGATTGTAGGTGTAAGCAGCCCATTAAACATGCTAAAAAATTGTAATACAGCAATGTTATTATGTTCACTGACTAACAAAGTCATTTCACCCTGTCTTCAGTTCAAACATGATTAAATTTAACGAAAATGCTTAAACACTGATTTATAATCACTTTTCAAGGCCAAAAGCACTGAATTTTTTTTGTCCTAGTTTCTCCAATGTGACAATTTGCTGTATTTTCTGTTTTATACCATTGTAAGTTGCTCTGACAAAACAAAACAAAACTCAAGTCTGAGATGGTGGCATTGATGCGTAGTGACACTCATAGACCAAATGAAGGGACTTGTATTTTTAAACTCATATATATCTTATATGTAGGAATGTAAGCAACTACTTCGCATAAATTCCCCGATTTGCCTGCATTGTTGGAGCCATGTTAACTGTGAAGCGCTGCACTACAGTGTACACAGATATTCTGTTTCACATAAAAGAGCCCATCAGAAGATGCTGATTCGATCAATAACTGCACAGACGGTATCCAATTATGTTATATTTTCACCAGCTTCCTGTTTACACCGCTTTGATCTTTGTGTAAACGTTAAACTACATTTAATGCCTCCCCGCTGTGTCGTTCTAACTGTATTTAACTCATACCTTCACTCTCTGCTGCTGTAAAGATACGATAAAGTGTGCGAGTGTGTAACTACTGGGGAGAGAAGAAGTGGAAAATGACAGCGAGACATAAAGGATGGCCTTGAATGAAATACAGGGAATGAACAACTGCACGAGAGACAGCATTGAAATATAGAGGGAGCTACAAAGAACGAGAGACATGAGAAGAGGAAATAGTGCCGGGGTCAGTGGTTGGAGCCCAGCCCAGCAACTGACATCTTCTCCATTTAATCTAATGGGATGATACGTGTTTATGTTGCCTATTGCAGACTCAAGCATGGAGGCTCTGTGCCATAATATTATATATATATATATATATATATATATGCATGCTCTGGAAACGTTAAATGTTCGTTGTGTGTTTGTATTAGTGCATGAATAAGTGGGGTTAAAGATGCAGATTCTCTCAGTTAGACCTGCTACCCTTCTCCCCTGTGTTCATCCAGCTGTGATGATCATGTTTGACACACTGGCCCAGGCACCCAGCCATCCAAGACCAGCTGAGAGAAGAAAAAAAAAAAAAATACCGATCCATTTCAACACAGAGACAGGTAGAGAGGAGCTGCTCCCAGAAAATTAAAGCCTGCATTGTCTTTGAGTGGACAAAGAAAAGGAGGCTCCGCGGCTTTGATGATGGTAGAGAGAGAGGGAAAGAGAAGCCGAGGATGGCTGTGTGTGTTTTCAGCAGGTGTGTGGAAGTGTAGCAGGGATGTGTCTGTGTCAGAATTAAAATCAAGCCAAACGCATGCATCTCAGGGATTCAGTGCATGCAACAAAACAGTGCTACGATCAGCACATAAACTGTAGCATCTTATTTTTGCAAGTTATTGCACACTGATGTATGAACACAACCCCCCAGGAAGACCCTGACTTCAGAATGCACCTATAATTACAAGCATGTCCCTCCTGTAATGACAGTGTGTGTAATGGGAGATATAAACATTGGCGCTGTGATAAGCCAAGCCCTAAAATTAGCCATGACAAGGTCAAGGATGCCGTTTCTCCCAAAGCAGAGGAAGACATCTGCTTGCACTGCCTCGTCACTCCCAGTCAATGTCAAAAGTTCCTTCACTGTTTGACACAGCTGTCTGCTGCTACTGAATAGGGAGCGAAGAGGAGGAGATGAGGAGAAGTGAAATGTCAGAAAATATATTCACAACAGAGGCACACCAGTTGTTTGTTTTATACAGGGAACACAAGATCCCTTACAGACATAAAAATACTCAGAATAATAACTTGTCTGATATGATTTTTCCACAAAATAAATAATCAGATAACAAGTCTACAGCTCTGTGTGGCTGCGCAGTGGCTAAAATGCTAAACATTAGTATGCTGCCGTGCTCACAACGACAATGCTAACATGCTGACGTTTAGCCAGTGCTATGGTCACATTCTTCACCCCATCAGCATGTTAGTTATGCAGATGTGTAATCACAAATGAAAGTAGAAATGAAAGAGAAAATGACAGGGGAATCACCAAAGTCAGGAAACTATACAGGCTAGTGCACGTTCCAACAATCAAATATGAACGCCATCCATAGCTCTATTATGCTTTGAGTGGCTAAAACCTTCCTTGTTTCCTCATCCACATCCAAAATACAGAAACAGACACTGTGAAGTACAACTTATTTGAAGATTCAGCAGAAACCCTCCATGTAAGTCGATTGACTTTGACATTAATTTGCCAACAGTGCTCTGGTATCAAACATCATTTTGCATAGTGAAGCTCAAAGGACTTCTTGTCAAAGGACAAGAAGGAAAACAAAATTTTTAATCCATGTTTAATGTTTAATGCTTAAGATATAATAGGTCTCGAAGTCTAAATTGTATTTTCTGCTGAAATATTGCACAGCAACCGGAGGTCGCACTGCACTCTGCCCCCTGAGCCCCAAACACAGGTGCTGTGTATATTTTTTTTTTCACCATGTGAAAAGTACATGCCCTAACACCCCACCAAACTCCTGTGGAGGATTAGCTGTGGCACAGTTGCAGGAAGAGGAACAGGGCCACAGTCACATGCTCGCAGGCAGATCCAAACACATGCTTGCACGCACACATCACACATGGCAGTTGTGATGATGTGCAGACCAGACGTGCTCTAAAACACTGACATGCATCAGATGTAGGCAGACGTATTTTCAGGCTGATGTCCAGTTATTTTTCAGCGATGACAGCTAAGATCTGCCTGTCTCTGTGTGTATTTTACTGGTTGTATTTGCAAATGCATCCTTATGCGTGTATGTGTATTTTATAGTGTGTGCGCCGGTCTATATATTAGAGCTACATTCTTACAGATTGTGTAGCGAATGGCTTCAATTTCTCAGCGCACTTCACCCTCACTATCAGCCCTCTGAGGTCGAAGTAATACCAACAACCAATTCTCATCTTTATATGAATAAGTTATCACTTGTTACAGGAAAGAGAGAGTGGAGAAAAGCTGTCAAGCGTGTCAAGCAACTGCAACTCTGGTGACAAATCAGTGCTGTGGAAAAAAATCCTGCCATAATAACTTTACCTATAGTTGTATAATGGTGAGTTGTAAAATAATTGGAGAGCAGCGCAGGTTTTAAACTTAGATTCCATTACATTACATATAAAGACAGACGCTTTCATCCGAAGAAACTTACAAGTGAGGAACATGACTAAAGCTTCAGTGCAGTAAGAGGCCTTGGAGTAACTATTAAGTATTACAGGTATTCAATAAGTGCTAGTTAAGCATGATTACACAGATAGTGTCCAGGTAACAGCCAAAAGATTATGCCATGCACTAGCTGTTTAAAGATACAGCCAGTGAGCTACATTATGTGGTAAATGTGGCAAAATTGCTAAAATTATAGAGAAGGTTAGTAAACTGGGGTATTACTCCCACTGATCTCTGAAATGTATGCTCTCAGTAGTGGTGACGATGGTGTGTATGGTGGTACGTATGTATATTTGTCATATAAAACATATAAAAATTAGTGAAATGACATGAATTTTTTGCCATCCTTGAAAGCATGAGAGAACAAAGCAACAATTAGTCTGTGCAGCAGTCTGCATCCTTTTTAAAAACTACCACAGGAGTAAAAAGGTGGAGGGGTCAACGAAAAGACAGCAGATTTTGTTTCACTGTCAATAAAACCTGCTCTCCTCCAAGCCCCTTGTTCTCCAGGTTGGCTGGTTCAATTTCTGATGGAGTGCAGGACCAAAAACAAGAGTTTTTCCTTCCATTGCTAAGACGGACCAAAGCTTTGACCTTACCCTCACCTCTATTATCTTTCTTGTCTCCACTCTCCTCTCATCTCTCAGCACTCTCTCACTGTCACGGATGCCTATTGAATACACGCAGCACTATCTCACATGCTCCCTCTCACTTTTTTTTTTTTATTCCTCTCTTTATGTCTTTTTGTCTAGTAAACAGAGAAAAGATAACAGCTAACCATATGTTTCCAGAATAGTACTGTGTCAGCACAGAGGAGGTGAAAGATTGTGCGCTATTTCTAGTATTCTATTAAAATACCTCTTTTCAGCTGGCATGGAAATCTGTGTTTCTTCCACTGGGATTGATTCGTTATTGTTTTTACATGCTTTTGTATTATTCAGAAAATTGATTTTAAGGAGAGATCGAAACTTAAAAGCAGAGAGTTAAAAATCATTTCCTGACTATAAGGTGAACTGAGCCCAGGCTTGGAAAACACAATCTGTATCCCAACCAAAGGTCAACTTCAGTGCAGCAGACATGTGCTTGTAATTAAAAGAAAAATATGGAGGTCAGAACTTTAATCTTTAGCATACTGTGCTCAAAACAGAAAGCAGTGGATAGAGTCTAAACCATGTGACTTCCACAGAGGAGAGGATCCCATTTCCAGGATTTGAAAAGGTTTACCACACTGCACAAGTCTCACAGACAGACACACACATTCAGTATATGGTGTATATTGTTAAAAGCTCAGGGTCTTTACGATGCAGAGGAAACCTTCATTACTTAGATAGCAGCGCTGAGAGGAAAACGCACTTGACATGCACTTTGCAGGAATGCTTCTGCAGACTGAGAATGTTTTGCTCCTCCTGTTCTTCATCAAAACTTTGTGAGATCTTCTGAACAGACCTCTTGAACTTCCCGATATGCAGCTGAATGTGTGTTTGTGTTTTACTTCCATGTAGAAGAGGACACACAGAAACATACACACACTTTAAGATACTTTTTCTGAACATGAACTCAGACAAGGCTTTGCTACCACCTGATAAAGAGAAATAAGTATATTAACAACATATTCAGATATAGAGTGCTTCTTTTCACTGCTTGACAAGTGAACAGTCAATAAAAACTCATGTATTTACAGAAAAGAAACAGGAATAATAATATTTAGTCTGGTTATATTTTCTCAGGCTTATGGACATCTCTCTATCAGAATTGCAGCTGATATAAACATTTGGACTTGCACCTAAGTGGATAGGTGGCTGGTGCTCTATCAAAGCTGACAGAAAGCATATGAGAAGCGTCACCTAAGAAAAATGCCACCTTCTTTAGGAATCTCACAACAACGTAAGAGCCTTGCAGTCTGATAGTCTGACAAAGGAGGCACTTTAAGCAATTGAGAGGCGGCTTGTATCAGCAGTTTTACCTACTCTCGCACAAGTGAAACGCTTATTCTGTTAGAGTGGCATGGCTTTCTCATCAACGTCAAATCTGTTTAGACACTTGACAAGCTGCCAATATTTGGGGTGTGTTCAGAGTGCCTGTGATGCCTGTGAGTCTTAAGATAAGACTCGTCTTTATCAGACACATGCAACACTATCTATCTCTCTTTGATTCAATGTCAAAGAACGAGGGCAAATTTAATTATTTCGAACAGACACTGTGAAGTACAACTTATTTGAAGTTTCAGCAGAAACCCTCCATGTAAGTTATAATCCCTTATATTTGAATGAAATCAAACCCTATTTTTATACTATTAGTGATGATCATTTATCATCAATGGGCATTCATGTATTTACATTCTGTATTTAGCACAAATAGCAAAGTCATTTTCATTCTTAGAGGCAGAATACACCATTTCCTGAACTCATTCAAACTTCATAACTATATGCAGGAAACAATGTATGTATGTAATCAAGTATTTTTTTGTAATTCGATCTCATTGATATCAACCTCACT
The DNA here is from genome assembly GCA_038496675.1 of Rachycentron canadum. Taxonomy (NCBI): domain Eukaryota; kingdom Metazoa; phylum Chordata; class Actinopteri; order Carangiformes; family Rachycentridae; genus Rachycentron; species Rachycentron canadum. The sequence continues at coordinate 12,609,908 of CM076666.1, forward strand.
GTTTACTGTTCAGCCTCTCGCAGTTGTGTCAGAGCTAGTTCACATTAAAGGCATTCAACTGGCAAATCACAGGGTGGCTTTGATCATGAAGCAGTCACAGAAAATTAAATGCATTTGTCATCACGGCTAGAGCTGATCCCAATCCTTCCACAAAAAGGCATCTACAAAGCAAGGAAATAGTCATTTTGAGTATTTTTTTGGCAGCAGATCAGTTTTAAATAACCAATTAACTCCTTTTACCGTACTCTGCTGTATGCAGATGCTGTATGATTGGAAAAGGCGAAATATTCACTGGGTCTTTTATTTATCTTTGTTTGGCTGCACTGTTCTGCTGTATTTCTGACAGTGTATCTGCTCAGCAAGTGTTTGTTGCAGTATTAAAAAAAAAAAAAAAAAAACACAATGTTACCACGGTAACCCCAGTATCATCAAATCAACCACGGCTGAAATCTTAAGGATCACAACCTTAATAGCATGTTCCTTGAATGCATCACAACTGTCTGATTAAAAGTCATTGTTAGTGTGCGAAATAAATATGGACAAAGACAATGTAGATTAAGTGGCTGTGCTACTAAGTCAGCAGTAAGAAGTCACCAGTTAGAAGAGCCAGTGGCAGAAATCAGAACAGGCAACGAGTCCCCCTTCATCAATTAACCCACTGAAATCAAATTAACCCACAAGGAGTCGGGCTCCCCTCTGGCATTTTACACCACAAATGAAGAGCGATGCACATTACTGCACTTGTGAGGAAGCGAGAGCGACACAAAAGCACCAAACAGGTGTAGAAAAAAGGCCTCTGGGGCAGCAGACACTAAACAGATGCTTCTCCTCTGCCTTGTGCCGTCACCTTTACAAGTCTCTACAAAACAAGGGACCGTCATTTGATCTGTGTTGTGCTGCAGCATCCGGCCCTGGGAGGTGAGCAAGCCAAGCGACCTAATTAGAGCAGCGAGAGTCCCCAGGGCTGAGTGACGGATAGACCTGCCAATCACACCATGGAAAGCCTCCATCAAGCCATGACTTCTCACCTGACACAAAGAGAGGCAGGAGGCAACAGTAGTGGAAGACCAATAAGGACATTAAGACACTGTGTACAGTTGCACTGCTGCATCTAAAAAGGCTGACAAGATCCCCAGCCTTTTGGCAAATAAAACAACACAAAGCTGCAGCGTCTGACTGCTTTTAATGCATTAAGGGACAGGCTAAAGCAGTGGCTCTGCTTAGCCTGAATTATTAACATGCAAATAAATAAACCAGTCTGTGCTCTACTGGTGTCTCTGGTGTAACTTAATTAAACTGTGACAGGCCATAGGGAGAGAAAAAGGGAAAGACGGAGACAAAGACAGAAAAACTGAGACTCACAAAGACGGGAAAACAGAAAACAGAGAGGGAGAGAGAGAGAGAAGTAAAAACAGTTGCTAGGCAACATACAACATCTGTAGGAATTCAGTGAGGTATTCAATTTTTGAGATTTCTGTCTCCAGGGTTACAGTGGAAATATAACATTTCAAGCACCTCTGTGTCCCTTGCTTTACTCTAAAAATCACAAAGGAGAGTAACTGTATGTTTCTGCATGGCCCCTTACAGCTGGAAACCATGAGCTCAAATTTGGCTTAAGATATTATCGAGCGTGTCATACATGCATCACGAAATTCTGGGGATTACCAGAAGCAAGACATTAACATTGGGGTATAGGATTACTGACTGAGTTTCTTTACTGAGAGAATGATTTGAATTTTATTTTTAAATTATTCAGTGCAGTAATTGAACAATTAGCACTGCATGGAGGCTTCTGAAAGGCCTACAAGTAGTTAATAGTCTGATTGTTCCTAAAATTGGGCAAATGGAGCATAAGCGCTATGAAAAATATCTCATTTGGCTTGTAATTTCCTCCATTGATTTTTTTCCACAGGGATGCTATTTCAGATAATATGACAGGCCTGCATAAGTCAGCATGACTTTCCTTGTTTCATTACACAGCAGATAAACAAAATATAATGGATAAACCCTGGAAAGCAGCAATGCCTTTGTGTTTGTGTGTGTCTGTGTCTGTGAGTGCAAGATGTAGGCAGGGCCAGACAATTATTTAATGTAGGTCACGCCTGGACAGGTTTCAACCTGCAACTCACCTGGATACTGTCTCTAATCTATTATTTGCTTACTAAGTGGGAGTGGCAGCCAATCAGTGCTTTAACACAAGAAGTCTTCTGCACTTCTGCTAACACGTTGTACACACACAGTTTTACGTAATACTCAAGCCCAAGCCCTCCTGTCCATTAACTCTTTTCAACAGATACAATGGTACCATGGCATGTTCATATCTTAGCACTGAACGTTTGCTCACTCACTCATATCTGGTAAATTCTCCATCAAACCTTTTGAGTCCCACTGTTATACTGCAAAGGCCATTTATTCCGCGAATCAAGCCAGGACTGAAATTGAGCTGTACAAATTTTCATTAGCATCTGAAAAATCATGGGTGTCTGCCTAATTCAAGATGAGAGAGAGCGCGCCGTTTGGCAGCACAGGGAGAATCAATGCACCACAACCGGCTGTGAATCAACAGTCTGCGCATAATGTGTTTGTTCTCATCAAGTACCCGTCTGATTGGTCACAGATAATCTCTCAATGGAACATGAACACATGATAATTAGAATTTGCAACAGCACAGCAGACGACATTAATGTTTTCCCCCTCTCCCCTTGTTTTGCAGCTCTAAAAGGCACCCTTTAACCTAAGTGTGCTCTAACTGCAATTGAATCCCAGCCAACCATGATATTGGCAAAGCTGTCTGGCTTGCAGAAAATATTTGCCCAGTTACAAGCGGGGCAATATCTCCCTTTAAAGAAATGCTCTTTGTCAAGGCACATGCAGTCAGGTGAAGAGACAGCAAACAGACAAAGCCCGGGACTCCTGTGTAAGACCTGGAGCATTACATTTATCTGTTTCTGGGATTTATCTACCAATCAGTCAACAGGCCTCAGAAATCTTCGGTTTGAACCAGATCCAAAATCTAATAGTTTGAAGGAAAGTAGTGTTAATCTGCAGGGGAAAACCCAGCGTTTGGGGAGGGTGTGTGTGTGTGGGGGGGTGTATAACAAGAATGTCAACAAAACAACTCAATTCAACACTTTTACTTAAAATGAAGTTTTGTCACTTCCGCTCAACTATACCCTACTATATATAGACTGCATAATGAGTCTATCTATCTATCTAATGGTCCATATGCCAGCTAACTGGCTAACTTTCTGGCTAAGAACTTGATGGTACCAGCTACTGCCAATCCTCCCATCCCACTCAGCCTTCTGTCACCCTGCACACATGCAGAAACACCAGCGGGCGCTAAGAATAGAACACAGCTGGCACTGCAGGGCTTACATATTTCACACTCAAGCCACCGTGCTCCAAAATACTCCTGCCCATCCCACCCCATTTCCAGCTCAAGGACCAGCGGTGGTTCCCTCCCTCCTTCTCCCTCTCCCAGTCCGCCTTTGAACTGTTCTTCACCTCTGTGGCAGGGCCCTGACAAGCCTACTGCTCAGATAAGACACATGACTACGCTCGGGAGAATTTACCAGAAAAGAGATGTGACGTAAATACAGAAGCATGAGTGAGGAGAGCCCCATCTCCCTGTCCCCGACCCATTTGTCGCCCCATTTCCCACCAGCAGCTAACCCGTGCTTGTTCTCAAGTCTGTTATGTTATGGCAGAAAACAATCTGACAAACCCATATGTGTGTCACTTACATGCAGAATGCCATGTTCACACAGGTGGGCCAATGCCTGGTCGAGTCCTATTGCCATTACAAGGGATTCCCACAGCAGTGGCATGGGCAGATTAGTGGGAGGCGCCGCACACAGACTCAAGGTGAAGCCAGCGCTAGCTGTCAAAACTGCAAGCAAGCGGAGCCAAAAGCACAGGTTGGGCGTAGGGGGTGGACTGTTTAGTGAGAAGTAACCAGATGGAGCTGCTGCATAGGGCACACAGCAGAAGACTGGGGCTGCTGCCTTGGAAACCTGGACTGATCCTCTCCTTGTGTAAGAGGACACCATGGCTTCAATGTCATCCTTAGACATCTCAATATAGACTACACTTTCATAGTTTTACACGGAGTTAAAAGGCTGTGAAAGTACCAGCAGCTGACATCCAATTCTTTTGATGCGCTCATGGCCTTGCTTACTCTTCCTTTCATTAGATTATTTCTGATTTAAAGGATCAGTCTGGTGATTATCTATATTTTTTTGTTTACAACAAATCCCATGAAAATACAAAAAAAAAACAGAAATAAATTACTTATCCATTACCAGGAAGTGTATGTGTAATCAAAAACCTGACATCCCTCTTTGTCATAGAGCTTTACCACAAACTACTGCACCGGGTGACATGTTTCTTCACTACAATGAATACAGACACTATCGTTTATTTTGAGTCGATGCTATGTGCACTACTCTGAGTATTTATAGCAACTAAATCCACACACGGAAATACTCCCCTATAAATTCTTTATTTAGTAGTGTTTGCATAGCATTTGCTAAAACCTACAGTGTCCTGCTTCCTTGTAAATTATTGAGCCTCTTTTTTAAATGACAGTTAATATTTTTTGTCTAAAGAGAGAGAGATATAGAAAGAGAGAGAGACTCTTTTTGGTAAATGAGTAACATGTGGTCATGGTGAACAGAAAAATAGTATTGCTCTGTTATCAACATCGATACTCAGGTATCATATCAACACTAACATTGAAAAAGAATCAAACGATACATAGCCCTATTAAAATCCAACTCTACCAATTCTTCAGCACAGCAGCTCATGGCACACACCTCATCCAACCACTGCCTCTTTTTCATCCCTAAGCACCCTTGCAATATCCACCACCATTAATAATGGGGAAATGCAAACAGCCTATATTAAAAAGGCACCATTCCTGATTACCTGCTTCTTCCTACAAGCCTCGGCCACTCACCTGCCATAAATCAAGACACTGCTGTTAATGGTATTCCCTCAGCCACATCTCTTAGCACTTTATTTCCGTGCCAGACAGTGGCATCATTATTATACATGCAAGATCTCTATTGGAATACAGTTTGGCTAATGAGCACCTCTTAGTTGATCACATTAGACCGTCACTTGAGGACACTTAATTACCAGTGTTGCACGCCACACGCCTCTGTGGAGGGACAGGAGAAGTCCTTTAATTAAGGCCTCTGCAATCTACCTGTGTTTGTACAAGTCTGCATCCTTGGGATATAGTATGTCGTCGCAGCCCATGTAAAGGCGATAAAGCATGTGGTGTGTGAGTGCACTTGCATGTGAGTGAGTGTGGGTGGAAGATTTAGTGTGTGCATGTGTGTTGCATTTGTGATACATATGTTTGTGTGGGCACGTGGGTGTTTTTTTTCCTGTCTGTATGCACCTGTGTGTGTGTGTGTGTGTGTGTGTAATATAATGGATGTTTGAAGTTTGTCTCCTGAGTCTGGATGGTTGACAGTGTGCACAGGACACACACGCACACCCGTGCGCGCGCGCACACACACACACACACGCTCTGAGGCTTCCTGTGTCGTGAGGCTCTTAACTGTCTCCTCCTTGCATTTCATAATCAGGCAGGGACTCATTGTTATAAGAACCTGCCCAGTCCACAGAAAGATTACCGTTTTTCTCTCTCTCTCTCTTTCTCTCTCATTGCGTTCCTCCCTCTTTAATTTTCTCTCTTGCTGTGTCTCACTCTTTCACTCTTGGTCTCTCAAACAGGCTGAGGCTAGCAGTCAGGAAATGCACATCAGTCATAATACTTTCCTAAAATGAAAACAGATTCCACTGCAGTCCTTCAGCCGCTCTCTCTCTCTCTCTTTTTCTAACTCACTCCTTCAGCTGAAAACATTCCTGTGTTTCTCCCCTCGCCCCCCACCCCATCGCTACTTCAACTTAACTCACCCGCTCAGGTCTCGTTTGCCACTTACAAGGGTCTCGTTTGCTTTCTGTCACAGATGGGTGATCACCAGCACACAAGACAGTTGTTTTGTGGGTTGTGTGATGGCAGCGATCTCAAGTATCTGACACCGGGCCTCGCAGAAGGCATGACAGTACTCTGCTGCACCCCCATAAAGTCCCACAGTATAGGCCCTCATGCCTTCTAAGGTACTTTCTATTGATGTAGGTTGCAATAACAGCCAGTAAATCAGTGTGAGGGACGAGGTTAGTGCATGTTGGAATGCTGTTTAACAGCCTGTCACACCAGAGCACTCACTAGTTTACCCACAAGACCTTTATGTAAGCACAGAGCCGATATGACCTGAAGGAAAAGGTTAGGAAGCTTCCCACCTTAGAGGCTCCTTCACCTCATTTTCAAGATGCTAAATGATCAATTAAGGGTAATAAATATAATCATTAGCATATGTTTTACACTATGAGATAGTAAAAATACAACAATTATAATTTCCTGTTAAATTAAATGACAATCAAAACCCCTAAAGCTATTCCATTTACAATGATAACAGAGAAAATTCTGAAATCCTCAGCTTTGATAAGCTTGAACTACAAAATGTTTGGCATTTTTCTTTGACAAAAGTATCCGATCAACTAATCAACTAAATGTTAGAGAAATAAACAAGGTAAACAGTAGTAAAATGCAGGACATATATATATATTCTTTTAAGTCTTTTGCTGGATCAATATTCACATGATTTGATTTCTTAATTTCCAGTGGTAATAAAAGTGGACCAGCCTCCACTTGTTAAGCTCACGGCACACATCTGTCTCACTCCAAACATTGTGATGCAATTTGCATCCCTTTGTCTGTCTCCTCTGTCTCTTTGTCTCAGTCGTACCCTCTAACCAGGACGCTCGGTGTGTCATTAGCGTTTCGCTCTGTCTTGGATTTCTGTCGGGGCCCCTGCCAGTGAGTAACCGCCGTGGCACCAGCCAGTCATAAATATTCTCAACAAGCCAGCTGATGGATGGTCTCTTTCCCCCTCAGTTTGAAAGGGATGTTCACAGGGCCGGCACATCGGCCAACAACGCCACAGCAAGTGAGTGAAAGCTTCTTTTTTTTTCCACGAGGGAATAGCCTCGCCTGAGACACTGACTGAGACGTAATCTCTGTTTTCAGCTGCGAGATGACAAGCTGAGAGGATTTGAGATGTCTGTAAGTGGAGCACAGTTAGTTTTGGTGTCAACAGAAATAAAGATACTGTTAATTTCCTTATTTCATTTTCAGTCACAAAAGGACTGAGATTATTGAGAAGGAAAAACTGTGCTTTGTTTGAAATTTTAGAAATGAAATTTATATTATAAATCCAAACCTTGTGACCCTAGTTTATTCAGCTTTGGTGTTGCTTGAGTAGTTCAACAAGGCCTGGCTGTTGTTGCTGATGGACAACCATCATGATCACCTAAAAAGCCCCGAGTATTCCTGTGTTGTTGTGGCTCTCAGCAGCCTATGCCTGACTTCAGTCTACCGCATGCCTTTCCACTTGGCTGCCTGTTGTAGTAGGACAGTTAACTCGCTGATTGCAGGATGGGAAGTGAAAAAAAACACGCCGCTCAATCTTTTCCACCCTCAAAACCAGTGACTTCTGCAAAAATGACACTGCCTGTGGAGTCAAAAAACACCTTTTTCAGATAAACTGAGTGTGAAAGTGCTGTTTCCGCTGAGTGCGTGATGCATGTTGCTGTCTGACAGAATCTTATTAACCTGGTTTTCTCTGTGTGACACGATCACATTATTATTTTTCCTTCTTTTTGCTGGAAAAAAAAAATGTCCTTTCACATTCACACAAGATTTCTCCACTCATTCAATTTATAAGCTCCTGGGCAATTAGCTCAACACATCAGACTACTGTTTGCAGAAGATCAGAAAATCTCTTTCTCTATTCTCTGGCTGCAGAAATATTTGACAGAGGCAGCAGTACGCCTTCTTTCCAAGTTAGTTGCTTGGCAATGCAACAGAGTTCCAGCTAGATTGCCAGTGAAATGATTATTTGAAGTGGAAGGAGGGAGGATGTGGGGGGTGGAGGGGGTGACGGAAAAAAAATTAGTGTTTACCTATTGTTTATCACCTAAACCCGTGCCAAAACTGCACATACCTGCCAAAATAATCGGTCAGTTTGCTTTGGAAGCGGTTGATCTTAATCATTATGGGAATGGACTGAAATGAAAAAATTGAGTGTTGCGATTCATCTGAAACCTTGTGGATTGTTTCACAGGCTTGGTGGTAGAAATGTGGTGTGCCCCCCCCCCTCCACTGGACCACTAACCCGTGTTAATGATTCTCTAATAACAACACCAGCAATTGGTTCACCTTTGTACAGCAGACACATTTAAGCGTGCCTCCCACGGTCTTATGACTTGTCGATCACAAGTGGCTGGCGTGTCAGTGATTGGAGCATGATTTATAGATACTGTACCAGAGAGAAGATGTTGGAGTGGCAGTCCTCAAGGCTTGCCCCGTTAGCCACCCAATTCGCTGTTGTAGTCATAATCGTCCGCCGTTGGGGTCGTCAGTGCTGGGCATGTCGAAATCCTACATCGGTATCCAACACCGAGCAGGGGCTGACAAATCGGTTCCCTTACGAGTCTGCCAAAACAATCAGGCTTATAACCTCACAAGAGCCCCAGATAATAGATTCTTGTCGGGGAGGGGTGGTGGTGGCAGAGGAATGGGCGTATTCAAATAGAAGTGCAGGATGCATCCATAAAGCGCCCCCCCCTCCCCAAAAGCCAGATCTATAATGTTGTGATGTTGTAAATCCGAGCGTGTGCGGGGATCAAAACATTGTTACAATCCAGGTCAGACGGTTCCACATCTGAGCTTTGTCAAAAGGCGGAGAGCGCAGAAATGTAGCTACTATATCCATTTCAATCCACGCACAGAGGAGGATCAGCCTGTTTCCATATCAGTCTTTCCGCTGATAGTTTCATCACTAAATGAGCATAATCCATGAGAAAAATGACTCCTGTCTTCCGCGCAGAGAGGGCAGCCCCGGGAGGAGAAGAAGAAGAAGGAGGAGGAGGAGGAGAAGAAGAAAATGTGCAATCAGAGTCCAAACTTCTTCAACTAAAATATGACACGTTCGCTGTGAAAGACAATCAAGTTAGAGCCGAGACATTACACGCAGGATATCTGATTCCGTCTGCTCCTCCACAAGCTGATGCACCACTTGTGATAGTTTTCGAGAATTGCATGAGCTATTTATAGCCTTCTTTCTTACCACAGCCGATCCTCTCACAATGTAGCCCCGTGCTGCCTTCACACAAACAGGAATGTTTAATCCCTCTGTTGCAGACGAGGGGGATCTCTTTAAAAAAGAAAAAGAAAAGAAAAGAAAAGGAAAAAGAAAACCCCCCCTTAGTGCTCCTGCTCCGTGGCAGGGCGGGTGAAGTCGAGCGGGTTCCCTGTTAAAAAAAAAAAAAAAAAAAGCCCGAATCATGAGTCAAAGCTTTCAGACTAAGAAAAACTATTCTTACTCTCCACCGCCAGGAAAACGACGAGCAGGCTTCTGTAGACGGAGGTTAGAAAAAATCCTTCCTTCCTTTCAGTTTTAAACCATTACGAAACGTCCTCTCGCGGCCACAACAGCCTCAATCTTAAAAAAAAAAAAAAAGATCTCATGTGAATACATATTTGTATATATATATGTATATATTTTTTTAAATGCACAGTTCAGGCAAAAGTGACAGTGACATAAAGACTGTGTTGCATGCCGCAGAATCTCTCTCTTTATAAACCACCTCGACATTTAAAGAACGCGTGTCCTCCTCCTCCTCCTCCTCCTCCTCCTCGAGAAATGGTTTGATTATTGAATTAAATCCTCACTATGTGCTCGGTGTCCTCAGCGGCGACTCCTTCCCTCATTGTTTATCTCTCGGAGCGCGTTATATTGGTAAATAAGTGGAAGTGTGCGCGTCGGCCGCCGGTGTCATTCTCACCCTCCTGTGTCTGTTTGCTTTTACGCCGCTGTAGCGTTTTTTTTTTTTTTTGTTTTTTTTTTTTTCCTCCTCCTCGCGCACCATCGTCCAGCCCACCGCGCATTGTAATGTAATGGCGGTCGGAAAGCGTACTACCGAGACTCGCCTTCCCATTTGGCCAAGTTTGTGCTCACGTGATCAAAGTCTGGGATTACAGTACTGTTTGGTGTCTTTGATATGAGACTGGATGCGGCGCCGGAGACGTCGTGCCAGCCGTGCGCGCTCGGCTGCCAGCAGTCGAAGGGATTTCTTTAATATTGTTAGACGCAGCACGTCCTTACTGGTTCAGGTCGCCGGTCTGCGAAAGTGCTCGGAGAAAGATTGCGTTTATGCGCTGTATTTTTTCTTTTCTTTTTATTTATTTTATTCATCACTGCAGGGTGTCAATCTGTGATGCATTGGTTACATAATGTAACCGTGTTCTCACAACAGAGGATGTGACAGACTTGAGGTCAGAATGACTTACTGTGCTCATACTGTTTCATAAGAGACATCTATGTAGGTTAGTTTTACTCTCTGCAAATGTGTGGCACCACAGAACTTAGTGTTTTTTATTATAAAGGGGGAAAAAACGTGGAATTAAATGTTATTTCAAAAGAAATATCTATGCAATTATACAAAGTGGATATATGAAGGACTGTTTAAAAGGTACTGAGGTCATAATAAGGTGAAGTTCCCCCCATCACTGCAAAAGAAGGTTTCTAGTGTTTTTTCAGTGTCAGTTTTTTAAATCTGAGTTGGCTGTACATTTATATTTTCTGCAAATGTCATTTAAAGCTGCACAAATCAATATTTTAACATTAAATTATGAAAAAAGGAAGTATGCTTTACATGAAAGGTGTCTGTTGTGGTGACAAACTGGCAAAGAATTAACACCCATTCTGCAGCTCTGTGCAACATTATATCATCATTTTTAGCTCTGTTTTTGTTGCCCACAGTTTTATCGTATCAGTTCAGGTACACAGCTGTCATCAGCCTCATTTCCAGCAGCAGCCGACTCTTGTTTTGTTTTAAACCCACTGTATCCTCACTATACCCGCCCAGCACCAAACTACAGAAAGACAATGCTAGAGACTGGCCTGTTGAGCATGTTGTTGCATTAAGCAGCCAGCCATTTCCTCTCAGGAGTTGGTATAGCAAGCAAGGCAAGAGGGTGAATGATAGATTTACATTATAATTCATTGTTAATGACTTTATGTCAGTGTTGTGGTGTTATGGCAGGTTTTTGCCCCCATGTGGCCAAAAAAATAGAGCAATGCATGTTTGAACTGAGCAGTTCTTTCAAGGAAATTCCTCACAAACTCAACAAGTCTAATTCACCTGTCCCAGAACCCTGTTCAGATTTTCCCTGTAGTTATTACCAGATGACTTTCCAGGACGTTAATAGGAAATTACAGGCTGTAAAATACACCATTACAGTCATTTTAAAATTCTAGTGGAGAAATACTGCATTATACTGTTGGCCTATAGGTAATGAAATTTATATGTACTGGAATCAGCCTTTAAAAAGAACTATGTGTGAGGTTTTAAGTACAGTATATAAACTTCCCACACGCTTGCTAAACCACCCAAAAAATACAGGAGGCATGACCTCACTGAACTCTATGGCAGCCACGAACCTGGTTATACTATAACTATATTTGCTTTCACGTACAGTTTCAATCATCCACTAAAAAAAAAAAAAAAAAAAGTTGTATTCTTACTTTCCAGTCATTGCTTTGTTATATTTGTATTATAATCATATATCGTTATTGGATGTTTGCTTATACCATTTGTTCTTTCTGATCTCCCAGATTGTAGGTGGTGCCGTTTGACCCTGAAGAGGAAAAGATTATTAATATAACCACAGTTTCCATAGAACAGACAACACAGGAGTCAGAGCATCAAATATTTGTGTTGTTATCAATAATTTATCAGTGATTATGCTATATGCACCACAGTGTATGTGCTTGTATTTTCTTTGTTTTGTTAAAAAGACAACAGGATTTGCTCTTTCTGGTCTTTTACTATGCATTTCCTTATATTTGTTAACATGATTCTCTTTCATTTAATAACGGAATATTTTTTCCTTGCAAACCAATCTACAGTGACAATAATGCTACAGCTCAGACTGCTCTACCTCAATTATAATTTTAGTCATGAATAAACAGGAAATAAATAATCGATTGCTACAGACACTTGTACATGGATTTTCCCAAAGGGTCTTTAAAAAGATCCAATGGTTAGTTTGTTGGATCTTTTTAGTTTATATTTATCAGTCAATGGGTTTTTTTTATCCCTCAATCACATTATCCCTTGCAGAAAAATAAAATGGATCACATTGAACCAAATAAGTCTTTTCACTTGTCATGAAGTCATGAAGCTGCAAGGATTTTTAAATGCCCACACTCCGTGGAAAATACCCAAGCAGCTATCGTATTATCAGGTTCTTTCCAAGGATTTATTTTGCACGTCAGTGTATTGGTATGAAGATTCAGCTGAGACAATGTTTAAAACCTCATTGCTAACAAACAGTGACAAATGAAGTTTCCTTGCCCTGCCAGGTTTTCCATGGAGTCGAGCCACAGCCTGTACAAACAATAACACTGCTCTCTTGAAGGGAGATGTTGTCTTTGGAGCAGCAGTAGCAGGTAAAAAGCATCATTGAATGAAGAGCTCCTGTGTCAAAACTCCTGTACAAGCTAAGGATGCAGCCTAACATTGCAATTTACAGTAAAGGAAAGAAAATGTCTGTATTACACTATTTGTAACACACAAACAGTTGCTAAATACCTACAATACAGGTAATGGCTGTCATATGTTACCTGACTTATATTTTTTCCTAAATAATTATTGAAGTACATGACACATAACAGATTTTATGTTGCAAGATATGTTTTAACATTTGAACATGAGCCCATGACCACGTGAACTGTGTAAATAGATGCACAGTGGCACAGTTGTTGGATTTCTATTTTATAATTTATAGATTATTCTAGGCTGAATGTAAGATCATTTCTACATATATGATATGCTACCTTGAATTGTAAATCTAAAAGTGAGCTATTTACAGACAACTGTATTTTCCTTCTGCAGCTATATATCCCAAGAAAAGATCATGAAATGCTGACAGATCCAGTCCATTATGAAATAAGCACAAGTCTCACATTAATCACTCCATACAGCTTTATGTATGTGAGGAAACAGCTTGCAGCTGGTACATATTGCCACAGAGAGGGAGCCCTCAGTCCGGTGATTCCTCTTATATCTGAAAAGCAGGAGAGGAGGATATGAATCAGATGGATGAGCGAGGGCTTAGCCTGGCGGTTATTGATCCCTTTGCTCCAGGAATGATCCAGGCCTCATTTGAGGACCCCCACCCCCTTTTTGTTCAATACATCCTTAGCGGCTTTTAAAAGACTCACACACGCAGTTTTGCACACTTGGTGTGGAGCTGATAGGATGATATGCTATCAGTTTGAATAAATCTATTTCAATATGCCACAAATTTCCCCTCATCAGGCCCCCACTGACTTGATCTGTGTGTGAGGAGAAAAGATGCATTACTGCTCTGATTGAAGATAATATGTTTGTCTAGACAATGTATTTCGACTTGTTCAGAATGGAGTGGATGGGCATTTGTCTGTTTAATGGTGGGGTGAATATGTACATTCATATGTTCAGGTCTTTTTGCAAGATATAAAATGTTATTTGCAGTTTTAATAGTTTCCTTGTAAATTTTTCACCATGATAAAATGCTGGTTGGTCTTGTCTGCTGGCATATTAAAGCCCCCTGAAAACTTTGTCACAAACCTTAAATATTTCCCTCTAGGATTAAATATATATGATTAAAGAAACAATAAAAGTCACACAATATACCTAAAAAAATTACGCCTATAACTATGGTGTGATTAGATGTTTTACCCTTTTACTGTAAATTATATCAACACGAATTTGTCCATGTATCATATATGAGTAAAACAAAGTAATACTTAACAAATTTTTTTTTAAGTTTTGTTACAGCTTGTGACATTACAGTACCTGTCTGAATAATTGATTATTTTCATTTTGATTTGACAGGATTACAGATGTTTATTAGAAAGCAATTTACACATAAACTATTACAGTCTACATGAAACTCAGTGGGTTTGAATGGCACAACCAGATTTAATGAATCAGTAGTCTCCAACTTGCTAGTAGCAACTTTATGAATGACTTATATGTACAAAGCTGGTGCAACCCAATCCGGGACACATAAGGTGAGGTCTGACGAGATTTGGAGTCTGCCAGCATTAACAACCAACCACACCTCTGTCATTACCTCATCATTTGTCTTAAATGACCTTGACCGAAAAGCTATAATATGTAAAATAATCTAAATTGTTCCATATTTGCAGAAAATTGTGTGTTCTTGTTAGGTCCCATTGCTCATAGTCAGGATTTGATTTCAGGACCTTTAAAACATTATAAATAGGTCACGATGACAAACATTGTTCTACACGTTCCTCTAAATGTTTTGCATTCAGCTAACTGTTGCATTCAGCTAAGTGCTCATTATTAATTTAGTATGAGCATATTGCAAGGGATTGCAGAAAACGAAGGGTGTTTATTGTTCATAAGAGAAATGTGTCTCTTTTAAGAACAAGCAGTAGCCGCATGGTATCTTCATTAGTGATTGATGGATCACCATCCACTAAGTTAACACACACCTAGCAGCAAATTCTCTCCATAAAATCAGATGAGAGTTTCTTCTCTCTTCACGTCTCCAATACCTCTCTGGCATTTCCTGGAGCACAGAGAGTCTGGGCTGAGAAGAATAGATGGTGTGCATTGTAATGAACATGGGCTGACACCGCCTCATCCATCATTCCACCTAGGAAAATTATAGCAGTGCCAAAGAGAGAGGGAGAGAGACAGAAAGACTTTAAATCACAGAAAGTCTACAGGTCTAACTCCTCTTAGACTGTCATAAGCTCATTGTTGTTTTTTAACTGCCCAGTCCACTTCTGGTTTTGCTCTCAGAAAGCCACTGTCTGAGTGTTGGTCTACCTGTCAGTTTACTGCATCTCTGCTATAACTCTCTTAGTGTAAGATACCTTGAATATGCTTCTATCTGTTTCCAATCACAGACTGGTTTTGCCTGTCTAGTTGACAGCTAGACTTTTCTTTCCCATAAGTTGAAGCTGATTACAGTTATTTACATTACATTTTACATGAGTCATTTGTTGATTATTTTTACAGTTTATCACTTACAGTCTGTGTAATGGCTGGAGATAGTGAAAAATTCCTAGCTTCCAGAGCACAAGTTGACATCTTTAACACCCAAAAGTACATATTTTACATAAAACAGAGCAAAACCTAATTTAAGTTGCATGTTTTTAGCAATGACCTATTATTAACCAGTTGGACCACATCCTTTGTCCAAACTATAACATCTCTAAGCAACTATTAGATGGATTGGTCTTACATGGTCCCCAGAGGATGAATCCTACTGACTTTGGTGATCCCCTGGCTTTCCTCTAGTGCCAGCATGACATTTCCACAATTACTGGATGGATTAAGTTAAGTTTCATACATTCTGTGAGGATGCTTTCTCTCTGTTGGCCAGGGATGCACTCCACTGACTATGATCCTCTCTCCCCCGGGAGCCCATTACACCCAGTATAAATTATCTTGATACTGGTTTAGCTCTTGTGTGATTTTATGCACATTTCTTAGTGCACCAAAGGTTTGTCTCTAGGCACAGAAGCATAATTTAATTACACCTGAGTGTTTTTTTTATTTTTTTTAGACTTTTGAATAAGTCTTGTTTATAACAAAGGTCGTACTGGAGGTGACATTGTGTTTTTGTGTACTTGTGACTTGTGTGAGTCTCTGCTTCTGTGTGTATGTGTGTGTGTGTGCACGTCCCTCCGTGATTTGGAGTGATTCACTCAAGCACTGTGAAGACTGTTGTAATGGTGTTTCCACAGCATATTGATTTCACAATGAGCAATGAGAGATGGGAAATTAGATGTTATCTCATAACAACAGAAGATGGAGGAATCATGTGGTATGTTATCTGATTTTGGAATTATGTCAAGCTGTCAAACTGTGTCCTGCAAGCGTCCACTAATGCTGCAGACGGATGATTACCACAGATATACTGAGACTAGTAAATCAAGTGCAAGATGGTAAACAAAATATAGATTTTAATTTAAATTGCAAATAGTAGCTTAAAGTTATGCAGGCTAGGAGACTGCCTGAAGGTTAGAGCAAGGCCTTTAATCCCCTGTTGCCCCAGTAAACCTCCTCCGTGGCCACTATAGAAACCTGGTTGTATTGCATATTTCTAACTGCAAGTAGGAGAATATAGCGTGTGCGGTGCTTTCATGTAGAAAGATTACCACAGATAGTGTGCTTTAAGTGACCAGCCAGCATTTCCACTTGGCTGCACCCTCTGATGCCACCTGAACAGAATTCACTAGGAGCCTTCAAGCTCCTCATGCATTATGTATTGCTGAAGGTCTGCTCAGTTTTCATGTTCTCCTAATTCATTTCACAAAGAGAGAGAGCTCTGCCAGCATTCAGAGCACACAGTCTATATGACTGTCAAATCAAAAGATTCACCAATTGGCCATTGACAGTTTCTTTGTTGAAACAAACACTGTTTTGTTGTTGCCGTGTTATGTTATTGATCAGAATCATTCCATGATTTTATCAATATAAAGGATGTTATTTCCTAATACATAACTGTGGTCATGAGTATTGGTTTTCTATCATATTTATTAGCTGTATTATCTGTAACATTGTTCAACTTAATAGTATGTATCTTCTGAGTTGCTTACTGCACAGTTTGATTACAATTTTTCCCCCTAAATATTGTATTTATCATGTTTTTATTATCTTTTGTTTTGCTAAGTTTTAATGTGTTGAATGAATAGAATGACTGCCTTTATATTCTAATGGTTAAATTTTAATAATTGACCAGTAATGTGCTAATTTTACCCCCTTCAAAAGTAATGATCTGGATTAAATCAACATAACAGTGCAATCCAGCAGAATTCTCCATGCTCTTTGTCCACATGTTTCAGAGACAAAAACTGATATTTATTAGTTTAATGCTCAGTGACACGGCTCTGGCCTTGCCCATCATTTTTTGGTTCCTTCCCTTATTTCTTTTGTGCTGTGATTTGATGTGCCGTGATAGTCTTTTGTTTCTCTTCTACTCACAGCATAAAATCATTCATGAAAATCAATCCAAACACAGCCCGCTCTTCTGTTTCTCAAAACGTAACCTTC
This sequence comes from Rachycentron canadum, assembly GCA_038496675.1. Classification (NCBI taxonomy): domain Eukaryota; kingdom Metazoa; phylum Chordata; class Actinopteri; order Carangiformes; family Rachycentridae; genus Rachycentron; species Rachycentron canadum. Next base: position 12,627,131 of record CM076666.1, read on the forward strand.
TGTTGACCTCAATAAATCGACCAGTGAGCGTTAAACATTTCAGTTAGTGCCCTTAAAGTGGCCTTTCCACAAATATAGTCCTTCACTAAAGAGGAGGGAATGAGAGCTGTGAGAGAGAAAGAGCAGCATAGTAACCACTATTGTAATATAATAAGATTATGGCCCATTACTAATGATTGTGTCTGATCATTTCAATTTATATGGTTTTAAGGGGAGGGTTCATACTCAGTTTGCTTTTTTATCCATAAGTCAAATGAAAGAACAGGGTCAAATCCAGAATTTAACTGGAACTTATAAGGTCTACCGATCATAAGCTACAATCTCTGTTTTGCGGCATTTATTCACAAGGTCAAATGACATCTCGTTACTGACCTTAACTCTATGATATTTGTGATTTGTAAGGAATAATAACAAAAACAATAATCATAATCATTATAATTATAACTGAATCATAAACAGAACTGAAATTGAGTAAAGTAAAAGAGAAAAGACATTGCACTTAGTGCAATGTCTAATGCTGTGACTAAGTGGGGTCAACATTTCTGTTTAGGATTGGGTGCAGGGAGGGAGGGATAAGGATCCTTTGAAGAGAGGTGAGGATTGGGGTGATGTGCTGCCATCAGTTCAAATCAGTTGAAAGCCTAGCTGCTGCATTGTGTACTAGTTGAATTCAGGAAAGTGACATTTGGTTTATGCCAGAGAGGAGAGAGTTACAATAGCCAAGTTTTGAGGATTCTGGAGATGCCTCTTATTTGGAAGAAACAAGGCTGGAACATCTGTAATGTGTTGATCAAAACCTCAAAAAACAGTACTCCTAGATTACTAGCAACAGACTTCACATTGGCAAACAAGGAACCAACAACATGCTGAATCTAAATGTTGGGGTTTGGTGTCTTAAGTAATATTATTTCTTATTTTGAGTTGTTGAGTTGTAAGAAGTTTTGTGCAATCCAGCAGTTAGTATTATTATCATTCCAACAAGCTAAAACGACAGCTATGAGCTTTCAAGGTCTTAAAGGTTTATGGTTTTAGGGGTAGGTATATCTATGTGTCATGTGTGTAGTAATGAAAAGAGACGTTGTAGCATTCATCTACATGTAGATGGAAACTAATTTGAACCTAAAATTGAAGTTTGTGGTACACCACAGGTCATACAATTTGCAGAAGATGAGTAAGGCCAAGAAGCTCTGAACCCTACCCCTACATCAGTCCAGCATCTTATTTGCAGTATTCATTCACCAGCTCTACTGCTTTTTGCTTATGTACAACGGCTTAACTTTTCGTAAAATCATCTCCAGTATTGTATGCACGCAGGTGGCAGGTATTATGTACCTACTAAGTAGATCTCATTTTGTAATCTGCACACAGCACAAAAGCAGTGAAGAAATCAGAGCTCTGTCTTTTCCACTGAATTGCCTTTTAGCACCTGTTTCTTTAGTGGTTTGGGTGGCTTTGAAGAGACAGGTGCTTGAGAGAAACAATGGAGACCAATGACTCAAAACTAAGAACCGCTCCCTCCTTCCAATTTAAAAGTTTAGCTCAGGACACAGAAAAGTTGTCATAAAGTGCAGCGGCTCTCGTTGCCAATATTGGATTATATTTTATTTGTTATTATAAGATATTGGACAGCATAGCAGGCTTTATATGTCAATCTATGACTAAACACACAGGGTTAAGTAAAATATAATATTTGCTTGAATGAAGCCCAAATAAGGCAACTCAAATGAGAGGTCTATTTAAAAGCCAGACTCCTCCACTGTACTTATATGGGCTTCACGGTTTAAGGAAGAAAAGAGGATTACAGCAGACATTATGAAAATATATTAAAGGATGACAACTTTCTCTGTCTTCAGAGGTTTTTAGTTATTTTAATGTAATGCATATAAGCTCAAATCATTTCAATATTACCTCATAGCAAAACCAAATAAATGAATATAACAACAAAATATGTACTTTTCTGAAGTTTTTATTGGACTCAATGTGTTAAATTTATTATCAGCAATAGATAAAATTCGTTTTTTGTGTGCCCTTATGCAAAGAAAACATGATTATATTATGGCAAAAATATTAAATATTTAGAATTTTTAAAATTACATTATGTATTGCAATGTAATCCCACACCTTTTGAGCTCTAATGTGTGCATCATAGTTTAGGGAAATGCTTGTAAGCCTGCATGCAATCATTTAGACATAATACACAATGCAGCCCAACAAACTGTATAGAAAATAAGGAAACAGTGACAGATATTTATGTGTGTATGTTTTCTTGTCCTGACTGAAGGCTTGTTTTTCTGCATCTAGCTGTATGGATATCAGTGAGGGTTGTGGGGGGTGGAAGCAATTGAAAGGCTGGGAATTCCTGAAAAAAAAAAAAAAAGCAGTGAGAAAAGTGAGAAGGAGAGAGGGAGGTCTTTTGGCCACTTGTGGCCTTCACAACCCAGGCACAAATCATAGAGGGACATGGCAATCGGAGTGACAGATGAACAATGCTCCCATTTTCCAACCCCCTGTGAACAGGCCCATCCATCACGGGAGGGGAGATTAATTCAATTCATCAGCTTTTTGTCTCCTTGGGCCCCCTAATGCCACCTGATATTGCTCAAGGGGGACTTATAAATGTTTGTGGATTTGATCTGAGCCTGCTTGCTTGACTCTGAATTAAAACATTACTCTTTACTCTTAGCAGTACACTGGTTTTGCCAACAGCCTGACGGCCAATTCTGCCATAATTCTGATCAAGATGAATTCTTATGGAAAGGAAAATGTTTGCCGAAGGCAGCAGACAAGAACAACACACTTGAGTTTGCAAAGTGAGGAGAGCTTTGGTAAGACCACTGGTGGTTTAACAGGAATAAAAAGATACAGGTCCTGTAAATCCTTCATAGAAAAAGCCTTAATGAAAAAGCTGAATCATCACTAAAAGGATTCAAATTTTATTTAAATTCTATCAAGGCACATTCAGGCATGTTAGCACAATATTGTCAAAGAGTATTTACACAATGAGCAGTTAGCTATGTTGAACAAGTTAGGGCACTTTATCTCCAGCAAAAGAATGTGCTGTTCCTAACAATCTACACAAACAGCGATATCACTGGACTGGCAGTTTGCAAGAGATCCACTGATTATCGAAAATGATTAAACCAATGTTACATTTTCATATTGTTATCATTTTCAAGGTTATGTTCTGCAATACAGAAACTAACTGGAGCCGTAACATGTTGGCAGTCACATAAGTGAACAACCAGTGTCAGTGTGTGTCACCAGCAGACCAGTCTGCTGGTGACACACAAAACACATACGCCTGCTACACAGGGCCCAGAGTCATGCATAGCTGTCTTCCTGTTAAACTGAACAGGCAGCACATTCTGCAAACTCAATGCTAGTTATGACCTCTAGTGGTCATTACAATAACTGAAAGAAAGGCTGTAAGGAGCAGGTCAGATCAAGGGAACATCCACATCTGTTTATTTTAACACTCAGTTTAGCTGAAAAGTAGAGTAACAAACCCATACTGAGGCTGTGAAGAGAAGCCACTCGGAAAAAGTGCATTTATGGCACATTGACTATCAAAAAAAAAAAAAAAAGTTACCAAGAGAAAGACAGTCAATACTTTAATATAGTTAATACAATTTCCTATTATGTCTTATTTTAATAAGCAGACAATACTTATACATACACCACATTTTCAAAGCCTCTCAGTCTGCCAGAGGCTTTGGCAGAAGAGAAGCATCTTATCAGGTATTGGACCAAGAGTCCCCACAACAAATACCTGTTGCTCCCTGGTCTGTCAAACAACCAGTATCGGGGGTGGGTGGTTACAACTTGTAGGAACTAGACAAGTAAGTGTTGTTGGGCAAAGGGTCATAATTTTAAGGACATGCCCATGCAGGTTAGATCATGTGATTTTAAGTGCAGAGACAATGAAAAGTGATTTTGCTGCATAATACTAACAGACCCGTTGCAACAACTCACTTGTAGCAAACAAGTGTTGCAACACACTTCTGGGGGGAAAAAAAAACAAAAACACAACACACAACACAAACAACACACCCCATCAAGAAGTCAGCTTCTACAAAGTTCACTTTATTTATATTTAAGCATAACCCTGCTTCTGAGGCTGATAGTGAATCCTGCCTCCTCTCCAGACACACAGGTAATAGGCCATACTCAGAGATCCCACTATAGACACCAGCAGGACAGCTGCCACCAGGACAATTTTCCACACCGCTGACTCTTCTTGTTCTTCATCTGAAACAAAACAGATCACTCAGTGATTGCAGTCTGGAACAAAAACAATGAGTGCCATTGATCAAGTTACAAACAAAACGTACTACAGTTAACAGCCCACCTTGTTCCTTCAAAACATACGAGTCTGGAGTAGTTGGCAAGTTCTGCTCCTCCACAGTTACTTGTTTAAACACTTCTGAGGGGATATCAGGCCAAAGGCTCTCTTCTACTCCTAGAGACTGTCCATCAATGTCTTCATACAGTAGACCGTCATCAGGGATAATCCACTGGCCCTGGATGTGTCGAAGAATGCCTGTACATTTTCAGGAGGATGATACAGGGTATGGTGTAGAGGAAGAGGTGGTGTTTTAAGCTCAGATCCTTCACAAATAAGATCAATACCTTCTAACACAAGATAAACACGCATCTTTTTCTTACCGTGTTGACCAGTCGATGCAGCTAAAACAGCCAAAAAGAAAAGATTAAGCACAAACATGGCTGTACCTACTCAAGGTTGTCTGTCCTTAACCTTTTATGTGAGCACCGCATCTATAGAATTGACATCAGCTGTGGTCTCTTCACTCAATCAGGATAAATCACCACAACTGGGCTCTCACATCACCTGGTCTGTTGTGCTTTTGAGTGGTTCCATTTCATTGGCTTAACCATCTCTTGAATTACCCCCCTTTCATCTTTAAGTGCCTGAAGGTTGCTCAGGAAGTGGAAACTGTGTGCGCACAAAGAACAACTTGTTATGCTGCCATTTGAAATCACTGTGAATAGTGAGGTGTTGTTATGGGAAGACCTTTATGCAGACCGTGTTTAGATAAGACTTCAAAAGTTTTCTGACAGCTAATGTTTCCGAAAGCTAGACAGTGGTTCTGATTTTATCAATGTCGTCAGTGTTTTTATGTTAAAGATTATTTTTAATGAAATTACCACCGATTCATGAAACAGACAAAAACACATTTCTATTATATAATTTATTTCACTATAGATGTAAATTTTTTTTTCTCCAGTGTTTCAGAAGTTTTTACAGAAAAGGAGGATTGTTGAATATTCAGTGTCCATTGTAATGGATGGAGCTTCAGCTTTCCACTTTCACATGAAAAATGATCTCCTTCTTGTGAACTTTAGAAAAGTGTTTGAGGTTTTTTTTTTCAGTTAAGGCTGAAAATGTGACTCATATAACCCACTTCCGAACACATAAACATTTAGAAAAATGTTCAACAACCGTTCCTTTTCTTTTGCAGCATGTGATGATTAAAAAAAACAAAACAAAACACTGAATCTGAAATCTTGAACTCATAAACATACATATTATATATGTGTGTAACATAGATTTTCACCTGGGATGCAATGTTTTTTTTTTTTAATAGCAAAAAAAAGTAAGGGTGTAATTAATAATCTATTCAGGTGTCAATACTGGAGCCTGTGCTTTTCCCACTCTGATAAATCAAATTGGCACAAAAAAAGACACCCTTACACTTACTTATGGTAAAAATCTGTGCTTACGTGGATGAAAATATCCAATATTATACACACACACTGGAGCCATGAGCACGTGTTCAAATCATTTTGAAAGCCAATACAAAATTATTACTGTTTCAACGACCTTTTGTTCTGATCTGATTATCAAATACTACTGAATAGGTTGCATCACTACCCAGTACCAGCATGTAATAAAAACATGGTGTTTGATGCATTCAAAATTTTCCCACAATCTTCCCTTTCACTATATCTCTCTCCATGACAAAGTGAAGCACATCCTTCATAGCAAAGAGAATATGGTGTGACACATTAAACAGAAGTTATTGCTTGAATGGTACAGTGGTGTGAACTGACAAACAAATGCAATGATAACTAATCCCGATACAGTATGTTCCCCTTTGTCTTTAAGTGACAGCTCATCTGAAGCCCAAGCTACATTTTGTTTAAATTTCACTTTTTTTTTTCAGAATATTCAACATTATGTAACCACACATCTTCCCTTGCATAGTTCAGCATGAAATACAGTATATTACTTAGCTCCTCAAAGAAACGCCTTGGCAACAATGTACAGATAATATCTGTATTTCTAAATGAATCCCTTAAACCATTCCCTGCATAGTTACTACAATGACCTTCACAAGTATTTGAGAAGTGCAACACTAACTGCATGTCTGCATTAAGGAGGGGTAAAGCTGTTCAGTTTGTACAACTACACCTTAAAGATTGATTATTAGTATTTTCTTTTTCAGCTATATTTTCCATGCCACACTGTTTCACAACCAATAGCCAGGTGGGTCAGGAGGCTTCTTCTTTGATGCAGAGACATTTATAATGTTTTAAATTAGAGCAAGAGCGAGAGAGGTATAAAAATGCTAATCCTGTCTCCTATGACCAAGAAGAAGGTAGAATGAAACAATGGGAAAGTGCATTAGAAAATGCCCTTGAAACATCTTTTCCAAGTAACAGATACTTTTGGTTTCAAAAAGAAGCCAAAAAAAAAAAACAAAAAAAAACAGTCCAAGATAAACTTAAAGGTTATGAACAAAATTAAGTTTGTTAAGAATAAGAGGACCATCATGGTGAACTGGCTGGTCATTACAGTACCATTGAATATGGCTGATGTTTGGATTTAATTTCTAGACATCTAGACATGAGGTGAGACTCTGCAGGCCAGAGAGATACCTCACAACTCTAGCCCATGAGGGCAACCCTGGAGGCATCCTCTGTTCTCACACTCACAGGAATGTAACAGTACACTGTATCCCTGCAGTAGAATTACTTCACAAAGCAGGATACATTTTTCTTACTGTTACATTCCTATTTAAACATTTTTTTGGTGTTGCTACCCAGATTGCCCTGAGAGGTTAAAGTTAAGGATCCCAAAAGGGATATTTCATAAAGCAGGATTTCACTTTCAACAACCTAACCTACTATTAAACATTTTGTAATTCAGAAATAAAATGATTTTATTATATGCATCTTTGACTAACTGTGAAATCTTACTGCATGAAATCCTTCTGTATACATCTTCACAGTGGTGGATTATCAACACAGGTCTATGTAGACTGGACTGGCCTCTACCCAGGAGCAGAGAGTTTGTCCAGCATGGTCCCTCTTTATTCGTGCTTCTCGCCCTCATTGTAGACTTTGCGAAGGCTCGAGTCTAGCAGGAAGTCCACTGACCTGCAGGGTACAGAGAGCAGAAAAATGATGGCACATAAGTCATCTGTGAAACACACTCCCCATCGCATTGCAAAAAGCAAAGCACTGTGGAAAAAAATGCAGGAGGAGCTACAATTTTGTGTAACTACTATGTTGTTCTGATTTATGACTTTCATCATGTGACTGCCATTACCAGCCCAACATAATGTTTTACTTCCTCAGACTGAAATGTGAGTGTGAGCATAGAAACTGATGTTCAGGTGAATAAATGTTCTGAATAAATGTTTCCATTTATTTGTCATATCAGCTCTCAAATTAAAATACAGTCAATTAAAAGTAGGTGCATTATCTGATATAGACTGGTACCAGTTTTAAAACACATATTGTGTCTCTGGTAGAAACAGTATTAAAAAGCTCTGATATCTTTAGAGTGAGTGCCATGTGTTACCAAAGCTGCTTTGGCTGCAGTGGGTTCTATCAGTGGATATTAGTTTTAGTGTAGACTTAAAATTATAAGTTACGTATCAGCATTAAACTTTGATGTCTGCACTGAGTGAGTGATGAGTGCAACTCAAACTGCTCATCATGTACGAGAAGCCTCACCCAAATCTTACATCATGAGCAATTTACATAATCCATGTACAGACACAAAGACAACATGTGCCAACCTGTCTATAGGAGTGATGATGAAAGGGATAGTGGAGAGCCCGATAGCTGTTGTGGTCCACTTGCGGACAGGCAGAGGCCACTTTGTAGATCTCCCCAGCAGGTAGAGGGACGCGGCACAGACGCGGTTAATGGTGAAGCCCGGGATGATCACAGAGGCGAGGGCCTGCCACACAAATGTGTCCACCACTGCTACCGCTACCCGCGTCGTCTTTCCTGGGTTGTCCCCATGGGCCTTTAGGATCAGATGGAGGGTCAGAAATGAGAATACTAGTAGTAAAAATTGAAGTTGTTTGAAGGATGCTAATCCAGCTATTCTCAGCAAGATAAAACATAGTGGATATAAAATAAAATAATACAATAATTTTGTATTTTTTTTCCTTTCTTTGCTCTGGCTTGTTTATGTAGGGACTCTGATGTGTTTGATCAGCTATGGTTCCTAGTGTTTTCAGTTTGTGACCCCTGCTTATAACCACATTGTGGCCAGTCCAATCAAAGAGTGGATTTGAAGCAAAAAAAGTATAATGCAGGAAAAGCACTGAATTCATTTTATGAATCAATTCATCTGAACTTCCTTCCCCTTGTAGCAACTAGTGCCGACTTAAAATTCTTATTTCTAACCCTAATCAAATGAAAATTTTACCATATGGTTAATAACAAATATAACATATGGCTATGTCTTACCACAGCTGCCTTCTTCCCTTTGTCCACAGCATCAGCAGTAACGTATGCAGTGGCCACAGCATAGCTGCCCCAGACCAAACTCACTGGCACCAGTGCACGGAAGGCCTCGCCGACCTCATTGGCATAGCCTGCGTGCATACATAAGGAACAACACATTAAACTGTGGAGCAGATCTGGATCATTTACCGTGTATTTCTTTTTTCTTTTTCACTCTGTATGTTGTTTGACATTGGCCTTGGTGGAGGTCTGCACTCTCACTCCCCTTTCAGTTTGATGTGAAATTGTACTTTTGGTATTTTTAGCATTCAATTCCCCGGTTTCCACGACATATATCCTGAGACATACAAGAGGCCAATAAACCTTAACCTCTTCTCTGACATTGTCCTGGTGAAGATGCAGGGAGCCATTTTGAAAAATGACTCAATATTCATTTCATCCTCATGGGACGGCTCAAACGTCCTTGATCTCTTATTAAGAAGTTACCTGTGCTGTACTGCATTTAAATCACTGGTAAAATTAACTCCAGTCACACAGGGAGCATTATCTTTGGTTCAATGACAATGGAACCAGCAGAGCGTGGTGAAGTCAAATTCTGCTGCTGCTGTACATCTCTATCACTGCCACTGCTGGCAAAACTGAGCCTACTATGCAAACACTGCACTTTATGGCACTGAAAGAAATACTTATGTTACAAGAGATAATATTGCAGTCAATGACATTGAGCTTTGGTTAACAATTTATCATCTACCCAATAACAAAATAAATAAAACACAATGACTAGAAGTCAGTCACCCTCTCAATTTTGAGAGAGAATAAGCTGGATCCGCACATCCCAACAAGATGTATATTTCATATGGACATATGTTTTAACACTGTGTAAAAAAACATTTGATGCATTATTTATGCAACGCATTCGTTTGCTCAACAGTTTTTCCTTGCCTATTTTCAGAATTTTAATTAAAAATAAACAAGTGAATCATATCCTTTTCAGTGACACAGTATTCAGGCAACTTTACATTTCACTTTCACATTTTTTAATCTATGTCCTATGTCTTGATGCACTACGAAAAAAAAAAATATATATATATATATATAAATGTACAATGACAGAATAAATATCTAAAGTTAAGAAATTTACTGAAACGCTGGCAAAGGATTCAATACTTTAACAGTAAATTTTTCAATATTGGCTCTGGAGCTCCAGAAGCACTTGTGAGTGCAAGGTGATAAGAGCTCAATTTGTATAATAAAAGTAGAATAGCAAGGGGAGTCTTGATAAGATTATGTTCCAGCGGGGCATTTAGTTAATAATAAAATATGCTTTGCCCTGCGTAATATTCTGTTGCTGGGGAGCAAAGGGTTCAGATTACTCTTTGTGATTCACTATTTACCCTGTACCCAGCAAGGCGTGAAAGTGTGTTAACAGAGTGTGTGAGAGATAAGACAGTTTTGGAGAGTTCCAGTAACAATGACTGACAGCTGGAAAAGAAGAAAACATAGAGATGAACTGTGCTCAACAACTGTATCCAGTCTGGGATCATCATCACCCCTCTGCTGTGGTATTTACCAATAGGGGATTGTAAATGCAGTCATCTACAAGGACATGAGGTTCTAATGTTATTCACCAAGTGTAAACTTATGTGAATCTAAAAGGGTTAGACCCTTCTTCTTCTAATATATTAATTTAGGGTGATGAAAATGTCGATGTTAATGAATGACTTGTGCCCTAACATGAGAGATAGTAAACTCTTCTGGATGAATGGGTAAATTTTACAGAAAGCAAAGCTACCACATTTCAGATTAAATCCAGTTTTTGTTGCATAACAACTGTTTGAGTTTACAGTAGTAAGAATAAATAAAGAAAAATACATACATAAGTTATGGGAAATCAAATGTATCCAAAATAGGCACGCTTGTAATAATTCTGAAATATTAATATCTAAAAAAATTACACATACAACATTGTATAATCTGTGTTCAACTCTGTACGCAGTCCCCAATCACAGACAGAATTGGATATTGGTTTTAAAAAATGGTTCATATTCACATTAAAAATACCAAAGAAACATTGAAAATGATTGTGGGACAGTATTTTACATTTCTGCTTCAATATGGAAATTTGGATATGCAACTTCACCGGCAGGATTAAAGATGGGAGCAAACAGATTATGTTTTTATGAAGAGGATAATGTTATCACATTAAATGGTCAGTGCTGGCTGAAGGGGCAGTGGATTAAGATCATGTGGACCAGAGGAAGAGCCTGAACAGTGAGAGCTGCAGCATGAGTGTCCTTCAGGCTGGCTGCTGCCCAGACAGCAGCTCATTGGGTTATCAATGACCCTGATATTTCAATGAGAGGGAGGGCAACGCTGAAAACAGAAACCTACGCCGAGTTGTATCCTGTTGTATCATCCACACAGTCAGAGTTTCAGTTTCAAATCTGGTCCTGCCCACGGGCGTTTCTTAGCAGTTTTGTGAGTCACTGCCTCGACTTGCTTAACAACTACCTTTTCCGAGACAAGACCAACTGAGCCCCACAGACAACTCTGTCTAACTGAAACGTTATGGAAACAGGAGCACGAACAATGAGTTTGTAGCCCATGCTCGGCCGCTCGTAACGTCCCCTGGTGACTAAATGACCTTCGGCCAAGTTTGCTATAAATAGATGTTTTAAAAGAGTGGTTAGCTAGCATTAGCTGCAGCTAGCGCACAGCTCCAGGGGTCATGTCGGCTTCAGTGTGTCTCTCTGGTTGGTTACACTCTGTTCAGCCTGAGCTTCCGCTACGGCAAAATGTGACGATACATACCCAAGAAGCGGACCCACGTATCGCGATAGATGTCGACCGTTTTGCTCGGATTTTCTTCGGTTGCATCCATGTTTGCCCACCTCTACTCCATCCCCCGGTTCCCTACTACTACATGCGCTGTGGTAGATTTCAGGAAAGCCGACACACAGGAGGGACCGTGAAGGAGGCGTGATTTCAACTGCAGCATCCAACTGGCTGCAGAAACGTATCTCCCTCCCTCCCATCCCCTTATCAATCACTTAGTTAAAGACTTGTACTTCATAAACTAAACTTTTTTTTTTTTAATTTACAATAAGGAATCGATATTATCTTTCAATTATTAACAAAGAAAATCACTGCACCACTCACCTGCTTAGTTACAATGAATTGTCCAAATGACTGACAAAGTTGGGATAAAGCAAAATATATTACTGTGGTCCTTCTCTTTCCTATGTTTATATATATCTTTATATTTATATTTCCTATTCAGAAAACACAGTAAGCCTAGATAACCAATGCAAAGACAATGGCAGACTATAGTTCAAATTTGCCATAAGGCCCAATATGGGTCTTCTGGATTGATGGTGTATTTGTAGAGAGACAGGTTAGATCCTAAATGAAAGACATAGAAGGTGGCTCTCCAGGTTTTAGGGGCACATCATTTTATTTTATAGTAGTAAAGACCAGTTTGAATCAAACGTCATCCTAAAAGTAGACAGCCTTGTTTGAGGATATTTATTCCACTGTAAGGGCAACTGTAAGGGGAATTCTGGAAAGTTGAGTATTTTCCTAATGGAACTTGTTATGTGCCAGGTTAGCAATTTGTATTGGATTGAATGGACACCATTATTAGATCCGGTTCAAATAATACATCCACACTGTAAGGCTGCTGAGGTTGACGGCTAGATTTTGTTTGCCTATCTGCTTTATATGGTACAATATGGCTCTATAGTACAGCTGTGCCCATGAGGCAGGTTTGGGTTCTATAAACATTTTTTACAAACTCCACTGTGAGTCAGTGATAGATGTTAGCTTTGAATTTGTTTTCAAATCATGACCGTGTAAGGCTTAACATGGTTTTACTGTGCATTGCTGGCAGCACTGGCATCTTCGTTGTTGCCTACTTGCTACTGTTTGAAAGTGATGTCATGATCAGCATCTGTTTTAATAACTCAAGCTAATGGGTTGCTAAGATATAATGAAATGATGTTACTTGGTGAGATATATGACAATGAATTCATCAAGTATACACAATGTTGTGATTTTTAGTTTTACTGCCAGGCCATATATCTGCAGGTTCTCAAATACACTCACACTTTATTATGTACACTAGTTCAACTGGTCGTTAATGCAAATATCTAATCAACCAATCACATGTGAGAAACTCAAAGCATTTAGGCATGTAGACATGGTCAAAGCGATCTGCTGTTTAAACCAAGCATCAGAATGGGGAAGGAAAGTGATATAAGTGACTTTGAATGTAACACAGTTGTTTGTGCCAGACAGGTTGGTCTGAGTATTTCAGAAACCACTGATCTACTCATGCACAACAATCTCTAGGGTTTACAGAGAATGGTCCAAAGAAGAGAAAATATCCAGTGAGCAGAAGTTTTCTGGGCCAAAATTCCTCATTGATGCCAGAGGTCTGTTGAGGATGGTCAGACTGGTTCAAACTGATAGAAAGGCAACAATAATTCAAATAACCACTCGCTACAACCAAGGTATGCAGAAGAGCATCTCTGAACATACAACACATTGAACCATGAAGCAGATGGTCTACAGCAGCAGAAGACCACAGTGGGTGCCACTGTCAGCTAAGAACAAGAAACTGAGGCTACGATTGGCATGGATGGATCCATCCTGCTTTGTATCAGCAGTTGGTGATGGCAGACTGGTGGTGGTGGTGTGGGGGATATTTTCTTGGCACACTTTGGGCCCCTTAGTACCAAATGAGCATCATTTAAATGCCACAGCCTAGCTGGGTATTGTTGCTGACCATGTCCATCCGTTTATGACCACAGTGTACCCATCTTCTGATGGCCACTTCCAGCAGGATAATGTTCCATTGTCACAAAGCTCAAATCATCTCAAACTGTTTTTTGAACACGACAATGAGTTCACTGTACTCAAATGGCCCCCACAGTCACCACATCTCAATCCAATAGAGCACCTTTGGGATGTGGTGGAACAGGAGTTTCGCATCGAGGAAGTGCAGCCGACCAATCTGCAGCAACTGCTTGATGCTTTCATGTTAATATGGACCAAAATCTCTAAGGAATGTTTCCAGCACCTTGTTGAATCTATGCCATGGAGAATTAAGGAAGTTCTGAAGGCACAGGGGGTCCAACCCAGTTCTAGCCAGGTGTACCTAATAAAGTGGCTGGTGAGTGTATAACTGACATTTCTTCTTATTTTTTCCCCTCATATTTCTACAACTTTATACAAATTCAAGGCAGCAAGGTAGTTTAGCTTCATCTTGTGCACCAGGCAATAATCCTGCTGCATTCTCTTCAGAAATGACATTTTCTAGTTTAACCAATGTTGTTTTACAGGTAAGGTCCCAAAATAATCCCATTTAAGTGTTAGGATTATTAAAATGTCAAATACAGTCCATGTCTGTAGTACAGATCTGCTACACTTGCAGTTTAATAAACGAATTGCTTAATTTTCATTATAGCTATAGTTAACCAAAAACAACCAATAAAAAGCGCGCATTCTGATTGACCATCAAACGGACCAATGGGGATGAGCCATGCAACACAGTGGCCCAATGAGAAGGAAGCTGATGATTCAGTGAGATGAATATTGCTCCACGATGGCCGCCGCCAGCAGCAGCGAACACCACAGGGACCCTAAGACACCGTCCAGTCTCACATCCATAATGCCTTTTAAATCACTCTGGACTGTCACCCTTCTTCTTCTTCTTCTTCTCGCTGCAAACCGGTGCTTTGCCGAGGATGATCATGAAATGGAGGAGTTCCTGAAGCGGGAGTATTCCCTCTCCAAGCCTTACCAAGGTATCCTACCCGTTATAGCTGTTACTGTAACACTGATTCACAGGGACGAGCTGAGGGGGGGGAGGGACAGATGTTTCCAGAATAAAGTATTTAGGGATCAAATAACGACATGTGTACCCGAGCTCTGTCTCTTCTAATAAGGGTTTATTGCCTCAGATGAATCCTACCGCAGCCAAACAATGGGGTTACAGTGTATATATATGTATATATATTTATATACCATATATACATATCATATTTAACACCATTCATTGAGCTGCATTAAGGATATTTGTTGTGTCCACATTTCCTTGACTCAAGCAGATGTTTTTGTATTCAAACAAAGCAGAGCCGTTTTGTCGCCAGGCTCACTCAGCTGTATTGCATTGTGCTGTGTCAGCTGTTGTCAGGATGATGGTATTGTTTGTGTGCTCAGGTGTGGGATCCTCAGGCTCCTCCCACTGGGAACTGATGGGGGATACCATGGTAACCACCGAACAGGTGCGCCTCACACCTGACATGCAGAGCAGACAGGGGGCAGTGTGGAGCCGCATTGTGAGTATTATACTGTACTGTATCTGCAGGGCGAACACCACAATGATCCTATTATCTACGCAAGTCATCGGTCATTTGTCTACAAAATCTTGGAAAATGGTGAAGTTAAAGTTCCCCGCAGCCGCGGGCGAAGTCTTCATATTACTTTTTTTATTTTTTATTTTTTTGGGCCACAGTCTAGAACCCAAAGATACTCAGTTTGCGATATTAAATGGCAAAGAGCAACAACAAATCCTCATTTTCCGTTTAGAAAATTACCAAAATATTATTTGATTAGCAAAACATTATGCGATTGATATTCTGTTGATCAACTACTGAATCAATAGACTGAATAATTCAGAGCCACTTGTAATATACCAGTTATGTATTTCAAAAACTGATCTTAGAGTATACCAAGAACACTGCATGTGATAGAAGAAACAAGGCAGGACAGCAGCCTGAGGGTAATGGAGGGTGCATTTCTACTATTGATTGCACCTCTCAGTGGCAGATAGTAACAGCAGTCTTTAGAAATGTGCTTTAGATATGGTTATACTTGTGTTAAAGAGTAACATCTGGTTATTTAACCATTAAAACATGGCCTTGTTGTGGTAGAGCTCAGTGGAATGAATTCTTAGCAGCCATTTCCTGTTTCACACAAGCTTTGCTGCCATTCACAGCTTAGCTCTCTGACCCTTTTAGATCTTATCACACTAATCACAACCAAATTATACATCCTCACCATCTGGTGCCCATGATTACGAAAACCTAATATTCCAACCCAAGTGCGACACACCTCAACATTTCCGCTTAATTTTGTCAGTGAGGGCCCAAGCGGATCATCTGCTTACATTAAGCTTTTATCTCTACTAGTTTAGGTTTTGACAGGTTCTCATGTTATTGGTGGGAATGGGCTTGCCTAAAGTCTTCTACCACGCTAAATTCAAATTTAGGAATCTCTTACTATTGCATTGTCATGTGTTTATTGCCTAGTTGTCGGAGTAAACGGTATGTATTTTACAGGCTTTGTCAACCGTTTTGTGTTTGTAGCCTTGCCACTTAAAGGACTGGGAGATGCAGGTACACTTTAAGATTCACGGACAGGGAAAGAAGAACCTGAATGGTGATGGAATGGCCATTTGGTACACTAAGGAGCGCATGCAGAAAGGTAAAAGCTATATTTACCAGACCATTCTTTTTATCTCACAAGAACACACACTGTTAACACTCTGCCTTCATATTCTTTTATAGGCCCTGTATTTGGAAATATGGACAACTTCACTGGCTTGGGTGTGTTTGTGGACACTTATCCAAATGAGGAGAAACACATAGAGGTATGCTGCAGTAGCACTGCCCGGATCTCATCTGTTTTGTGAAAGTAAAGGGTTAATGGACAAGTGCGCTAGCAGATTTGTGTAAAGTGGCTGTGTTTGTGTTCTTTTCTGCAACCATGTGGAGACAGGCGCAAAAGAAGAGATATACTCCTCGCACGCAGGTAACCACTGGTGTTTAAACCATTTCAACCCATGTCTAACCTCATTATAGAGCCTCCATTGGCCCCCAGGCATTCTTCTCTGCCTGAAAACATACCCTCATACATCAGTAATGTGCTTCCTTTATAGCTATATAGTCATTTGAATTGCTGCCCAAATAACAGATTTTTAAAATCAAATCAAACAGTGAATTGAAAATAAAATGGCAAGTATTAGACTACTTCTCCCTTGCATCTCAGTGTCTGCCTTCATTAATGATTCTGGCATCCAGGCTCACCTCTTAGTGCTTTAACAGCATGTGATAGTAGACTAGTCTAATTTTCTTATGTTTCTTGTTTCCCACTGTGACCACAAGAGGATCTTCCCCTTTGTTCTGGCCATGGTGGGAAACGGCACCATCAGCTACGACCACGAGCGGGACGGTCGTCCCACAGAGCTGGGCGGCTGTAACGCCATGGTGCGCAACCTCAAACATGACACCTTCCTCTTCATCCGATACATCCGCCGCAGGCTCACGGTGAGAGACATACAGTAATATCACTGCTTGGCACTTGCAGAAATGACTTTGTGTCCTCAAATTTTTATAAAGTGGGCATTTATTAAGAATAGCCTTGAAGTTACTCGGAGGGATATAAATGTTTGGATTTATAGGCCTTACATCTTGTTTAACAAGACGGGTATAGGCATAGTCCTTCCTATGTCTCTCCAGAGAAGCAAAGATAAAATCTCAGATGGTTCATTTCCATCAAAGGCTTTCTATATAGATAAATAGCAGTTATTACTGCCATATAAAACGCAGCATTGAATCATGTAATATCTTCTATTGGTGAACTTAAGAGCTTAATAAACATAAACTAAGGGCTCAAGAGTCTGGGCAGCAGCATGATTATATTCTAAACTGCATCCCCATTGTTCAGGGTCTGTTTCAAGAGGCAAGTTGATTGAATTATCTACATAACCTTGTATGAGTAAAACCCATATAAAAATATAAAACTTCAATCAATTTTGTGGTTTTACTAACCTAGTAAATCTGCTTTTGGGAACAGATGTTTTTATTCTATGACCTTCTAAAAGTCATTGAAGCTTCCTGATTGTGTCTGTTCCTCAGGTGATGATAGACATCGACGGGCAGCATGAGTGGAGGGACTGCCTGGACATACCTGGGGTGCGGCTGCCCCAAGGGTTTTATTTTGGAGCGTCAGCCATAACGGGCGATCTCTCAGGTAAACAGCTGTTGCCATCTGAAACAGCTTCTGGATAATGGTGACTGCTGCATTACAAACACTTCTATTATATTTATCCCTGTCTCTCTGAACTCACAGGCCGATGTGCTCACACACAACACTAACACTTCATAAACTGTGAATGTGTATCCATTATTTGTCATCACTTTTTTCAGATATACTTAGTACACATAATACATATGATTTGTGAATTTAATGATTCTGCTACTATGCAAATGTGTACCAGTCTGTTGTATTTTTTTGTATCACCCTTTAATCACATGTAACAATGAATTGAAATGCCATGGGACTTTTTGTGTATTTCCTGGTTCTTGATTTACAGATAACCATGATATCATTTCTCTGAAACTCTACCAACTGACTGTGTTGCGGAGCCCAAAGGAGGAAGAGGAGGAGGAGGAAGATGAAATAACCATACCCAGTGTAGATAACATGGACCTACTCAGGAGTAAGGCACACACGTGTTATTGCTGTATTACATTGAATGTCCTATGTTTCTCCTGCTCTTCTTCTCTCTATCCCTGCCTGTCTCTATCTCTTTTCTCACCCTCACTGTCATCCCTCCATTCACCCTTTTTATTACCTCACTTAACTCACTCTGCCTTCTCCCTCTGTTTCTCCTCCAGTGGGTGACAGCGAAGAGGGGATGAGTGGAATAGCTATTTTCTTCACCGTGCTCTTCTCCATGCTGGGTTGCGTCTTCCTCATCGTCATTGGCCTGGTGGTGTACAGCCACTGGAACGAGAGCCGACGCAAGCGCTTCTACTGAGGAAGAGGAAGGTGAAAATATGAAATGGTGCTTGTGGTAACTACTGTGGTCTGTGGACCCAGCTGCACAAAAAAGAAGTGAGGCACTGCTGTCGGCCAGTAGAGCGCAGCATCCTCTTTTATCCTGACAGGATGTGGAGTAGATGCATCACCTGCTACACAAAGCCATTTTCCAACTTTGCCATTGGTAGTCATGAAGCAGTAGGAGGACTTTATTTTACACTTCGTCCTCAGCCCCTGCCTGATACACACCAACTCGGCCTTACCATCCCCACCTCTGGACTCCTTACGCAGAAATCGTGCAGTACAATATATTACATAACTTCTTGTGAGCAGCTGAATTTTAATTTTTGTTACCTTTCGCCTCATTTGACGAATATGGGAAAAAAAGGAAAAATTTGCTAATGTTTAGTTGATTGTTGTTGATTTTATGGCTTTGAGAAATCTAAATATATATATGATTATTTTCTGATTATTCCTAGTCAACCAAATAACACTAAAAACCACTGATACCATCTCGACTGAACAAAGATGTATCTCTACTCTTGTTTGCATTATAAAAGCATTACATTTTGACTGTGTATACTATATACTATGCTGTGTCTTCTTATGCTGTAGTTGCTGTAGTATGCATGAAATTCATTGAGGTAATTTTTTAGAAATTGTCTAGGCTACCCAGTTTTTTTTTTGTTGTTTACATTAAGCTTGACTGTTTGATGTGTTTGTGTGCAGATTATGAAAAACTGACCTCTGCCTCATTGGTGCATGCGCTGATGGCAAAGATTTGGGTGTTTCAGGGAAATATTTATTTTAAAAATAAATGGATTTTTTTTTTTTCTTTTTAAATAATTTTTGGTTTTCACAAAATGTTTTTAGCAGTGTGTGACTCCTACGATTTAATGTGTATTTGAGGAAGTCGATCAAATTTCCTGATCAGTTTACCGCAAATTCCTCCAAAGATATTTTAAATACAAAACATCAAAATTTCAGAAATTAACCTTTTGCACTGAAGGGAGGATCAAGGATGGTTAAACAGAATTTTTAATGACTACTACTCATTAATTATGAGTCTACTATTTTCTGCACATGGACTATTTGTGTTTCTTGCGTTGTATGTAGAAACTCCATCTGTGTTTTCACTCCCATCTTGTCTACTTTTTGGAAATGATTCCACACATCAACATTTTATGTGGTGCTTTGTTTTTGGTTGTGCAATTTATGAGGTACGTCCTTGTTTCCTGTAGCCACTTTTACAACCACCCTACCTTATTTATTATTATTATTTATTATGAAAACTGTGCCTCATTAATCATTCAGTGACCCACTAATGACATAACTTTTTTATCTTGTTTGTCCTTCTCAAGACCTATTTGATTTTCCACATTAAAGACTTACAGATTTTGTTTGTGACCTCTGGGTGTAACAGTAACACAGAGTTATTCATGTAGTTGTTTCTAGCAGGAGCACAGAGAAAAAAGTTAAAGAATAAATCATCTTTTTCAAAATATATCAATACAAAGTGCACAACAGAAACCTCATGATCAGACTCTTTGAGCTTTCAGTCAAAAAGTCAGGACAAGAGTTTGCATTTTATCTTAATTACTGGATGACATAACATCCCTTCAGCAATTTAGACTAACTGCCTGAGGTGCTTCTCACACAGCCATGTGTCAGTTCTCCGGATCGATTTCTCGGCTTTGTCACATGCTTGAGATGGGGCACCACTTTCACTCTAAAGCGCTCAAGGTCCATCATTCTTTAAGCAGTTTTCCATATGTTTAGGAGGAAAAAAAACACAAAAAAAAAACAGGATCTTGTAGTTAAATGGATGAATTCAGGAGATTTTAAGTCAAAAAAAAAAAAAAAAAAGAGACAAGAGCCAGTCAGTCGAGTGCCAATGTTTGTTTTATTAAAAAAATAAAATACAAATGATGACCCAAAGAGTACACAGCAGACTTCTTACTAAAACCAAAGCATTTTTATGTGTAATTCAGTGCTTTATCTTTTTCCTCTTTTTCCACTTGACTCATTTTGGCTTTCGGCTGCGTAAGCAACTAGGAAGATGATGTAGAAACAGACTGGTGTGTTTGTAGATTCTCATTTCCTTCTCAAACTATGGTGTTTCTCATTTTGGCATTAAAAAAAAGCTCAACCACTGTATTATCTGTGGTTGAGAATAAAGTTGTTTCTAGGTTGCTGAACAGAAACAATCACACTATGATCACAATGTTTTTTTCTTTTACAAGTTCAGAGTAGACAAGTTATTTCCGTATCAGCCTAATGTGTGTTAGTCTTTTGTGAGCTGACTGTGTTCCATGTCGAGGTCTTTCATATGCATAATATATAAAAATTCAGAAATTGATGGTGTTATAGTAACTGTGGATGGAAAGGCAACATTTAAATATTCGATCAGTAAAAATTCATGAAGATGGAATCAGGAAAGTCGTCGTTTAAACTGAGAAACCCAACACATTGAATTATTGCAACAAATATGAGGGATGGAAAAGTTTGAAAGAGACCATAACATATGAAGAATTCATCCAATAAAAACAATATATTCAACTTTTGCCTTCGGCTTATACAACTTAATAATGTGGTTTATTCATACATCAGGGGTAGGAAGTGTTAGTGGTTGAGGAGGCAAACAAGAAAAAGCCAACAAGAGGGGAAAAATTCATATACAAACTAGAATGGCTTTTCAACTCAAAGCCCCTCAGCTGACGCTGAAGCACACACATTCACCACATAACTGAAGTAGCATTACAAGTAGAATTTTGTTTTTTTTACAATTTTCTTTTTCTTTTTTTTTTTTTTTTACATGTACACAGACCAACTGATGTCAATTACAGTACAGTGCAGTGCCACAAGTACTGAGTTATATTGCTTGTACTGGTGCCCACAGATAAGTGACGGAAAAGAGAGTGGGGCCGCAGCATATTACAGTAGGTTTATGTTGTTGCATAGCCTAGTTGAGTTACGTTCACTACAATACACTACAGAGATGTGTGATGCAGAAACTAAGAGACAATAAGCATGAAACAACTGCTTTGGCTTGATGAGATTGGTGGGTCAAAAATGTGTTAATTTGAAACTCTAGCACTGCTCATTAAAGACGACCCTGAGAGTGGGAAACCAAACAGACCATCGCATGCCAACAACCACGCGCACAAGCACGCACACGCGCACACACACACACCCACACATGCACACAGAGTGGAGAAAACTGATGATCCGTGTAGCGTGGAAATATCAGCGACTTTGGTAGATTATTCTGTCGACACCTCTGCTTGGTTGGATGTGCCCTCCAGTTTCCAAGGGCCCACACGCAGAGCTAAGAAAACAACAACAGCAAACAGCTACAGCGTTGGCTACCGTTTCTGTTACCAAGACAGAGTCTGGGTGGAAGGTGGAGTTATGGGCCGCATGGACCCAACGGAGCAACGCAAAAACCCTGTCAGCCACACATGCGACTAGTTACGTAAGAAAGAATTGTTCTCACTGGGTGGGGGGCAGTGGGGGCATGGAAGGACGTCGCATCACGCTCTTCCGTTGAGACAAAACCAAAAAGGCAAAGTTAGCGCCTATTTAACAAACATTTACAATCAGCTATTGTTTTTACATGAGCTTTGCCTCAACATTGAAGGACATCCACATCTAAACACTGACCATGTTCACTTTGCAAATTTCTGACCATGTTCAGATGGTGGATCTCGGCAACTGTGGCTTTAAATAAACAGCACAGAGCAGACGAACCACGAGTCATTCAGTGAAATGCATGGATGGATGTTTGTCCACAGCTAATGACTGATATAGCCCTTAATCTCAGTAAACATGTGAAAACCAGGGAGGCGTAGTAGTTGTTTGGCAATGGGAAAACTATGAACCTTCAGTTCATTCCCTCATTCCTCTATCCCCTCCACTGTTATTTTGTCTACATAAGTATACAAACAAGCAAAACTGGAGCTCAGCAAAAAGGTTACAAAGCAATCTCTTGTTGGGAGTTCATTTTTGTTCTCCTACCCAAAAACACAAATAGGATGAAACACAACCAGACCATAGAAAACTAACATTGTACTTTTTTTTCTCCCATCATGCCTTTGAGTCTGTTAATTTTAAAAACTAATTGCTACCAGACCCACAGAACAAAAACAGAGTGAGCTCAAACTCAATCTGATCTTCACAAATTCCATCAGTGCCACAACTAACTAGATACACAGTATTAAAATTCAACACAACCATCCCTCATATACTGAATCAATCTAAGTACAACTATGGAACATCTGACAGTTTGACAACTTGTGGCTTTAAAATGTTTGGAAACCACATCCTTTTCTCATAAAGCGTGCACACTTTCTCAGAAGCTCAGACACAATTTTCTGTTGATACAAACAAGCACTACCCTGTTCTGAAGCAATCATGCTTGGAACAACACAAGTATTATTACCATTCAAAAGAAATGCAGAAGAAACCCATTTAACTACATCTAGTCTAGTAAGGCAGTAGCGCATCTGCTCTCGTACACAGAGGCTATATTTTATTGTGCAATTACATAATCAAGACATTTGCTCTCTCGAAATGCAGCAAGGCAGCTTGAGGTGTGTTGGTCAAAAAATGTCTTCTATTACTTCTGCTAATGGGTGTGCAGTCATGCTCACAGTGTAACAGCACTTCTGAAAAGGTCATTGTCATGTTAGTATGGCTTCATATTTACATCTGCAAAACACTAGGACTGCAAACCTAGCAGTAGTTCCGGAAAACAGCCCTACAGCATGTATGATTGGCTAGGTCTATTTAATGAACATGAAACAAGATGTCTCATCTCTAAATTTAAGCCTTTAGCAGCTGTGCATTCATTTAGTTTCGCTGTATATGTGCATATTGGCTGCACTAGGCTGCTCGTACTGTTTTCCCAGCACAGTAAGTACTCTAGCTCAAATGGCAGAACAGACACAAAATAACATATCTACAACTACAACGGATCTCCTGGCTGGTAGTTGTAGGAGAGAGGAAACACTTTGATGGGCCACTGAGCTGCATGGGTCCCAAAGTTGTACACATTTATGTGCAGAGCCCAGTGTTGTTTTTAAGAAGCCAAGAATTTCCTAAACGTGTCCTGTCAGAGTTCCATCAGTGCTGGAAATAAACAGACAAGCCAAGCATATATATATATATGTGTGTGTGTGTGTGTGTGTGTGTGTGTGTGT
>CM076666.1:12651114-12671014 GCA_038496675.1 Rachycentron canadum
GTGGAAATACGTTATGCATAGCATAGCTGTAATGCAGAGTGGAAGAAGTACAGGATGCAAACGAAACAAAACAAGTTGTTTGCCAATTCTGACTGAAATAATGAGCATTCTTATTCATTCATAGGACAGGCAGCCACTTTATGTGTGTGTGTGTGTGTGTGTGTATATATATATATATATATATACACACACACACACATACATACACACACACACACACACATACATACACTTTTTTTTTTTTTTTTCTGAAACGCCACAGTACATGATTGAAGTTTGTAAAATGACAATTTGTTAATTCAGCCTGTTGGAGAAGTCTTAGTCTAGATCATAGAATATTACACAGTAGAGTTTGACACCCTGACAGTGAAAAGGGCCAATCAGGTGCAGTACTGTGAGCATGTGTGCTTTGTGTGAAGCAGAACAGCAGAAGCAGAACGCAGAAGCAGAACGACCGACCTGAGTCTTTACATTGTGCCCACTTCGTCACACAGTATCAGAGCAGACAAATAAAAAGTTGTTGTTCCAAACTAAACTTTCCAATGAAACATTCACTTATCTTGACTTATCAGTTACTGCTTGTTTTGCACAGACCTTTACCTTCGGAGAAATAACATTTGCAGTTGTTTTCCTATCTGATAACACACTGGTCGACTGCTATGCTTTGATTTCATACTCCACAGTACACTGGGCAAGCAGCATGCAAGGCAGAGTAGTTAATCACAATACATTCTGCAGCTGTGCCATCACTGACTAGCCTGCAGAGCAAAGTCTGCATTCACCTCAACTTTCTAATGCACCCACCCTCTGGTGCCAATGGAAAATACCACTGCAAATCCCTCACACTGCCAAGAGCTACAGGGGCCACTGAGAGCCGAGACAGCACCAGCTAACTAGCTACCAGCACCTCAAAACAGCATAGCATGGCTCACATGGTCATAACAACCTTAACCTCAGTCCATTTGTTTTCCCTAACATCTGGGTATGGAGTCATTTCACCATTGTAGCCCACTGTGATTCTGTCAAACAGATGAGCAAAGCAAGTAGCACAACCACTAGAAAATGCTAATTAACTCATAAACACAGAAATTCATGCCTCATGCAAAAACAGTGCTTTAATTGTTAATCCACCTCAGTGCAGAGAAAATATTTCTACTGGGTACTACAGCACAGTACAGCAAGATACACACACAAATCTTCCCTACTGCACAAAACCCCCCACTCACTAGTATAAACTTTAGCAGCCCCTCAGGAGCTTTGTTGCGATTAATAGTGACACCTGTGGCATTTACTGAAGCACAGCTGGTTATGAAATGAAAAAACAAATGTACATCCTTCATTATGAACATCCAGGCTATATACTGAGAAATACACTCAGTCCACAAGACTTTTTATTGATTAGAAAAATTGTGGCATAGCCCTCTTGGAGATTTCTATCAACTGAATGCAGTCAGAAGCCGAAGTGGGGAGATCACATGCACACAATCAATAAACCTTAGAGATCACTCCTTACTTACAGTCATGCTAACTGGTGACCAGAGGTGTGGTGAACACGGTATGGATATCAAAAAGGTAAAAGTGCTGGAGGGAGGATGTGTTGTTTGTAACCCAGAGACAAAACAAATCTCTTTCCTGTCCCCACCTACGCTATTTGTGGGTGTTTAGTCTCCCCGCAAATCTGGATGTGAAACATCCTACACAGACAGAAGACACCAGACGCTGGTTGCCATGACCTCAGGGCTGACATCACCATGCAGCTGTGCCTTAGATTTCACAGCACACACACACACAAACACTCACACACATACAGCTTTGGGGAGAACGAAATGTGTGCTCATGTCAAATTCATCCAGTATCATCTGAAGTTTGTTTTTGACTCCTCTCCTTCGCCATAGTGGGGACAGAGGAGAAATGTTGTTGACCGTGTTGGTATGCTCCAAGCTCACCATCCCACCGGAGGTAAAATGTCAGATGGAAGGATGGTCGGAAATGTTCTGACCAGAGAGAGTGGCAAGACAGATACTGAAACATGATGGCAGTGCTCAAGGACAGGGTAGGAGCAAGGGAGACAGTCAAATCTGATTTCAGTCACAATCAATTGCTGCCTTCTCACTACCCGATCACATTCTCTCACTTATCGCTAAGGAAAAACATACCAAATGGAGCATCAACGTGTGTTTGCTGGTTTCCCCACTAAGGAAAAACAAAGCAAAAAAAATGAAGCCAGGAGTTTGTCCACATAATGTGTTATTCATCTTTCTTTTAAATGGAAGCCATTAAAGATTAATTATCATCATCATCTTAATGTCATGCCTATGTTACGCTGTGAATCACACCATGTGGTCTCCAGTGCTGGTGCTGGCGGTCTGGCTTGGTAGGTCAGAGGTACACTCCTTCGGTCTGAAGGTTTGCTGCTGATGCCCAGTGCAGCAGTCCCCATCAGTGACCTTGCACATCCTGTGCTCCTCATCACTTTCCTCCTCAAGCCCAGAGCCCTCGTCTACATCTAGCTGGCAAACACACACCTCAATCCCTGAGTCGCCAGTCACATGTCGACGCCGAGTGATGAGCTCTTCATCCTCTTCTGGTGGCATCAATGAAGACTCCATGTTTTCCCCTTGCAGACACTGTGCTTGGATCTGCATTGACACTGCTTCCTGTTCTGGCGGTGAGGCTGAGGCCTGACTTTCCGTCCTCGGGTCTGCCTCGGGCAGGGGCTGTGGCAGTGAGGCAGCGTCTGGCTGGCGTAGTTGGGGAGGGAGTGCTGGAGCAGTCTCTGGAGGGTTTTCAGAGTAAGGAGGGGGTGGTGTTGGGGGGTGGCCTACCACCTCTTCATAGTCAGGAAGCTTGCAGTCGTTCCAGAACCCTGAAAGTCAGCAAATACACAAGCTTTAGCTTTCCAACCTCCATCCCCATAAAGATATTTGTACCTCAATGCAGAGCGGCAACAATTGGTCGTTTAATTAATCAAATGGTCGTTTAATTAATCAAATGATTTACAGAAAATTATAGAAACCTCTTCTAATAATCGATTAAGTAATTTCTTTGAAGCCAAGGTATCAAAAACTCACTGGTTCCAGCATCTCTGGTGTTAGATGATGATTGATTTCTTAGTTTTCTATGATACTAAACCAAATCTCTTTGGTTATGGGACTACTGGTAGGACAAAACAAGCAGTTTGAATAAGTCACTACTTCAGCTTTAGGAAACTGATATTTTATGGACCAAACAATGAAAAAAGTAATGGAGAAAACAGCCAACACATAATAATGATAATAATAATAAAGTTAGTTGCAGCCCATCCATGCTAATTATTCTAACATGGTGTTGTATGTGCCATCAAATTTCACCACTGATCCCAATAACACACTTAAAAACTTTAGTGAGAGTGAAAGTGTCAGTAGTCCCCAGACCCAGTGTATTAATTTTACACTGATGTGTTTTACTTCTAACACTGAAAGGAGAAGAGGTTTGAGGTTGTGCAATGGCTTTATTAATGGCCAATCTAATATATCATGGCTTACATGTTTGAGTTAGTAGGAAAGGATCCCCGTTCTCATATGTCAAAACCTAATCTAACCACCCTGGAAAGCACTCATTTGGATTAAAAAAAAAACATTGAGTAAATGCTCTCAGATGATTACTCTTCTGTTGATGAATTTCCAAACATACTATATTTTCCTCTGTTGTCGATTTCACAAAATAGCACTTCACACTAATCACATATGTGGAAAGGTCTTATTACTTTGTATCCCGTGATATCAAGAAGGAAGAGCAACAACAGTTCATGTTGCCAGGATATTTGTGTGAGTCACTGTCTGTGTGCGCTCTCAGTCCGAGTTGTGTTCACATTCTTGACATTAAGTCAAGCATGTTTGCTGTGGGCCTCAGAGTCTATGTGCACCTTGTCCCACTCCTGTTTGTGATATTAGTGGACACAATATCAAGTTTCACCGAAGGTCCGGAAAAACCAGTGACATTAGAGTGGCATCTCTGCTGTTTGCTGCCCTTCCAGCAACATCACACCGTGATCCTTAGTATATGCATTCAGACAATTATCACTTGAATATGACAAGATCTTGTTTAGGCCCATGGGACACACACAGCCTACATGATGGCTACCCTCAATTTGTCTGCTTGTTAGAGGAATAAAGTGATCCAAGATTATCTTGGTATGAAGCTGCAGGTCT
Organism: Rachycentron canadum; assembly: GCA_038496675.1. Taxonomy (NCBI): domain Eukaryota; kingdom Metazoa; phylum Chordata; class Actinopteri; order Carangiformes; family Rachycentridae; genus Rachycentron; species Rachycentron canadum. The sequence goes on from CM076666.1 coordinate 12,655,305, forward strand.
GCACTAAATCAGGGGAACCCTCAGGGCAAACCTTGAAAATCATACCAGGTGCAGGTGCACACGAGAAGCACATAGAAACAGCTAGATAAAGTTTCAGGGGGGAAAAAGATGCTATGCAAGTCTATGCTTGCACCACCACAACCCTGTTTGTGGATCCCAATTCTGTATATTCAGTATAAAGCTATACATCTGAGCGTGCCATATGTCATGGTTTTTAAGAAATTCATAGGCCAACCAAAAAGCTCCAAGATGACGTAAGACATTGAACTGCCAAATATCAGAAAATTTAAATTAAGAGTATATTCACTGTGGTATCCTGGAAGGCATCTTTAATGTCCCCAAAGCAAACAGAAAGACTACTCACTTAGATTGAGTGGCGGAGGGGAGATGAAGGAACTAGAGGCTCCTTGGTAGGCCATGAGACTGATCTCACGTTGACGCTGCTCCTGCTGCAGGCGCATCTTAACCCTCCGGTGTCGGTAGGCACAGCAGCAACTCAGCATGATGATCAGGGTCCATACTAACCAGAACCCTACAAGGGGGCCAAAGACTCAACGTTACAATTTTATCATTGTGACAATCTAACTAACCAGCACTTTACCTGACTGTAAACCAAGAAAAGGTGGTAACACAATGATGGGAAGTTAGGTGTTAAATTTAACTGCGAAATTAATTTTGTGGCATAAGATGAATAATATTTCAACCATCAGCATAACTTATATTCATTCATATAAATATATATTCTTTTTCTTTACTTAAACTAGTATTAGGTTTCCAATGCCAATCTTTAGTTAAAGGCTCAATTCAAATTTACAACTCTAATTAAAAGTAAGTAAAATACATGTATTTTAATCTATTTTTATCTACACAGTAGATAACTAAACTTAACAGTGGAAATGAAACAAAAGGGGAGGGAGGGGGTATGCAAAAATGCAGTATGTGACTTAACAAAATAAAGAGTTTGAAGATAAAAGAAAAACAATCAATTGTACTTACACCAGAGCTCATAGTAGTAGGTGCAACACTCTGTTTCTCCACAGCAGTACCCCATCTCACAGCGGTACTGTTCATTGTTAACCCCAAAGCAGAACTCCTTTGCCTTGAACACACACAGGAGTCAATACTCACACAATCAGACAAGCAAATAAGGAAATAAATGGCAAGCTCTTGATAGACTGACCTATTTGGCCTTTGTCATTTGTCACCCCAGTGTCACTTACTGTGTTTGCACATTTAAGTGCCTTTGTTATGTACTGTGACACTTTTATTTATACGGGCTGGTTCAAATGTTTATACGGGCATGTTAAAGTGCTGAAGGCAAGGCGACAACTCAAATTAAGCAACCGTGGAGTACAATTAAAACCACACACACACACAGAATAATACATATAATGCATTACAACCGATAAACAAAACGACGGGAGCACCAAAATGTCGTAGAGAAGACATTAGTTTATATTTCAATGAAATCAAACAGCAACTTGTATTGAAAGAATATCGACACAGTTGCTTCGCCGAGCAATGTCAATGTAAGATGTAGATAAAGTCCTTCGTTAACGTCGTGACGGTTCACGTTGCTCTCTTTTTGAAGCAAGTTAAAATAGTAATTTTTTATCTGGGAAGCCAGCCGGACTGACTGTTGGTGACTGCCCGGTCTGACTAGCCAATATCAACAACTGTGAATAAACACGTCAATTTGCCGGGTACCAGTTAGCAACGGCTAACGTTAATCTCGAAAGCCTTGATTCAAATTGTGAAATGGTGGTGGAAAAACTAACCCGGGTTGCGTTTCGTGGCTCAACCAAATGTTGTTGTTTTTTTTTTTAACAAGTTAACTGTCGAAATATGAATAAAAACTTTGCCCAAACTGACGTCATCCTCTGTGGATGGTGGCAAACCAAGCCGAGTTTCCTTTGTGGGGGAGACAAAGGGGATCGGCAGAAGGCCTCCACCCTGCCCAGGAGCCGCGGCGTCGACTACAACCGTCCACCGACCCCGGGAGCGCTAGCGTAGGCTTACCTGCACTAGACACGTCCCGGTACAAAGAAGAGCTACAATGGATCCCAGTGCTTTCTGCGGCATCTTTCTGGGTTGACGGCCGTTAACACGACGGGAATCATATAGCAGTCGGTCGAATCGACGACTAGTCGAGTTGACTGCAGGTGGCTATTGCTAGTTAACGGTCCAGACCGTTGTACCCGGTCGTGTTTATGCTGTTCCTGGAGCCAGAAACAGCCCTGGTAGTAATACGAAACGGGGACTGATGCTGGACTGTAGGGGCCGCTGTGTGTGCTGCTGTGAAAACCACATGATTTCACATAATAGAGGTTCAAGTTCAAAGCGAAACATTGCCACTTACTGTTATCACATTTCCTTGTTTGTTTGTTTTTATTGGTCATAAGATGGCAGCAACTTTTATTAGCTTATAAACTGTAATGATCTCAATTAATTGTGTTGTTTTTAACAGTGTGTGGCCACAACATAACAAGGATATAGGGTAGCTAACAAATGCATGACATGTAATACGCACTTTAGTAAATTGCACTTCATTAATAACTTCCATTGAATTTATTATAATAATGTAGTATTGTAAACTCTAATTTAGCCTATATGGTGTTTTACAAAAGGCAAACAGTACAAACTTATATTAGAACTGCAAAAGTAGTTACAAAAGTTAATTCATTTCCAGTTTCGGCAGCCCTAATATAGATAAAATAGACAGATTAGGGTCAGATTTTGCGTGGTGCTTTTTTTTTTTTTTTTTTTTGAACCGCCGCTTCTTCCGGAGTCGTGTCAGGGTTGTTTACGCTGACGTCACGGTTTCCCTGGAGACAGAACTTAACAGCTGTTCACCCAAGCAACGTGGTCAGGAGATGTTAATCCACTCAGCCTGACCAAGGGCCACAATACCGGTACCTGAGGGAAACATGGTGAGTCATCACAGTTAGCAGCTTTAGTACTGTGATATGAAATGATAGACAGATAGCTGTCTATAGATATGTGTGTGATTCTGTTAGCTAGGTCCAGCTAACAGAAGATGAAAGTGAAAGTGGCACCTACTTAGACAAGATAACATACTGCTTTAGGTTTTAGGGAGTTTTTCTGCGTCAGTAAGAGTCAACAACCGGTGGATGGTGATGATATGAGTTCTCACTGAAAATATCAGATGTCTGGTTTGACAAGTTATAGTATTTATAACCTAAAAATTTAGACTTCCCTATACTGCAGGCAAGCCAGCAAATGTTCTTTATGTTATAACGTGCATTACAGGAGAAAGAAAAAAGATTGACATGGAGACAAAGAGGAGTGCGTAAGACAAGAAGTGACAATCCACAAGTGATAAAGTTATAAAATCAAGAGAGCCGAGGGAAAAAACTTATTTATGAGATTGTTTGTTTTTAAAGATGTGAACTGAAACATAATGAAAATAATTCTAATAATAATAATGTATAAAGTTGCCTATTGATAAGGAATCTTGTCATTTGATTCCCGAGGTCGCAGAGTGCATTGACGGCATTTCCATATTATCAGAACATACTGCTAGGTAAATAGCTTGAGCCAAAGCCTTCCCTACCACCTTCTGGACACAAGCCACTCACTGTGCACATGTCTAATCTTGGCTAGACAATGAGAGCCTTTGGCCCACTGCTTGTGTAGGTCACTGCAAGCAGCTAACAGCTAAATCCTAATGCGCAAGAAGATTCTTACCATATTGTGAGTGTTTAACCTACTGTATGCGCTCAGAATCATTCTACTGCCAAACCATGCCACCATGCCAGCTTTTGATGACTGGTGCAGATTACAGAGGGCGCTGGCCAACTGCTTAAACTCCAGCCTTTACCTGATACAGCTAAGATGATGCCTCTGTGACAAGGCAGTGAGAAAAAGCTCATAGGATTTCATGTATGCTTTGTTATCTTGGAACCTGCTGTTGAAGTTCATCACCTTTTTAACTTGTACTCTGATCCACCTGCAGGGCCTGTTGTCCATTCTTCGGAGGCTGAAGCAGTCTCCAGAACAGGAAGTGCGCTTACTGTTGTTAGGTCTGGACAATGCTGGCAAGACCACTCTGCTGAAACAAATGGCAGCTGAAGATATCAGCCACATCACGCCTACTCAAGTACAGATATGCACATGCCTTTGCACATCTATTAGCTTTGATACAAACCATGGAGATCATGGAGATAGATATTTTTCTTAATTTTAGTTCCTTTGTCAAACATGTGTCCAAAATACATTTAGTCCATCTGTCAGTGTTAAATAAAGCATTAAGTATCCATGTTACCTTTGAACAGGGTTTCAATATAAAGAGTGTTCAGTCTTCTGGCTTCAAGTTGAATGTTTGGGATATTGGAGGTCAGCGCAAGATCCGCCCCTATTGGAGGAACTATTTTGAGAACACAGATGTGTTGGTAAGTTCTGTTAGTTAGATTTGAGCTGCTTGTTGCAATCACCAGAATGAAATAGATTCAGTATTCAGTTTGGTAATACCTATGACTTTATGTGTTGCAGATATATGTGATTGACAGCTCAGACAGGAAGAGGTTTGAAGAGAGCAGTGTGGTGAGATTCAATTGCCATTTTCTTTAAAGTTGTGCGATATAAAATAAAATATTTTCATGTGACTACTTGTTATATACAGTTACAGTGGAATATTTGGAGGGTTAGAATATATTATCATTTCTATATGAAGCCTATAAACTCTCATTTTAACATTTAGCAACATTTAAGATGCAATTATAGCCAAAGGTCAGTAGGATTACTCAATTTTCTGACTTAGACAAATGATTATGTTACTGACGTGCGTGTCTGTTCCTCCAGGAGCTAGCTGAGTTGCTGGAGGAGGAGAAGCTCGCTGCTGTGCCCTTGCTAATCTTTGCCAACAAGCAGGACCTTATGACAGCCACCCCGGCCTCTGAGCTGGCAGAAAGTCTCAGTCTGCACACTATCCGGGATCGCATGTGGCAGGTCCAGGCCTGCTCAGCACTCACTGCTGAGGGCGTTCAGGTGACTCCAGTACATGCAGTCTGCACATATTCAGTAGTAGTGAGAGTTGACCCTACAGAGTGGAACTAGTTTTGCAGACAGCCTGATAAATCAGAATATTTTCATTGACCAGATCAAATACAGATTTACACACTTGACAAACATACATAGAACAGGTCATATGTCATATGGGAATTGATAATCCAAATCCAGATAAATACATTTAAACTAAAACACTTATGATCATATATTTTGTAACAACTGGAAGTAGTACTGAGCAGCACAGTTTATAAATATAAAATCAACAGCAAATGGTAGCCTTATCATCATAAGTTGTACATGCCACACTGACTAACTAGCCCTTGACAAATATTTACTGCAGTTATGTTCTTTTGCAGTTAGTTGACTCATGGTGTATGATAAATTTAAATTTGTCCTCCAAACAAAGCTGTAATGTGTTGAAGAGAAGATCTTCTCTTATAGGTCAGAAGTTAAGCGTGTCATCACCTTTTTAAAGACTTAAGATGGTTTGCCACTGTTTCTCAGCCATATGTATACAAGTGGTTCAGCCTTGTATGACCATGTCATCACCAGCTATCATTCCTTTTGCCAGTCAGCATCATATCATCATTTTGCATTGATTTCTTGTCCAATTTCACTGGTCAATTTTAATCTGGGGTCAAAAACACTGAGCACAGACAGGTTATGATACAGAAGATGATATTTAATCAGCAACAAAATATAACTTTTAGACATATTTGTAAACCCACTTTTTGTCTCACACCAATTACGTCTGACTAATTATTATAGCACAACCACGTTGTTGTGTTTTATCTGGGGTTTTGTTTGTTTGTTTGTTTTCAGGATGGCATGACCTGGGTTTGCAGAAATATAACGTTTCGGAAGAAATAATTCAGGAAGCAAAAGATCCCTGAAGAATTGCAGTTGCACTTTACACTTGAGCCAGTTTATGTCCAGGACAGAGAGGTGAGAGATTTGTTTTAATAACTCTCACCTCAACCATTCTGTCATCACTTGACATTGTAAAGAAACATAAAAATTGTTGTTAGTTACACTATCCTCCTACTGATGTCAAGGTATATCTTGAAATGTAAATAATATATAAAGGCTGTTTTATTCAAACTGCTGTTTTCCATATTTTTTTGTAATGTGGCACTTTGAATATCTGTGTACACAAACAATGACTGTTTGTTTGTATTTTTTGTGGGGGGGATATGACTGATAGGTGTAGGATGTCTGTGAGTCTCCTTAGTCAAAGCTAGAGGGCGACCTTGCACTAGCATTGTCTCTCAGCCTGAAATTCTCTACTTTTCATCAGTGATGTGGCATCCTGTGCCATATTTGATTTGGTCATAATCACCTACTTTTTCTTTACTGCCTGCTTTTTGACGTTTCTAACTGAGTCTAAACTACACACAGCAGACATTAATTAACAGCAATTTTTTGTGATTTTTCAACATTTTCATTCATTATTTAATAACTAATGTTTTCTTGATTTTGAATTCTGTAAGGAACAAAGGATAAGGAAAAAAACATTAGAGAAACAAAAGACGAAGAAAAAACATGGAGCTACTTATGCCCACACTCTGTTCAGGTTTAGAGAAAACCTGTATCATGCACAAAATGACTATAAAACACGAACAATTGCACATGCACACCAGAAACACACTTCGGCTGCATACACAACAAACTGTACAGAAACACCTTGGCCATTCAATTACTCAACTTCTCACCTTGTTCACCATGATTTACCACAAGGCAATTGCATTTTCTGCCTGTTTTTCTATTTTGTCTTTTGCAGCACATTTGCCACAAACCCCACTAATCTGAACTGGCCGAGTGCTCCGCAGTGCTCCTATAGGGCATTTACATACAAACCTTTTCCAGGACTAATAGCTCTCCAATACAATTTGCATTTATATAGCCCCCTTCATACTAACATGATTTGGAGCCTTTGCCCATGATAAAAATAAACCTCCTGCTTTGGCCTTGAGTTACTGCCCTGCTGCTGCTGCTGCTGGTGTGTGTGTCCCTCTCCATATGTAAGGTTGGCTGATTTTAATATGTCAAAGTTGCTTGATCCTCTGATAGAGGCTGAAACCAGTGGAGAAAGTTTCAAAATGGACCTCATAATGATTTAGCTGTCAGTGTGGGTTTTGGTCTCATGCGAGAGTGTGTTTTCTTCTATACAGTACATTTGAATATTGTTGATACAGCAGTATTGGCCACTTGACCAGAGCAAAGAGTCATAAGGTAAATAATAAGCCACAACAGATCTTCTTAAACTAACTGAAAAAGAAGACTTTTTTTTTCCATCAAAGCTACTTTCAATTTGCTCATGCAAATGCTTTTACAAGGTTCTGTGGAGCATACATCAAAAGAGGGGAAAAAAAGTAATGAATGAAGAAATGAAAGTCTACCATGTGAGACAGACAATAAAAGGCCTCCTCTCTCCCTCTGGATTGCTTAATCATTAACATCTAATCCACATGATAATCACCCAACCCGTAAAAAAAAAATATAACCAATTACACATTGAAGTAGTCTGATAAATCTTTCCAATTGTATCTACCAACAGCATGTGAATCAGATGGTGAAGGCTGTGAAGTGCTTTTCAATCCCAAATGAATAAAATTGGATTTGCCAAATAGAAGAGAGGGTTGGAGCAACCATTCCTCGTTACCTCTGGCTCTATCATCGGTGAGGTGAAAGGCAGTCAGGCCTGCAAAAGGCCATAAATCATGGGACTTTCCCAGCTACTCAGGCCAGCAAACTGGCCTCCCACACAGGGGAAACGAAGGGCAGAGAGTCTGATTGACTCACAGAGGAAGAGAGAGAGAAAAAAGGGCAGAGAGAGATCCTGTGACTTAATTAAAGTGTTGTGTATCTCACACACTGTAACTACGCTTCACTCACTTTAATGCTAGAGGAGTGGTAAGGGATGCATCAGTGTTTGAACTCGGATGGTGACTGATGTTAAGAAATTATTCCTACCTCAACCGTTTCTTAAGGAAAAGACATTTATGGGACATAATATATTGCAAGGGGAAAATCAACAAAAACTCATATATCTGTGTGACTGAGGAGGAAGCATAAATTAAGCATGAAATGGTTCAAAAGCAGGAATCACTGTCTTTATACTGCTTTCAGTTGAGAAACAGTTTTTAACAAAGTGCATCTTCAGGTTTTCACAATGCACACGATACCGCAACAATTCAAATGTAACACTGTAAGAAAAAAAGTTGCAAAATGTTTGAAAAAAACAGAAGTGTTTTAGAAATAATGCATCTGTAGTAGAGGGGGAAAATATCTGCTACCAGCTCATCAAGTGTGAGAATTTGCTACTTTTCTCTTGTTCAATTCATTTAAAACCAATAACAATAAATGATGAATATCTTTCATTTTATACAACTTCTCAGAACACACAAGCAATTTCAAGGCTCAACGTGTGATGACCAAATCTACACATTTTCTACAATTCAAAAGTACACAATGAATCAATAATCAAGAAAATAGTTGATTAATGAAAAGTGAAAAAACACCAGTTTAGTGGAGACAGTGATACCAGTGCATCAATGATGATGATAATACTGTTAACTGTGTCTCAATAATGTCTTGTGATATAAAGCTGATTTCCTAGACCCCTCTGTGCCCCAGGGAAAGTGCAGTCTAAACTGTAATGCCAAGAAGCATAAATAGTGCTCACTCAGGTATGTCTTTACAGTAACAGGAGCAGTCCGTCCTTTGCCAGGATTTAATGTTAAAGTAAACATCAGCCTCTCTCTGTTGTGTTCTTCTGCTCTCTCTTCACATAAAACTCCCATGTACCTTGTAAGCTGCTGTAAGCACATTGAATCTGGCACTTCCCTCTATTACAGTGTTGGGGATAGTTTGTTTGGCCAGCACAGCATCCCTCCTGCCTCATTCCCAGGCCAATCCTTTATGATTAAGCAGATAAGTGCTGGTACTCGATGATAAAACAAACAACAAATGTCCACATTCCTCTCATAGCTCCTTTGATGCGCTTGTGTGTGTGTGTGTGTGTGTGTGTGTGTGTGTGTGTGTGTGTGTGTGTGTGTGTGTGTGTGTGTGTGTGTTTGCCTCTCTGGGGATCTTACCTCTCCAAGCCCCCTTTGCTATAATCAAACTGCAGAGTCATAAACAGGGAGGGACAGGGACTATAAAAATGATCGGGAGGCTCTATCAGCTGGGGGACAGAAGTTCGCACCTTGGAGCGGGTCAGTCTCAAGGCATGGAGGGGGTCGGCATGGAGGTCGGCCTGGTAGGGGGTCCGAGGCAGCGTTTGATGTTCCTGAGACAGAAAGCAGAGAGGGAGAGGTGGTGTTGGAATGAACTAAGAGATGGTGTGGTAATACAGTGGGATGCTACAGACTATTTGACTTAACTTAACTTTTCAGGAGGGGTAATAGCATTTTAGCTAATTCTAAGGAAAGTCAAAGTACAATATGTGAGGACCTGAAATTGTGTGTATCCTCTTTTCTTATTTGGTCAGTTTTGACCACCATGGTATTACAGTATGTGAGGAGAAGTCCCAGAACCTGAACAGCTGTTCACTAAAAAGACCTTTAACTTCAACATTTCTCATGAACACCCCTGCATAAGCAATCTTCATAAAGATTTATACATCTTTTATTTGTCACAACAGATTACAGTGTCCATTGACTTGAATTAGGAACATATTGTCTCCTAAGAAACAAGCACAGTGAAGAATTTTGGACAAGGCTTTTAGGGTTTTTATAAGCACTAAAATCACAAAACAATATCTGAACAGAATATTTTGGAAGTGTTTAAGGTTATGTAATCTGATCTGTTTGAATGGTTGTTTTCTGATATTGCACCTTCACAATTTGAACAAAGAAAAAAAGAAACAAAAATTGACAGGAAAGTTTCCTATAAAGAAAACATGTTGAGTGTTAGTCTGTACAATAGATGTCACTCCTTTATGTTAAAGCACTTTCACTGCAAATCATTACAATTGGAAAACAGTCATGTCCAATAGATAATAACATGGGTAAACTGTGAAGGCCATGAATCAATAACTGACTGACTGTTGTCTCACTCTTCACTAGCATGAGGTCAGAGGTTATACTCTTGACCCGTCGCCGACCCTTGACTCCAAACTGCACTGGGAGGAAATAACACTTTCCATCGTGCAAAATGTTCCCAGATTGAATGATTACCCTTATCATTTGACGGATCTGGTCCAATTCTCTTTTCTCTGTCTCTGCTCCCCCACAGTCTCTTGTCCCTCCCCAGCACTCATAATTTGACTTTTTATCACCTCTTGCTGAAAGAGAGACCTAGCACCATCCGTCATTACAGCACACGCTGACAGCTCCTCACACATGCATGGATTTTTACATTTGACTCAATCCAGGGGCTTACTTTACTGTAACCGATTCAATATTCCTCAAATGAGCCGACGGATCTATACACACGCCACAGTGGATGGGATGATCTATAGCATTGCCTTAATAGATTTCCCAGGCCTCAGAGCCTGGCTAGTTTAGGGGAAAGGGCATAATTTGTGCAATAAAAACATAATTATTCATTTGACTTGCTTGATAATTTATGTTACTCACGTGTGTGGTATTATGTGTGTGTGTGTGTGTGTTTGTGTGTGCGTGTGTGTGTGTGTGTGTATATTGAAACCTAGCTGTGTTTTGTTTTTTTTTTTTTTTTTTTATTAAAGCTCAATTTATTAATCCATGACTGTGTTTGTGCTGCAAGTCCTTCCCTCATTCTTAGTAACTTCTGGCTAGTTCTACACTAGTAATGTACTAAATCTGGCGTGGCACGGTGGTTAGCACTGTCACCTAACAGCGAGAAGGTTCTGTGTTCAATTCCCTCTCTGTGTGGACTTCGCATTTTCTCCCTGTGCCTCTCTCCCTGAGTGGGTTCTCCCAGGTTTCCTCCCATTGTCCAAAAACGTGCAAGTTTAGGTTAATTGGTGACTGCATGAATGCATGTATGTCTCTGTCCTGTATACCCTGCGATAGACTGGCAAACTGTCCAGGGTGTACCCCACCCTTGCTCTATGTCAGATTGGCTGCAGACCCCTGCAACCCTGACAGATAAGCAGTATAGATCATGGATGGTTATGCAGTTAAATATGCCTTTGCAAATTAAGGCTTTAAGTAATTCCCTGCAAGGCTAAAACCAAAAGATATATTAAAGTTAAAAGACATTTCTTTATAAACTTCTTTTGTTTATACATTCATGCCTGAAGAAATACTGTGTGTTAGTCAGATTTGTGTATATAGCGTGAGAGAGAAATATCTGATAAAGCTAACCTTCATCAAAGCTCGTTTTTATATATGTGTATATATGTATATATAGCCTATTCTCTGTAGGCAATAATTAGGCTATTATTTGAATGATGATGATGATTTTAATTATTATTGTTGTTGTTGTTGTTGTTATTGTTGTTGTTTTATTATCTCAAAATTTTTTATTTATTTTTTGAGATTTTGAAATTTTCTTCCATAAAATTTGCTACCAAGTTTTCCAATCCCATTTTTCGAACAGGTGCACTCTCCCATGTGAAAACTCAGCGGGACATTGTGGGAACGCTGGCAATTTGTAGGCAGTAATCTAACGAAAAGACTCGGCAGACAAATATAATATGCAATCAGACTTCACAATGGTACCACCACCATTCTGCTGTCTTGCTGCTGCTAAATCTGAATGAATTATACTGTTGTACTCATGGCTACTGTAAAAGGAACTGAACAGTTGAATTGTGGAGAATTTGAGCTAACAGTGTGTAGCATGTCAGCGCTGGCTAAACTTTAAGCATTTCTATCTTTATGCGTGTTGCTACACATTTTGCACAGCTTTAAACTAGCCGCCAGCGACCAGGTTGGTTTCAAATTTACCTTATTATTAAACAGCATTTTGATCAGGTGTGTACTGAACAGCAAGCTAACATTAGCTTGGCCGGTGGCAAAGTTAGCTATCCAACAGTTTCAGTTTCTATTGGGTGGAGCCCTAATATTTAATAACTAATCTCTACTAAGAGCTAGTTTGTATGGTGAAGCCTTTTTAATATATTGATGTGTAGATATCCACTTTGTAAACATTAGAACTAGGCTAACTTGCGAACAGCTGGTGCAAACTTCCCAGGACTAAATGAAATTTAACAAACTGAGAACAAATTCAGTGATATCACAGTAAGCAACACAACCAGCTTTCCAAGTACCAGAAATAGCTTATCTTTAAATAAAATAATGTACATTTCCCACAGCAGTATAAATAAAATGTTTATGGTTGTGATGCTGGTTTCATATTATAAATGCATTTCAGGAGAATACATAAGAGGTGTGTATCTGCACAAATCTGCACTGTTCTGTCGAACAAAACTGAGCAAGTGTGCGCAGGAGAGGGAAAGGGAAATATTGTTTGTGTTTTTATTTTGTTGATATCTCCCTGCCTTTTATGGCCTGCGCTCGAGCTTTGTGAGTGCCAGAGAGTGTAAAAGAGAGGGAGAGAAAGAGAGTATTCTCAATTTCCTTCTAAAAAGAAAATTCATTTGCAGTTGCTAATGTAATGTCATCGTTGTGTTTACTGAGCGTGGATGATGTATAGGGGATGTTGCATTGAGTGAGACTGCTTAATGATGCATAGAATTAAGTCTGTGGCTTTCAGCTGAGCTCCCCTCTCTCACTCTCTCTCTCTCATACACTCCTCTCCCTCTTCCTCCCTCCTCTTCTCTCTTTCACACACACCCTCCACTCTCCATCTCCATCTCCCTGTTCCCTTCCTCTTTCCTTCCCTTCCTTTTACCTCTCTTTTCGTTTAATCCCCACCCTCCTCCACCTCTCCACACCAACCTCTCTTTTTTCTCTGATGCAGGCTGTCTTGGACTGTTGGCCACACGTTGCTCTGTGCTCTGTTGCCTAACTCCATCAATCATTACGAAGGGAGAGAAGAGAGTGTGGGGAGGTGGAGGGCTGGGTGGTGATAAAAAAAAGAATAAAAGTAAGATATGGTTGGAAAAAATGAGCGGGATGAAAACATACACATGGGGTATAGACATCGCACAGGATCCGTTTTACAAACCTGGAGGGAAAAGAGCAAACGAGTGGGAAGAACACCTCTTACATTTAATGATCCGCTATGCTCGGTGCCAGTCCAAATAACTGCCTGAATACTGTGTGAATATATAGATGCAATTGTGTTATTTCTGGCTGCGGCTCTGATTGCAAAGGTGCTGGGGCCAGAGACAATGATGATAACGACGATGATTATGATGATGTGATTTTAGTGCTTATCTTAACGGTTATTACCAGAGTGAGATGACTACTTGAGTGGGAAAAGGGCTGAGTGGGAGGATTGCAACTGTGGATGTGTTGACAGATAAAGAAATTGAGATGATTTTTACATTAGAAGGGAAACACATCCCTTAATTTATCCAGAAAGAGATTTTGAATTTTACCTGTTGTTTATCTTCTGCTAATCAATGCAGTTATTGTTTAAAATCAATATTGCAATATTGACATTTCTACCTTGGAAATAGCTGTTTTTGAATCTGAATTGCATTTTCTTATCAAATATCTGCAATTAATGTGGTTGTTAAATTTTATATGACAATCCTGCAAATATATGTGACATTTAAAGCTTTTATTAAAAGCAAAATGTGTCCAAATATGTGGAAAACAGGTCAGACATTCACCTGTAACATTAGAATGTGGTTAAGCCAACAAACAAGGGAAATACATTGACTTTGATTTGAGATTTTTAAAGGATAACATTTATGTTTGCAGTTCATTGTTTTTATTGGATGTGAATACAAACTTTTAGTAGAACTTATCATATAGTGCAAAGAGTGTTTTTGTTTCCAATTAACAAGTAATAGGCAAGTAAATATAACCAATTTAGGAACATTATTATGTTTCATATTAAACACTCTACTTTACATACTTTCTCTTGTAGTGATAAGAGTGAACATTGTGTAATTGATCCATTCACAACCTCACTCAGGTTCCAAACTTTCTACAAACTAAAGGCAATATAATTTAATGGTCCTTTGGTAATAGGAGTACTCAAAATTATATTGAGGGGTTCTTAAAAATCTATTTAATCTGTAATGCATGCCATAATGATGCAGCATTAAGAATATCTTGATCATTTTCACACATATACAGAAAAGTGAGATGGTGAGATACTTATTACTTCACTTGGCTGTCAAAGAATTGCTTCAATCGTCTGTTTATATGTCTTTGGTCACTATGGCCAACTCACTAACTATCTTCAGTGCTAGGGACACCTGCTGGACTGCTGCTCCAGGCTTCACTCAACACACACTGTCCTCTGGAGGCTGGGTTCTCCAAGGCCAAACCCTGGTCTGCTTATTTTAAATTCACAAAACACAGAAAACACCTGTGCAAAGATGTAGAATTGGAGATTAAAATGTAATGCATCACAGTGCTATCCAAACAAAAAGATCCTGCAGTTCTAAAGTATATCATTTAAAAATAATAGAATAAATTAGTTGTTTAGTATATTTACAGCTAATCACGATGGAGCCAAAGGTTTGTGGACATTCCTAGGGTTACATCATAATGATGTGCCACCAGTTTGGGGTGGAGGAACTTGAGTGGCCTGTACAGAGTTGTGAACTGAACCCCATCCAACACCTCTGGAGTGAATCGGACTGCTGACCTCACAATACTCTTGTATATAGTGTTATTACAGCAGCATAATAAAAGCCCAAGCTTTTGGAGTGAGATGTCCAATAATCACATATGGGTGATTTGGCCAATTAAGACTTGGATTACAGGCATGTCAACCCAGAGTTGGCCTGTTAAGAAACATGCAGTACAAAACCAATTTAGCTGTCTGATAGTGTTTTGTTTGCATGTTGATTTTTTTCAGTCTCGCTCACACATCCAACTCCTTCATCTCTCTCTTTCTCCCTCTCTTTCTCACTCACTCACTCCATTGTGATCCAGCTGTCCACCCCATTCATCATCCCGCCACTCTTCCCCACACAGAATTATTATTTCTTTGATGTGTTACTAGTTGAAAACAAATCCATTTTTCTGGCCATCAATTTATCATTTGGAATGGGGGAGTCACACTTGAGTTGTAGGGGCGACCACATTTTCCCAATTCCAACTCTCGCTAGGTACTGTGTGTGTGTGTGTGTGTGTGTGTGCGTGCGTGCGTGCGTGCGTGTGTGTGCATGCTCTTGCGAGTGTGCGTGTGTGTTGATACAGCATGTGTGAGTGTGTATCTGTGAGAGGGTGTGCTTGTAATGCATGTATCCTGTTGTGATCAGGATGCAGGATGAGAGGAATCAGAGGTAAATAGAAATGATTGAAGGAGTTTTTTTTCTTTAGGAAAGAGTGAGGATGAAAGAAAGGAGTGTGTGTTTGTGTTTGAGAGAGAGAAAGAGAGAGAGAGAGGGCTTTCCTCTTCTTCCAGTCACCCTCCTTCACCTAACGTCTGTGATAATTTATCACTCCTCCTAGCTTGGCTGACAAACTATTTGCAGGAAAATGAGTTTTTCCGCCACGGATTTGTCCTCTGGGAATAGAAAGGGGAGCTGCTGTGTTTTTATTCCATCACACACACACACACACACACAGATGTATGGTTCTACACATGCACATGCACACACGCACATACACACATACACACGGACTGAGGTCTCCAGTATTTATTGGGGGGAAGGGGGG
>CM076666.1:12682037-12884514 GCA_038496675.1 Rachycentron canadum
GGGGGGGGGGGGGGGCACTCTCCTCTCCTCTCCTCTCCACAGAACCACACCTCCTCCCTTTCTCTCTACCTCCTCCTCCTCCAATGGCTGCAGGGCTCCATCCTCTGCGCAACCCCGGTTGGATAAAACCTGGCCGAGCGTCTGCTGCGCGCACACACAACACAACACAACGCCGGAGCCCGGACGCACGCCGTGTCACACCGCCTCAGTCCCAACATTTTGGATAATATCAGAACAATCCGCTGGAGGACGTTTTTATTTTGAGCTCCCCCGGTGAAAGGTAAGATCCAATTTCAACTGCTCGCTCCAGATCCGACCGTGAAACATGGTGTGTGACCGTGACAGCCTCGTTTTCCGCGGTCCTGAGGACACGAGCTGAAATAGCTCCAGACTTAAATTGTCCAAAAAAAAAAAAACACCCATTATCTCCATGTCTGGTGATACAGAGAAAAACGAGACACGATTAACGAGACCATCTTTTTATATGGTGTGAGGACATGAGCCATAAGCTTAAAGTTTGTTGTGGAACAGGAATAATCGTCCACATTCACCTTATGGCGACGGTCCTCGTTGCTCAGAGGAAGAAATTAAACACTGGTGTATTTTCAGGAGTGAATGTGAGGCTGTAGGTAAATAATAAATATGCATGTGTATATTTGCTTGGTCCATTTTTAAGAGTTTATAAGCTGCAGTTTTGAGATTTTTTTCCCCCTTTGTAAACTCTGTAAATAACTGGATTCCTTTGCGCAAACTATT
The DNA here is from genome assembly GCA_038496675.1 of Rachycentron canadum. Taxonomy (NCBI): domain Eukaryota; kingdom Metazoa; phylum Chordata; class Actinopteri; order Carangiformes; family Rachycentridae; genus Rachycentron; species Rachycentron canadum. The sequence goes on from CM076666.1 coordinate 12,682,794, forward strand.
CGCCTCCTTTCTGTAAGGAAATAGCGTGAGAGTCGACTGTGACCGATATAAACATCATACAGCTGAGGTTAAATAATGCAAATTTAGAATAGAACAGAAACTGCTAAATGGAAAACTAAATGCTAGCCTGACATTTTAAAAATGCAAAAAAGTCACTCAGAGATTAAAAGGCGATAAGAGAAGAGAAGTTACAAATACATTTACAGTTTCTGCAACACCGAAGCCAAGTTGGAAAATCCTGCAGGGATTTAATGTTGAAATCTTCACGTTAACTATATTTATTGTTGGTTATTATTAAAAGGAATAATTAATTCCAGTTAAACCTTAAAACAGTAGTTATATATACGGATTAACATTAAAAAGGGTAATTACATTAAGCACACAGCCAAATTTTTCCATTTTAAAATCATCTTTTGTTTTTGTGTTTTCAGTCCTTAAGACAGTTTTCAACGTGATTAACTGATGAATACACCAATTTTTTTCATTACTTACATATGTATTATTATGTTATTAGAATAACAATATAATTTTGTTGCAGCCAATTAATAAGTAAAATATTTTTTCACATAAATTGTAATTATGTTAAAAAAAATATGATTTCACCCTCACTTTTTACTTTTGTATCATATTAATGAGTTAGAGGTGCCTAAAATTTGAATTTAAAATATTTTGGTTTCTGGAGATTTCATATTTAATTTCAAATCACTTCATGGGTCATGACGCACTAGGGGCAAACACTTTTTTATTCAACAAAAAAGTTTATATAAAATTTTAAGTTACACTTAATTGTTTAAATGTGTTTTCAAATAAATGTATTAGTGCCAAATAAGATAATCGTCACACAAACATCAAAAGACAAAACTTAATTAAAATTGGCAACAGCACAGTGGGCTTTATTCCTAATCTTACACAGTTTAAATGTTATTAGCAACAAACCAAAATAAGTTGGAATCAAACCAAACACTGCACTTTAACTTGTGTTGTCAATCATCACATCTAACAGACGTCTAACAGTGTGTGACAGTCTAATGAGTATTTGTTTCATTTTAAAGAGCCACCCAGCAGGACATGACAACACTTGACACACTTAAAGGACACTTTGAGTTTTAGTTTTATGCAGCTACACGCACTGGAATCAACACTGATTAGTTTTCTCTTGCATCACTATTCAACACTAACATCATATATTATTCCAACAGTTGACCCTGATGTACTATCTGTGTGTCTGTGCATTCATTAAGTCACTGACTACTCATATATCACATAATGTTTTGCTTTTCTTGCCGTGGGCTTTGTGGAGCTGGTGTCCTTTTTAACATACTTAATTCTTCAGGTGGAGAAGTGTGCAGCAGCAACTGAGCAGACGGAGCCTGTAATCAAGGCTTATTTGCTCAATAACAACTGACAGTCACCACGTTTACAACAGACCTGTACTACATTTTCTAGTTCAGAGCGAACACGCGCTCTCTTAAATCCAGCTTTCTTTTTGTTTTTAATTTCCAGTCTGTTCAATAAATCCAAGGTGGAGTTGCCCCTTGATCCATTCATTTATCTTCATTTGATACCTTATAATTACAGCTCTTGTGCTTTATTGAAAATTATGGTTAATCTCAGGGTTTGTTTAATAGTAATTTTGTTCAAAAAGTTGAACACAGTTCAAAAGACAAATTCTTTCTCCTCAAACCCTCCCCCAACTATTATTACTTTACTTTCTCCACTTAGATCAAAACTAGGTTACATCTTAGCACATTTATTACCCCGTTTTCCTATTAAAGAGACAAAATGATATACACTACTGGTTATAACAATTATAAGGTGATTAATGAGGCCAGTCAATTCTAATTACAAAGCGCTTAATGAAGGGAAATTTTATGTGTAACAGGAGCGGCCATCTGGTTTGGCCGCAGGGGAAGAAAGTCTTAAAAATACTGATTATTAAATTACTGAATTTTTACACAAAAATAGGTGCATGGACTTCCACACAGCCTTAAAGTTAAAGGAGTTAAAAACTATTTTTAGTGCTCTGCCAGCCAGGCCTTCTGCTGTCCACGGCCTGGCTCATTGAGGGCAATAATCTGGAGGCAATACCCAGCATCTCTGTAGACGTTAATAAAGACACCCAGAGTGCCATGGAGAACACCAGCAGAGTATTTGCTCGCTATGAGCTCAGAGGCATCACATAAGACAAACAGACAGTTTCATATGCCCCTGTGTCCTCCTGCAGCGAGTGATCGGCGGTGCACTCAGGAGCACACTCATGCCAGACGGGGCAGGACGGGGAGTAAAAACACTTTAACTGGGACAGCGTGGAGGCGAGCATCACGTTCAGCTGGTGGAGCAGGCACCAAAAACTCAGGGATATGTCTAACAACACTGGAAGAGGTAAATACACAACACAAGCTGGACCAGTCTTCTCAGACTTCTGTGCTTCTTGAACAGTTTTCCTTCAACATGACATCTAACATTTCCTACTTGAGTTACCATTATGGTGCTTGAAGTTACATAATTGTAACATTAATGTAAGGTGCATATTAACATTTCATAAATGGCTTCTAAAAGCCTATAATGTAATCTAAGACTTAAGAGTTTACACTTTTGTCAATGTGGGCAAGTAGGAGCTGATATACAAATAGATAACAAATGATAATTTAGTAAAACAACAACAAACAGCCTAAGTATCAGAACTTATAATTCTTGCAAAATACTGTAGGCTACATTACAAAACATTTACGATAGAACTATAGTGTGTTAAAAACCATGTATGTTTGCATACCGCTTCAGTGTTACCATATTGGGTATCAGCTCGTCCCAGCTCTTTGTTTCATGATGTTCACATGACAATCAAACCCACGTCTGCGCCTTGTGCATCACTTTATAAACATGGAGTTGGCCTTGACATTTTGTTTAGGAAACTTGGGCCTTCCGCTTCAATTTAAAACAAATTTCCATTGGTTTTGAACAGTGTTTGGTTGTGTGGCTGCAATGGCTGCTTCAAAGGCAGGTCAGTCACATGTTAGATGTATCTGGAGGCCTAAACAGACAGACAGAGGTGGCTCATCTTAACACTGTGGCATTGTAATTCTTAAAGGCACGAATTGATATTTTCGTCCGGTGATTGTTCATTGGATGGCGTTTAAAGAACAATCTCACTTGGTTCAGAGCCACTTTATCTATCTATCTATCTATCTATCTATCTATCTATCTATCTATCTATGCTTTGTTTTGTGTTGTGCACGCTGTGGCAGTGCGTGTGCGCGCGCGCGTGCCCGTGACCCACCCCACCCCCCCACCCCCTCCCGGCTTCTCCACTTTAATATCCTGCAGGTTGATGAAGCTTGGCGGGGAGATTTTTTTCCACACTCCGGTGGCAGCGTTAATAGAGGCTCCCCCCTTTTCTTTTCTTTTTTTCTTTTCCTCCCCTCTTTCCTCCCTCCCTCCCTCTCTCTGCTCCGTCCGGCCACTGTTTGATGTGGAAATGAAAGCTGGGAAAAGGCTGAGAGGAAGAAGTGGCTCAATGGGTTAAATTAAAAGCAATGGTGTTGTTGCAGAGTCACCACCGCGCCGCCTATAGAGAAGACAGCGGAGGCCGCTGGCGCGACGCGGCGGCCGTTTACCAGTTGTTTGTCCCCGGGAGCAGCTCTGACTCTGTCGAGGCGAACAGATCCTCGTCCCTCATTACAACCCATTTTACATTTATGAACATCAAATACATTGTCAGTTGTTTTTTTTTTTTTTTTTTTACATTTTTAAATGTATTTATTTTTGCATCTTAATATTTTCATCATCCGTACGTTCACGATCAAACATTAACATCAAGCGCGACATTAAAAATAACAAATGACCAGAATGTAATAAATAGTGAAAAGGTTCGTCTAAAAAGTTTTGGTCGCTATTATATTGCATTTCACTAAAGTAACGTCTTATATTGGAAAAAAAAACACACACATACATTTAAGCTACTATATGTAGGATATAAAAATAAAAGTTCCTGAGAAAAGATGATGAAAAATGCAATGATAGTAACAATAAATAATAAACATTATTTGTGTATTTTATATAAAAAGGTGCACACAGTGCTTCACAAGTCATTGCATCTATGTTTTTATCATTCATTTTAAGTTCATTCCAGCTTTCAGCTTTTATTGCAGTGTGTTCAAATAGGGAAAATCCAAAATGACTGTTTTCTTTATTAAAAAAAAAAAAACAGATGTGTTTCCCGATAATCTCTGAGCACAAAATGACAATCAGTCACCTCCAATGAAGTTAACTGAGCCTCATGGTTCAACTCTCACAACAAATTAGTTGCATATGAATAAGAATTGAGACAGTAGGCCTGTAGGTGTTGTTTATAACAAGCTAATTAGCCTGTAAGCAATCAAACAATCATCTGTTTAAAAGTTTGGGTTTTGCTGTTTGTTAAGTTAAATATAGGTTTAATGTCACATTCAGGTAGTTTAATACTTTATCAGGGTGACTTCATATGATTGATTCGATCATCATTTTTTTAGTTATAGGACATTTCTCTCTATTTTAAATAAATGTAAACGAACCAACTCCAGAATGTGAATCTTCTCTATAAGCATTTTGTTTTGCTCTGTGCTGTGAAGATCTGTTTCTTTTCATTGCTGTAAGTAAAATGTCAAATAAGATGCAGGATGCTACAAGAAGAATATGTTATATTGTCACATTTCCTGAGCTTTTTAGCTCTTTTTTGCAACAGCTACTTTTTTTTTTATTATTTAGATATCGCTTGCATCATTAAGTTAGTCAATGAAACATGCATTTGTTGTGGATCTGTGTGAATGTTCTTACATCTGAGATGAGTGTGTTTGTTTGAGCAGTGCAGGCGCATCTATATCTGAGTATCTGTCTGTGTTTCAGGTGTGTATGACTTTGCTGCACTGATGTTAGCATGTCTCATGTCTCATGTCTAATGTCTCAGGTTCCATGACATTTATAAGTGTTCATCCCCCTTCCTCCCCCAGGTCATGGGGGTCTTAACCAACTAGGTGGAATGTTTGTTAATGGCCGTCCACTTCCGGAGGTGATCCGGCAACGCATTGTGGACATGGCCCACCAGGGAGTCCGGCCCTGCGACATCTCACGGCAGCTCCGGGTCAGCCATGGTTGCGTCAGTAAGATCCTTGGACGGTGGGTACACCAACGAGCACCTTACTCAATTTCCTGTTTCTGTTAATCCGCCTGCTTGAGTTCTTTGACCTCTGAAAGTCTGTTTACTTATCATTTACACTTTGGTCTCTTACCTCTCAGGCAGTGACTGAAATCCTCCTTTACATGAGTGTAAAAGTCCTTTACGCCGTCCTTTCTTTTCTTTCAGCTACTATGAGACAGGCAGCATCAAGCCTGGTGTGATTGGTGGCTCCAAGCCCAAGGTGGCTACACCAAAGGTTGTGGAGAAGATTGCAGAGTACAAGAGGCAGAACCCCACCATGTTTGCTTGGGAAATCAGAGACCGACTGCTGGCAGAAGGAGTGTGTGATGGTGACACAGTGCCCAGCGTGAGCTCCATTAACAGGTGACAAACTGAATTATGAATGTAATCATGTTAGAGCTGCTGTGGCTCAGCAGTCAGGGTGTTGTAGAGGAAAGGTGGATGAGTGAGAAGAAGTACAGCTTTGGGGTTATAAAATCAGTACCTTTCCATTTAGGATGCTTCATTAAATGGCATGAGAGAAAACTCTGATAGTCCTGAATTTTTATTTAAAGGTAATCTCAAATATTAACTTGTTTTTTCAGAATAATCCGCACAAAGGTCCAACAGCCGTTCAATCTGCCTCTGGATGGAAAAGGCCTTAGTCCGGGACAAACCATAAGTAAGTCTGCACCATTCACAAACACATTCACATTGAAGGTTGTGTATCATCGTCTATATCTACAAGCTTTATTATGTGATGCTGAAGGATTAAGGTTAAAGATAGAGTGTGCTCATTGTTCTGTAGGATTAAGCTTGTGACCTTGTGGTGGTAATAGGACCGCTAAGATGTACAGCACCATTTCCACTCTCTGTCTCAAATCTGTCTGTTTTTATTCTTTCTCTCGCCCTCAGTCCCCAGTTCAGCTGTGACCCCTCCTGAATCTCCTCAGTCGGACTCCCTGGGCTCCACTTACTCCATCAGCGGCTTGTTGGGTATTCCCCATCCCAGCGCTGAGGGCAAGAGGAGCCACGATGACAGTAAGAATTAAATCAAACAAATGAGACAGCACATGTCAGTTCAAATTAGTTTTGTTGTGGTGGCGCGTGGAACCAAGTCCATCAGATATATATCAACATGAAAGATGGAAGAGGTTGTTACTATTTCCACCAAAACAGAGAAAACAAGCATATGTGGCTGAAAATAAGTTTCTCACAAGTCATTTCCAAATATAAGAGTTAATTTCAGGTTAATGTTTATTCATGACAAGATGTTTTGCATTCAGGACTTTGACATATAATCATTTCAAATCTTTGAAAGCTGAAACACACCTATTGCTCAGATTTCTTTAGTTAAAGTTAAATGGTTAAATAAGCGGAAAGTCATTTCAGAACATTTACAAATGAATCAATTTTTGAGGCCAGAATCCTTCCTGAGGAATTTCTCCTCTGCCATCTCGGTGTCCCACAGGTGATCAGGACAGTTGTCGGCACAGTGTGGACTCTCAGGGCAGCGGGGGCATCCCGAGGAAACAGATGAGAGTGGATAATTTCTCAGCAGCATCGCAACATCTGGACTGCGGGTTTGAGCGTCACCACTACCCACCGGACTCATTCAGCTCAGCCTCCAGCAGCAAGACAGAGCAGGTAGCAGCACACAGTAAATAATCCAAAAGGATAAATATATACATTAACCGGATTTTGTTTTTGTACTTTATTTCCATCTCATACTGGTTTCTCTACAATTTGAAATTGGAAATGATCAGAAATAAAAAATGTCTTTTGTGTTTTTTTCAATTGCAAAAACACACATTTGCTCCTTCCACTTTCCTCCAATAGCTAATCCCTGTCCATCATCCCCAGACTTTGTACCCACTGTCCCTCATCAATGGCAGTTTGGATGAGGCCAAGACCAGCCTCTCAACATCCAGCTCCACCATTGGACGTAATCTGACAGCACACCAGAGCTACACCATGGTGACTGGTATGTTAGATAATGACGCCCTTTCACTCCTGTCAAGCACATGACACAAGGCTGAAGTCCGCAATAAGCTAACCCTTACCATCAGCTGTGTCACAATCCTGACACCACTCACTCTTTGTTTGCTTTGGACATGTCACTCGGTTTATTTTTCTTTTAAGTTTGTAGTCCCACTCATGTGCACCATTTCTTTTCATCTTCTCACCCACCTGCCCTCCTCGCTGTCACCACCTCAGAGCCCCTACAATCCCTGCCACTCTGTCTAAAACAGGAAATGTCCCCAGAAGTGACCAGCACAAGCCCCTCCCCAAGCGTGGCAGCGTCCAACCTGGCATTTGTGGAGCTGCAGGCGCTGCAGAAACCTGTCTCTGTCAGCAGCAGCAGCTGCAGCTCCAACCATTTCCCCAATTCATTCAACTCATTCTCCCATCATGCACCAGTGTACGGGCAGTTCAGCAGTCAGTCTGTCATCTCAGGTAATGTCCATCCTATTCATGTCCATAATCATAACAGAGGTATATGCATTTGTGTTTGCAATTAGCATTCAGCAATTTATTATTATTATTATTATTATTATTATTATTATTCATTCATTCATTTAAATCTTACTTTGTCTGACCAGCACTCCAAAACTCTAAAATACAAATTTTTCTATAAGGACAGAAAAAAGCAGCAAAAATTTACATTCGCTATTCACAGAGAAGTTAAAACATCTTTCCTAATAAGAAAAAACTTAAATAGTAAACTTGTTATTGCATTAAATATTCTAATCATCAACTGATCCATTTATCAATTGTTTCAGATCCAATTCACTGCAGCTAAACTTAAAATGATGACTTGAACTTCCATATTGACTGTAAAGGTGTGTTCACAGGGCGTGACATGGTGAGCTCCACCCTGCCAGGTTACCCACCTCACATCCCCTCCCCGGCCCAGACAGGATACTCCTCCTCTGCCATCACAGGCATGGTAGCAGGTAAGAGACCTATACATGACCAAACATACACAAGTCAAATGGAGAATTTAAGTGTAAAATAAGAATCTAATGTGAATGAATGAGTCAAACAGGTAGAGAGTAAGTAAGGGGAGGGTGGTTGAAGCAGGAGGAAAAGGAATAAAGAGAAAGAAAAGGCCGTGATGGAGGCTTGTAGATTAACAGGGAGACAGGCTGAGTTAATGAGTAGCCGTGCCAGTGTGGTGAACTGTGTGTGTGTGTGTGTGTGTGTGTGTGTGTGTGTGCACATGGGCCCAGGGGGTACAGGGACCAGGCTAGGGGTTCCGCCCTGCTGCCCAGCCACCCCCCTCACCCACCCAGACACCTCTGACCACACATTGCCATGGGAACCAGGGGGCCCAGGAGGGAGATGCAGGGTGGGCGGAGGGGGTGTAAAGTCTGGGTATGAACGTAGAGGAGGAGGTCTTTGTGTGTATGTGTGTGTGCATGTGTACGTGTGCCTGTTTGTGTGGGTTGTCTGTGTATGTGTGTCTGTGTCAAGATGGCTGCATAGACCGAATAGTGTGTGTGTCTATGTGTGTGTGTCTGTGTGTGTGTGTGATGTACCTTTTTTATTTGAAGTCTGCCCTCCGAAGCGCGAAATGAGAGGGTCTGATTTATTATTTTTCTGGTGGGCTCGCTGTGAGGAAGCGTTGATACACAATTACTGAGTGAAAGGGGGGGGGGGGGATGTGTGGGGTTAGGACAGGAGGAGGAGGAGGAGGAGGAGGTGGAGGAGGTGGAGGAGGTGGAGGAGGTGGTGGGGAGCTCAGGGATTCATTCCAGCCAACATAATTACCAATTAGATTTTGGAATGTTAAAAAAAAAAAAGAGAGAGAAAGAAGAAAGAAAGAGGAGTGCTTGAAAGCAGGAAGTGTACGACGGAGAGGAGGAGGAGGAGGAGGAGGAGGAGGAGGAGGGCAGAGGCTGAACGATGCAAGGGGCCGAGCGCTGAGGAAAGAGGGTGCAGAGGGCTAGCTGCATGCACGCACCAGTGGGCCGGGGGATTTTACCCTCAGCCATCCACCTGCACCACAGATTAATGGTTTACAGGCTGCACTAACTGTTGGTGAATTATGAGCCAAGGCTGAGCAGATGCTGGCACACACACAAACAGCACAGCTCCACTGAGCCCTCGGCCATGACTTAGCTCTTCTTTTTAATAACGAATGTTTTTCTTAGTTGTTCCGTTGTGTTTTATCTGCAGGATGTGAGCGTTTGATTAAGTTTTTGTCTCTCTCTCTCTCTCTCTCTCTTTCTCTCGCAGCAGCAGGCCCAGACTACACTGGTCAGTCCTACAGCCATTCGCCCTACACCTCCTACAGTGAAGCCTGGAGGTTCACCAACTCCAGCATACTGAGTGAGTAAGGACACACTGGCGGCACTGACAGTGTTTGTTTACTGCCAACCACCTCATGCATCTAGCACCTTATCTATGAATATATTTTGTTTTACTGTATGGGAATGAACGTGACCTTCCCAGTAAAAGACAAATTATTTAGATGAAGTGGTTTTAAGGAGTATCTGAACTCTTTAAAAGAAGAAATCACTTATCATGTCACTTCCATATGATTCACATTTTGTCATGACAGGAAGTTATTGGTAAATTCCTCCAGTTACATATCAAGTAATACCTCCCCACCCCACCCTGTGGACTCCATTAGTCACATTACTAACTAGGATTTACTTGGAGGTCTGTGCTCCATATGACTTTAAGATTAGTTTTATTCACATTTATCTTCTATTTAACCAGACAAGTTCACAGCAAAACAGTACTGGAAAGGCCAACATACACAAAGAAATGAGACACTCTGGTACCACAATTTACATGAAGGCTGTGCTGTGCCATTTCTGTTCATACATTACATTTAGATTTACATTTATTCATACGATATAAAGTCTACAGTAGAGAAGCTTTTAGGAATAATGCTTACAGTAGATATAGGTGTTGTAGCTGAAATAATGATTGAACTTGCACCACCTTTATCTCATTACCAGATATACAGATTAAAAAGATTAAAAATGGGGATCCAAGATTATATAAACAAAAATGATAGACAATGTGAAAAATATTTAGATAAAATGGTATATTATAATGTATTTGTTGGAGTATGGACTGACATTACACTGGTGTATGTCAGCTCTGAAGCTCAGTCAAGCATTTCCCTCATCTTTTTGATTCCTCAAGTGTCACAAGACTCAGACTCAATCCACCTGCAGGACAAACAGCCCAAGCTGTTCAGACTCTCAGCTCAACCATCTGCTGTAAAACCTCAGATGGATAAGATGAATAAAGAAAGTCTGATCCACCACCAACACCAACACCTTCCTCCATCTGTGTCTCCCCCCACAGGTTCTCCCTACTATTACAGCTCAGCCTCCCGCACAGCTCCACCGTCTGCAGCCGCCTACGACCACCTCTAGTCCCTGCTCCTGGACCAGACTGGACCCGGGCAGAGAGCGGAGGACTTACACTACATCAGCTGACACAACTGATTATGGACCAAGGCATGAAAGTCAAAACTGGATGTGAACTTGAGACTCTGCCGCTGACAAACCAGCACATTTTTAAACATCCTCTCACGGTCAACCACACCTACTACTGCATTATTTATTTGTCAGTACTGACACCATTTCCCAGGGTTATCTCTGACTCATGTACGTTTACACATTGCTAACACTGAACTCCTCGCAGGGCCTGTTTCCAGAGACTCAGCCTGACGTCTCACATCAAGGTGCATATTTTCAGTATATAAAGCTCTTTAATGCTGTTTTGGCCAAAGACTTTCTTTCTCGCACATCTGCAACTTGACTCCACTGATTCAGTGAGTAGGGATATGCAACTTCTTTATACTGAACTATGCCTGCTTTTGTTTACATTTTTTTTAACTTGTGAATCCTGTCCTATCATCACCATTTAATTCTTTTTCTTGATCTGTGTCTGCTTGCAAATTGATTTTGTGATTTCTTTTCACTGTAAATTCAGATTTTAAGAGCTTTTCCTGTAGTGAACATAAAGAAATAAGACTAAAGGGTGACTGACACATTAAATCATAATTACAAAGAAATGCCCACGTATGCCCCTCAAAGACAATTAATGTATCCATTTAGCAATATGTACATATTGTAAATGATGAATTACTTATGGGGAAGCGATGCAATTTTACTCAGAGAATGACCGATGAGGGATGGGGTGATTTGGCTAAAACCAACAAGGCTTGAAATACATTTGTTTTGCTTCAAATACGTTTAGTTTGTTGTCATGCTGATGTTCTGATGTTTGGTAAGAACTGTGACTATTTTTTCTTATACTGTTATTAATATTATTGCAGATGTAAATAATGAATTTCTAAAGAATTATTTTAATTAAAGCATGACAAATTTACTACTGTTTTCATGGTTGTTTTTTCAAAGGATGGGTCAGATTTTAATAGCTATAAACTAAGAATAAATATTTAAAAGTTTTTTTCTTTAGCCTAAATATTTGTGGTTTAGTAGTTGATATAACCTATTATGTGTTTAATATTCTCTACATTATAACTTAACGTAACAAGGCAGCTTTACTCAAATAATAGATTATTATTAGGCCTATTACACATTAGTACTAAGGTGCTTAACCTGAAATGTTGGATATTTTTTGCATCTCTCAGCGTTTTAAAAGGACGAAATCAATGATCCCGAAAACACGCGCACCTGTTTAATTTCTTTTTTTTATTTTCTGCATCATGTAGTTTTATTTGCAATTATTTGGCCCCACTTCGCGGCCTCATTATCGCGGCGCGTTAACGAGGCCACGGTTCGGCGGTGCCGCGGCCCACCTGGTGCCACCGCGCGGGACGCGGCCCGCGAGGACGGCGAGGAGGGAGGCCGCGCGCCCCCCGAACGGGAGCCCACGGCGCGTGAGAGCTGCGCAGTGTTTGGGCTCGGACAGCTGGGTTTACACTGGACACATGGCGCTGGAGAACGAGTTGTGTGGCTAATGCTGCAACGATATAAAAAAAAAAAAAAAAAAAAAAAAAAGCTTCAGTGCAAGTAAACATCAAACATGTTGCAATAAAAAATAAAACTGGAAATTAATGTGCTGAGAAACATAAACAAGTCTGAGACAATTTAACATCCCAAATAATAATTTGTAAAAAAATAAATAATAACAAATTAGATAGATAGATAGATAGATAGATAGATAGATAGATAGATAGATAGATAGATAGATAGATAGATAGATAGATAGATAGATAGATAGATAGATAGATAGATAGGTGCTTTAGCTCTCACTGCATGATTTTCCTCATCAGGGAAGTTGGCATGAAATTATAGAAATTATATGAGGAATAACAAATATATGAATGAATATGAGGTCAGTAAATGTCATAAGCAGCTATATGTGTAATATGTGTAATACTGTTTAAGTTATTTTTGAAAAATCTATTTAAGTCTATAGATAAAATATTTATTTTGGGGGGGTTGTTTTCATTTGCTTAATTGCTGAACTTTGCATTTTGGATCAGTTAGAAACATATTTTTGCTATGATTATTTTTCTTATTATTATTTATGTTATAATTTCTAGCAGTGAGGAAAACAAATGTGCACTTGAACTCGATTCATTGTCAATGCTGGGTTGCATCCGGTGCCATGGAGGCTAGTGCTTGGTCTCATTAGACCACTGTAACTTTTGCAGTAATTTTCAGTTCACAAACTTCTGTGCAGTTCATGGCCTAATTCATCATTAAAGAAACCCTCAAACCTAATTACATAACCCTTGAATCAGACTGTATGAAGGCCTTTGTCTGACTTCTAAGACAATCACTTAAAGTCCTCAATATCAGTTCAGTCAGAGCGGTATCTGTCTGCTGATGGAGACCAGCTCTGACGTTTCTCTGTTTACAGTATGCACCTCTCTTTCTCTCTGTCCCCTCAAGCCTTCACTCTCCTCACATTTCAACATTTTCCTGACTCACTTCTCTACACCCCTCTTTTTGTATCCCTCTCCTGCAGCCACACCACTGTACACACCGCATACCGCCCTGTAAACTTTAAACAATAGCTGCACTTCATCCCATTGTTGTCCAAGTGGCCTGGCCCACTCCAGACGGTCCCATCAACTGGCTGGACACTCATTCTTTCCAGTTCCCTGCTCAGGCATGCAGAAACACACACATCCATATACATTCATACATACAGAGGAGCTTTTAAGTGGATGTGCCTCACAGGGATGAGGCAGGCCTTTAACTTGAACCCAGTTTCAGATTTCTCAGCCATCTGGCGGCCAGCCAGAGAAATAACGGCAGCGAACGTTAAACATTAACAGTCTCTCTGCCAACAGAGTAAAAAACAAAACATTATACTGCAACACACAAGGCACAGCAGAAATAACTCCCCTCTGTCTCTCTGTGGGCCTATTAGCGAGGAGGTTTCGGGCCACAGTGCTTCTGGTAATGAGCCCGGCAGCACAATACAGGCACCGGGCCGGAACAGCTGAGGGCAGACAAAGCTGGCAGGACGGGGCGACCAAGACTTACTACATTTAACACACAGTCATACTAACACTGTGTATGTGTGATGGAGAGACAGAGCAAGAATGTCTATCTGTGTGTGTGTGGAAGAGAAGGCATGTGTCCCATTACCATTATGGGGACAAACTCAAAGACAGAATGGGGGGCCACTGGAGAAATTGCTGCCAAAAAGGCAGCAGAGGAGTGTGTGGCAATCAGTGGGATGACGGGTTGGGGTTGTCCTGCACCAGTCATCTGGAAAGTTCTCCACTTATCTCTGGGCCCGAGACACTGGCCAACCAATTCAGCCTGGCAAATAAGTATTATGTAGTCTGACAGAATTTGGCCGTCCAAATGAGCTGCAGAACATGTCGTTGTTTTAAACTGTGAATGGCAGCGCTGCTGTGTCGGCCCCGCCCGGCTCGGGCTTTTTGTGGCCCTCAAGAAAACCCAGATTGTGTGAGTGAACCCATCACCTTGTTTATTCAGTGTTTCGGACAAAGCATGGCTGATTATTCTGAACCATCCTCCTATTTGAATCTCTGCAAATATTTCATAGCTCTTTCACATTGTCACATCCTCATTCTGATATGGGCCAGACTGCCACTCTGCCAGTGTTAATACCAACTCATTCTCCTCTGGCTCCATACACTTCATGCACAACTGGAGTATGGTATGCTAGTATGCTGCAACAGAAGTGCTTGACAGAGCATCAAATATGCTTCCAAAAACGCTTTTTGACTTTGAAGTTGGTGGAGCTCTGTTCGACGATATTTATAAGTTTACAAAACCATCAATCAAAACGTTGGATCCACACACAACCATTAGAATAGGAGGCAGAGCCCTCAGCTGTCAGACGCCCCATCATCCAGTCTGGGTCGAGGAGGCAGATAACCTCTCCACATTCAAAAGTGGCCTTAAAAAGTTGCTTTTTGGTAAAGCTTATAGTTAAGGCTGGTTCAGGCTTGCCTTGAACCCTTCCCCTAGATATGCTGCTATGGGCCTAGACTGCGTGGGGAACTTTCAACCATGCGCTGAGCTCCTCTCTCCTCCTCTCCCTCGCCACCTATTATTACATGTTACTGGTGCTGTTTCTTGTCCGTCTTGTGGGTCTGTGCATTCTTGTCTGTCTCCTCCTGTTGCTCTCTGCAGGTATTTCTGCCTCTGCTGTAGAGTTTGGATCTGTGATCACAAACCACCCACTGCCCCCATGATCCTGCTCAACAACCACTGCTACAATATTTAAGTCCTATAATTATTTTTATGAACATTATTTTTCCTATACATCTCTATGTGGAATTGTTTTGTGCTATGTTCTATTTCCTCCTGTTTTATGTCTCATTTAGATTTTAATAGGGGCAAAACTAAAGGTCTGCAGCAATGCTACTGGCTCTGTTAGGCTGAAAGTCACAGTGGTGCATTAAGCTAAACGCTAACATCGGTATGTAAACATGCTCATAAAGACAATGCTAATATAGTTATGTTTAGTATATATTTATTATAGTCACTATCTTTGTTTTGGATGCTAACATGCTAATGTTTACCAGACAATGTTGCTGAGGTTAATGGTAATAGATTTGCAAATCCACATGCTTGAAGAATTTGATTTGCAGAAAAGTCTGGGACCACCAAAACATTTACAATTTATCCTCTGGGTACCAAAGTTCACAGCAATCCAATAGTTAACTATAGTTAATAATAACTGCTGAAAACTGAACTGCTGAAAACACAATTGGTTTCCTGTTTTTAATAACATCTGGTTATGTTCCTCAATCAGAAAGGTAGTAGACGTGTGTGCTGAAAGGTTGTTGTTTTTTTTGTTTTTTTTGGCAAGCAGCTGTTTCTGAGCTCAAAACCTCAAACCTTCTAGTTAAACATCCAACAGCTATCAAGAAATTTCACAAAAAGTAATGGTTGCACTAAAAAAACTCATAGGATCACCAAAGTCAGTCAGATTCATCGTCTGAATGTCTGTACAAATTTTGATGCAGCAGTTGTCGAGATGTTTAAACTTAGAGTGGTGGACTGAAGAGCAGAACCACATCACTGTCCCCAAAGACACTCAGAAATACCTGAGTGGACTTCAAACGACTGCACCTTCCTCAAATTTCAAGAAACTAATCTGATCTCCTAAATCACCTTTAACCATAATGAGACAAATGTGCCAGTCAAACAGAGCCAAGTGGTCCAACAGAGGGTGTTTCTGTGTAGGAACAGAGGGAAGGAAACACAGGTGCCCTGTGTCAGACCAGCCTATTAAACAACACACAGGCCCTGAAGGCAGGAAGCTACTATTGACTGGGGGACATCAAGAAAAACACACCTTTCAAAGCACACACACACATTCAACACTATACACACACACCGACGTGGATAAAATCTGCCAGGTATCAGGTACTGCCCTGAGGGTGGGGGTTGACCTGCAGAGGCCGAGGGAGTCAAACACAGCTGACCAACTCACTCGAGCTCATTCAACATCACATACACATCTCGATTATAGTGATTTATCCTCTGACTTGCACACAGTAGATTAAATATTACTAAGTAGGGAGAGAATAGATGCAAACATCCAGAGATTTCATACTGGAGTTAAAACTAATTCATGTACCAGTTGAAAGATGAACTGAGATAAGATGAGATGAGATAAGTTCACAAACATTCTTGCTCTGCCCAATACGTTACATTAACCCACAGAGCGCCGACTTAAAGATCCCGCCCGGTGTGTTTGTCCTGCATCTTAAAAGCCTCTCAGTCTGCGCCCGGGGAGTGTTGTCAGAGTGTATGAGGAAGAGGAGAGGGCGAGGAGAGGTCATGCGTTGAAATACCCTTAAGCAAGGTACTTGCTTGAACTCTTTCAATGAGAGGCTCCTTTGCCACAAAAGCCAGCATTTGTAAAAGGGCTACGCAGGGTCGGTTATGATGAAATCTAAAGAGTGATTCATGTTTGGACTGGGTCTGATTGGCAAATAAAATGAAAATGTCTGGGTTTGCGTCTGGCCATGAGAAAAGCTATACTAATGAGTCCAGTCTGGAAGAGAAAGGGTATGGAAGATGTTTTCTTTCAGTGCCTCCCATCTCTTTGAAATCAAGTTATAGCAATAAAAGAAAATCACTTTGACTGGAAAGGAAAATGACACCTCTATGAAAACCGAATATATGGAGTGTGTTTGGATCTTTGCAGTCAGAAAGTACAGGAGTGGTACAAGTGGATGTGGACAAGAGCAGGAGAGTAAGAGTGGAGTTAATGTCTCAGTGAAAGAGGCGAATGGAGTCTGAGTGGAAAAACAAAACCCCTGAAAGGACCACAGAGAGATTTCAAGGGCCCTGGATGGAGAGAGACACATCACAACAGCAGCAGTCAAGAGCAAAAGATGGAGGCAGGGAGACAGAGTAGGGAGACGGGGGGAGGAAAACTGTTTTTCAATAGGCAGACTGGGAGAAATCAAGTGTTAGTGGGGATAAGAGATAAAAAGTAACAAGTAGAGCGTGCAAGGCGTCAGCAGCAGATGGAGAATGCGCATCAGGAGGAGCATTGAGGACAGATTAAAAAAAAAAACTCAGGGATGAATGTGAGCATCCACAGTCCAGTTTATGTTTGTTTGCAGGTGTTTGTGGCTTATATTTACTGAGCATTTCAGAGCTATTGTGCATGTTGAGCAATGTTCAAAGCAGTACTGCATGTGAGGGGGAGGAGAAAAGCGGGGGAAAAAAAGGGGACAGAGGTGACCTTACGTGTCGGGGTCTTTGCTGGACAAGCCCCTAATGATCACAACTTGAGCTCTTGCCTTTTTAATTACCCACCCAGGCCTGACTGAGTCGCACAAAGCTCGAGAATGGGTTGGCACAAATGGAACAAAAACAGGCCAATTCCTTGGGAAGGATGCCCTCTGAACCCGGCAGCTAATGCAGCCCCTGCTGCTCCAGCTCGTCATTGTTGTTGTTGGAGAGGAGGAGAGAGATGGCACTCCAAAACAAGGCCACCACCGCCGCCGAAGTCATGGTCCACAGGCCATGTGAGAAGAGTCTCAGTTCAGAGCTCCACTGTGACGCCAGCACCAGACGAGCACCCTTTAACAGATTGTGGCCCTGAACGCAACACATTATTAATCACTTCAATTTGATCTGGAAAAACAAGAGCTGCTAATGGCTGATTCTTTGCTGTAACATTTTGTCACAGGCCTGAGAGCATGTAGGTTAGCCAAGATGGCATCACCTTTTAGCATGCCAGGCCTCCCCCTCCCGTCGCCGCTGAAGGTGCTCTCATGGCCCCGGGCCCCTGTCACTCATGTGGCCCATCAGTCACCCTCATCTGCAGAATCTGACTTTATCTTAATGAGCCTTTGTTATTCCTGTGGATGAATGGAGGCTGCTTCCATTCAGAGGACAAGTTGAGCATTATCACATTAACTAAGCAAAACAGATGCTCAGATCCTGAGTTTCTGATGTCTGATGCTTCAGGAAATATTCACTTATCCTGCGCCTTGATCCAGCTCGGACAAACAGACAGGACGGTGTTTCCGTGACTGTATCATCTGTGCTCTTCATTGCATTTCCTATTGTTACATCACATTCCTGTATGAGGAGTGTGTATGTGTGTGTGTGTGTGGGGTGGAGGGTAAGGGGGTGGTGGGGTAATTCCAGACATCCTGCTCTTATTGTCAACCGCCCCAGGTCGACTGCTGCTCAACATGTCAGGCTGAAAGAGAACAAAATGGGGCCCGTGCCACTGAGAGTGATCACACTCAGACAGACACACACACAGTATCACTATCAGTTTAGAGTAACTGTGGTATAGTGATACAACATATTAAAGATTCCATGTTGTTCAATAACATGCATTTCATTCAGTGTTTGAAAAAAGTGGGGAAAAACTAAGAAAAACAGTAATTGAACGGTCACTTTCACAGACCACTGCATCTTCAGATGATCAGGCTGCTACGCTCATTTACATTTTAACATGCTGCTTCCTCCATGAGCTCAGAGTTCTGTGGACAACGCTGACAATTTTATCCACTAAAAACTTAATTTGAGGTTAGAAAGTACAGTTTTAGAAGAACCAGCGATAGTTGTGTGCACGTCCCATCCTGTCTTTAGGCAGGTGCAAGAGAATCTGTGAAGGAAAAATGTAGTATTGAGTTTGGGTTCAATACTGTTTTAACTCAAATAGGGAACGTTTCACTTCTAATGTCCTAATATTTGTCTTTATCGCACTGTGCAGAAATGTGTTTTTTACGATATGTAGAAAAACCATATTGCAATCACTTTATCTGATATTGCAATGAATCACAATCACAGTAGTAGTAATAGTAATAAAAATAATGATTTGATAGGATTTGTATTTAAGAGTCATGATCCCTTAGGTCTGGACAAGACATTTCTGTACCAGCATTATGCTTCATTTAAAATTTTGTGACACATTTGATCTTTATCAAAATTTGCATATTATATTTGACCGTGTTGTGATGTGTTCATTAATTATTTAGTGGGTCCTATCATGAGTTGTGCTTATTATATTGTCAGCATGAGGTGATGATGGTGTCTTAATATACCGTACTCCCTTTCAAGTACATTTTCTCATTAACTAAAATATAAAAGGCTGCACATGACCTGTAACTGTGTGTTTGACTCACCGGTGTCTGTTCTAAACTCAGTCACAGACATTTCAACTAGAAGTCTAAAAATCCATCACCAGACTCACAAACACTGAATGATAAACACAAGTAACATTTTATTTTCCCAAAAAAGAGAAAAAAAAATAAACACCATTTTGGAAATAAACCCTTCATATGAACAAAATATGTAACAGCGGCATCATTGTCAACACGTCAACAATATATGCTAAATATTTAACACAACAAAAGTGCAATTAGGATTCTTTAAAACAAGTTTATAACTGACAGAACGGCTCATCCCCGTCGTCACTTACGTCCTGTACTACAGCACCCTCTTGTGGTTTACATTTCAAGGCACAATGTTTGTCCTAAGTACAGCTTTGTAAGTGAGACTAATTTTACTGTTTAAAAGAGACCAAAATTATTTAAAAAAACTAAATAAATTAGGGCCAAATACTTCGAGTCACTCAACAAAAGAATCAGGTTCCCTTCCATACTGAGACAGTCTGAGTGTGTGGGATTCCCTGAGGTTCATTCTTCAAAAAGTGCACAAGGTAAAAATGCAGAAAAACTCTCAAACAAAACAGTCTCATCAGTTCGCAGAAAGAACACAAATCTGCAGTTTCAACGGGCCGTGACCCCATCGTATAATCTCTGAGTGAAAAGCTATTCAGGCCTCTTTATTCCATCGAGGGATTATCGTCCTGCGATACGTCCTTCTTTCAGAGATATTGCGTCTGACTTTGATCACTGTCGGAGGAGCCATCTCCAGCTCCAGAGAAGGGCTTGAGTGGGACTTTTTCAGCCCACCTTCCTCCTCTTCTTCCTCCCCTACAACATCTGCACACATGGCTTTATCAAACAGGTTCAGGTGTACGTTGCTCAACACGTCGGTGCTTGTCTTCTCCACGCTCCTCCAGCCCTCCAGCACCTGGATGTAGATCTCATAGCGACACATCTGTAGGGTTTCAACAAGAGAAGCAGGGTCACTTGTGGGTCTAATTAGTATATGCACACCCTATATGCACATTCCCTCTCTTTCTCACAACACAACACCTCCCCTACCTCGTGGTGCAGGTACTCCGCTCTGACACGATGCTCCTCTAGCTCCTTGGCTCTGGCTTTTCTGCCCTCAGGCAGATTTTGCTGCAGGTACGACAGGTCTGCTTTGAATGACTCCAGCATTCCTGTATGAGACTGCAGCTGACGATCCTGCATGGGAAGCAGCACAGAGAAACAGATCTAAGGTTCCATGCAAATACACCTGATGCACATCCTGCTGAAGAGCAAACAGAACAAATGGGCGTTAGGTTCAAGCAGGGACAGATTTACAAATTTACTTCAGCCAAACGCCATATATGCATTACATCTGTTGCATCGTATGCAACAATAGTTATTTGTTTTGTACTGTGGCTGCTAAATAAATGAATGAATAAATACTCTATCATGTAGCTAAGTAATTTCTGTTCTGTATCAAATTTAAAATTAAACTGGATTTTGAGAGGATTTTTTCCTGATTAGTCTCATCCATACAAGTGAAGACAAACTGTCCTATTTTAAACTAAAACTATGTAACTTTTGAAAGAAGACATTTTCTTTTATGAATGCAAAGTTGAATTCATTAGTAAATATAGGCACCTTTGCTCACTTCAGTGCACTCAAGAATTCTGCTTATATAAAAATAAGCACAATTCAGTAAATAATATTTAAAATAAATTGCAATTATAAGGAAATCAAAGCCACGAAGAAAGAGAAGCAGGAGTGTGTACCAGAGTGTGAGCAGACTGTGAGGCAGGGAGGATGGGCCTGAAAAACTTCCTCTGGGAGCCGACAGCAGCAGGAAACGGAGGCGAGGAGTGAAGAGCAGAAACCAGGTTGATGCGGCTGATCCATGAGTTCATCTCCACTTTGGATCTGAGCACAAAACAAAGAGACTGAGACTGACTGTTGGACTCTTTACACACACACACACACACATATACACCTATATATACAGTTGTGACTTACGAGGCCTGAAAGAGGAAAATTCTCCAATCAGCCGTCTGCAAGCGGAAGACATAAGGCTTCTTGGTGTAATCCGCTGCCTGCTCGGCCAGAGAGTGATGCACACTCACCACCTCCTCGTTAGTCTGCTGGTCCCTTTTGTAATCATCCTGAGACACACACACACACACACAAGGGGAAATTACAAAAATATATTTTTAATCATAGACAATACAATTTTGTTTCACACAATGAAACCTGGTGCTGAGTCACTGACCTTCTGTAGGTAAAGGACCATTCCCCTCAACACTCCATAGAAAGTCTTCCAGCCTCTTTTCCCCCACGGAGCTGCAACACAGAAACATTCAGCAGGTAAGTGACGATTAGACACTAACAACACTGATGTCAGCCCCCCGCAATAAAACACACTCACAATCATTACAACTCAGCTAAGAAATGATCAAAATGCAGGTTCATCAGTATAAGTGGTAATAAGAGGTAAAGGAATCATTGACAAGTTGTTTTCTCTTCAAAATAAAAGTTTGGATAAAATCATAACTGTGTGTCGTATGATACAAGCTATTTTCTGTGTGTATACGCCACTACAGGTACTTTAGCAAAGGCAAACATCACAAACACTAATGTTGGTGTTTTCTTCTAATGACACTTTTTGCGAGGTAACAGATTTTACCTTTAAATACTAACCATCCTCAAAAGCAAAGTAACGTAGACTCACTGCGTTTGCCGTCAATGTCCGCGTGGAGTTTTCTCTGGAGGAATCCTTCTTTGACCACTGAGGCCTTTTTGTCATGAGGAACATCCTGGAATGGGTTGGCTTTTGAGCGCAGCGGAGCGCTAGTTCCTGCATCTTCATCCGGCAGTATAGAGCTTTTCAACTCCTCCTCATCACTTCAACACACAATGGAAGATTATTATGTGTGAGATTAGACAAGTCGAATTATTGAGAGAGATCAGATTAAAAAATAAATCAAGTGAAAGAGAAATAACTACTGTCCACTTACACAGCCCACTCCAGTGGCTCACTCTTTATGGAGTTGTAAAGACTCTAAAATGTAGATGGAGAAGAAAAAATAAAAGCATTTTCATCAACAGGGACTTCATCTTGCTTTGATAAAGCATGTTGATGAAGACCTTACTTTCAGGAGATCCTTGTTGAAGTTTTCCTCTTCATTCATTCCATTCAGGTTGGCCACAAACTTAGCAGAGGACATGGATTTCCCTACATGCTGTCAACACACACAGACAACGTGTGACTCACTAATTGTCTCAAGTGTCACCAATCACTTCTTTTACAGTTATAAATATGTCCCACCTGTCCATGCAAGTCAGTGTTGAGAAGCATCAAAGCACACGTCAGAGCCAACACCGCCCCTGAGAATACCAAAAAAAGATTGATAATTACACATCCATCAAGATCACGAGAGCGCTCTCTGCATGCACATCAAGTAAAAATATCAAGTAAATGACTCAGACCCACCTGAAGAGGGGAAGGAGTCAGGGTTGCACTCATGGAAGCGGCAGGCGAAATGCTGCAGCACACGTTCCCTTTCCTGACTCTCTCCTATCAGCACCACAACTTTCAAGAATGATCTGAGAGAGAGAAACCAAAGGGAAATAAAAAGATTTCGAGACGTTTTATGAGTTTGTTATTGCATGCCATCCAAGCTCTACCTCTGTAATCCTCACCTCAGGGCATGATCCAGTGGTTGACCCGTGAAGTCAAAAAAGTTCAGGTATTCCTCTCCGACAGCATGACTGAAGTCATTACTAAACAGAGAAAAAAACACATACATTCTGTATCACTATTACCATGACTTAATCAGAAATGTCATTATTTTTGTTTTAACCTGAGGACCTTTTCTCAGGGCCACTATAGAAAAAAAGTCAAGTCTAACAATGTCCTTAGCTCAGTATCTAATTTTAATAATGAGACAATGTGATAAACTGGAAGCAAAAGTCAACAATGTGGTGTGGACAAATGAAATCATGTGACTTGATGATGCCCAAGCACTTAGAGGAAGTCAGTGATCATTTCAGATGTCAAAAAAACATCCAGAAAATTGCGTAACCATTGCAAATTGCAACCATACTTGTCACCATTAAGTTGAATACACTATTTTGGAAACCATAACCAAGTTCCTGTAGTTCTCTTTCGCAAATTAAACAATGACTAAAAAGCCGGAGGTTTGACGTCCCACGTTCCCGCAGTTGGGACATTGTGACATCACTGAGCCCAGAGGTGAAACTCTCAAGCAGTTAAATTACTCTTTAAAAGGGTTTTTAATACAAATGTATTATTGCCCTCCAAGTTGTGGTGGAAACGAGAAGCAGAACAGAAAAAAAAAATCAAATCAGGCTGCAGTGGTTGTGGTGTCATCTGGGGTCTCCATGTCTGTGAAATGTATAATAACACAGACTTTCTGCTATCAATTAGCAGGCAACATGTCCCTGATGGCATCAGCTGGGACTTCAGAGAGCCCTCGCTGTGACAGATCTTACTGAGTGCTCCTTTCATGTTATATGGCAGAGGCACAATAAATGAGGGAGTAATAAATCACTGGGGTTTTTGAGGGCAAAATAGCTTCACTATATATACAGATATTCTGTATATCTACAGGAATCAATAGTGTTCTGTTAACATTATTAAAAGTCTGCTTTTATTGAAGAGAAAGAAAAATAAACTATTTAGAATATATACATAGGACATGTATATTGAACACGTTTGGCCATGACACTATATGTTACATTTCGTGTATGTAGAGACTTAAGATCTTCAGTCAATATTTTTCCAGTGGAAGCTGAGGCTGAGAAAATCAAAATTAATCAAGATAAAAAAAGATTGCGTACTCTGATTTGGAAGAAGTGGAAAGTAAGTCTCATCATTGCTTGAACTGTATAAATGTGCTGTAAAAATTATGATGATTTAAGACAATGTTCCATTAAAAAAAATTGCAAAGGTTGTTTATTTATTATATATAGTGTAGCAAATGTTTTGGCAGCAATTTATGAATGTTGTACCAGGTAACGAAGGCATGAAGATTTCATTGTGATTTGTCATTTTCTCTCTTTTTTATTGTGTGTCTTGTAAGCTCACAGCTGCTGGGCATTGCTGTCAATTATCCACTCGTCATATCAATATACTTATGGCCGGGTCTGTGACTGGACAGGTTGTGGGTTTAGCAGCAATGTTGGTTTTTAAAAACAGACAGATTCAAGAAATGTAAAAACAGGTGCTTACTCTTTATCCAAGTGCTTCACCACGTCTACACGTTGGATCCCGTCCAGCTTATACAGCTGTTCAGCGAGGCGGCGGGCCATCTCTCTGTCCACCTCACCTCCATTCATATGAGTCATAGAAGGCACCACAGTCTCAGGGGGCTCGGGTTTTTCTCTGTTCACCACCACTGTTTGTATGTCCCCATTCTCAGAACCTCCTTCTTCTTTCTGAGGTAATGTCTCGCCATGTGTGCCCACCTGATTTAACTCAGCCTCTGCTGTCTGCTGTGTGATTTCAGTCTGAGGAGACTGCTCTGTTGTTTCTGACTCATCTGAATTCTCTGGTTGCACAGGCTGCTCAGAGAGCGTTGGCAGTGACTGCTCAGCCTGCTCTGTCAGTTCAGTCTGTTCTTGCTGCTCTACAGCTTCAGGGTCTTCAGCTTCAGCACAAACGGTCTGTTCTGACTGAGCAGACTCCTCCGTCAGCCCTTCATTTTCAGGTTGGCCTGGCTGTTCGGCCAGTTCCATCTGTGGTGACTGTTCCAGATGTTGTGGTTGTCCTAACTGCTCAGAGCCTTCAGAGTGTTGCTCCTCTATCTGATGTGGCACCTCTGTGTGGATCTGTTCGGGCTCTTCGGTCCTTTCCAGTTGCTCAGACTCAGATTCTTCAGGTTGTGGTGACGCCTCCCTCTTCTGCGAACTTTTTTGGTCACAATCTTGCGGCTCTAAACAACTTATCTCCTCCAGTTTTTCAGTAAGCTCTTCTACATCTTGTGAGTTTTCTATCTTCCCTGCATTTTCTACCTCCTGTATTGATGCTTGTTCGTTGTTATCCACAGCCTCTGATTGTTCAGGGTCCACATTGTGATCTAAATCTTCACACATTTCTGGTTCTTCAATGTGGCCTTCAAGATCTTCATTTAACTGTTCCAGTATCTCTATATCCTCTTCAGTCCCAGAGTGCTGGCTTTCCTCCAAAGGCACTGACTGTTGCAGGTCAATTAGCTTATCTGTTTTTTGGCTTAGTCCAGTATCATCAGGTTGTAGTGGCTCTGGAGAAACCTCCCTACAAAACGTGGATGAAATAGTCAGTGTTATGCAGCACACAATACTGTAACGTGGTTAACATAATGAAAGCATTATTTAAGGGCACACTTCCTGTTCTCCTTTTTTTGATACTCACACATAGCACAGACAACTGACAGTTTTTTCCTCTTCACTTTCTTCAGTACAAGACGCCTTCATCACACCCTGCTCCTCGCCTCCATTTTCTTTGACTTCCTCCTCATTCGTCTCATCAATCTCTACACCATTTGCTGGAGTTTGCTGTTCCTCTGAGTCTCCCTGTCCAGTCAGCAGAGCTCCAGCTTCCTCCTGTTCCTCTTCTAGTTTTACATCCACAAGACTGTCCCCCTCGTTCTCTGAGTCTTCAATCCTCTCATGAGAATCAATTAAGTCCACAGTTTCAACAGTATCTGAGGCTGATGAGTGCGTCTCCTCCTCTCCTGCATCTGTCAGCAGTGGGATTTCTGAGAGACAGATGGACATCGCAGTTTTACAGTGAAAACCTCCACCTCCAGAACTAAAAGTGTTTTCTTAAACTGAACAACAAATGGAATGACATTCTTAAAAGGTTGCTCTGAGTAATACGTACCATTATTACTGTCTATCAGTTCATGTGCCGTGTCCTTTTCCTGTGTCACCGGCTCTTGTACATCGGCATCATCACATGGCTGGAAATTGCAACATAGACCATTGGTCATGAGCATGAGAAGTACGAGAAAAACTTGTGATTGCCAGTGGGTTAATGAAGAGGTAGTTACAATCTTAGCCTAATCTGACTAACACGGCATCTGCCCTATTCCTCCCACTCATACTCAACCCAGTATAGTAACACAAACGTGTATCTAAGGACATTAAGGCTGAGGTGGTGAGCGAAAAGTCTATACTGTGTGTGGGAAGGGTTATTGACACAGGCAATTCAGTACTTACCTCAGAGCTGTCTCCTGTCCACTCTAGACATGAGTTCAGAAGCTGTGAATTGAACTCATCCAGTTCCTCTCGCTCCTCCTGTATAAGAGGCTCAGCATTATCATCTTCAGATTGGTGAAGTGATGGGGAAGTGGTGTCTAAACCCGTCACATCCCCATAGTTCAGTTCATTGGCCAAGCTCCTGTCAGTTATGAATGAAGGCGTCTCTGTAAAGGAATCAGGCATGTCCCACTGTACTGTAGCAAAAGAAATCCGAGGACTGATGCAGGTCATGGAGCGTACTGACCATGTCATTTGCTCCCACTGCTCTGGCTCATCAGGAGTCTCTTGTCCTGCCTTCAGGGTAAGATTGAGTCTATCTGTCCCATGTGCCTGGTTTATCTGCACCTCTGTCTCGCCCCAAACAATAGCCTCCTGTTCTCCATTGATGTGCTGGTGCTCTGTAGAGATCCATGAGTCTTGTTGGGGCGGCTGAATGACTGAATCTGTGTGATCTGGCAGAGAGGAGCATAAAATTTCCTCCTCCATTAGGCGTCTCTCTCTCTCTCTCTGTTAGTTCCGTTTTTTTTTTTTTTCTTTGGGTGGGGGGTTGAGGTTATTGTGGGTTTTGGTGAAAGACACTAACTTTAAATGTTGCCTTGCTACAAAATGTACTCTGCTATATGAAGTTCATTTGGATGTTCAGTTTGTGAGGTTGTATGAATCTGAAATCCAAAGTCATGTTGCAATATCCGGTGCTGCCATTCACAGATCTGTAACAAAAGACAGAGCCCATTAATGTTTGAAAGTATTTAACCACACCCCAAACTGAAGCAGCACAGTTTGGTTTAAACACATGTGGCTCAAAAACCCTGGTGTTGCTTGATGAAAACAAAACTGTTCTGTTAAACTGATTCTTCATCTTCAACTATTTGAAGGGCACACCAAAAAAAAGTTTTTGGTGAACATCCAGGAGAAACATCTGATAACTGATGGACAATAGAAGCTATTCATAACACTCTACTATATTTGGTTGTAGAGTGATAGCAATGATTCAAATATGGTTTGTTTGGTTTTTTTGCAGTGGCTCTGTATTTTTCTATTCATCTGTGAGAAGTAGACAAAATTCAAAACTACAGAAGAAAGCATTTTAAATTACAAACATCACTTTTAAAAAAATGCTCCACAGACTCACAACATAATCCAGTTGAGATGATCATTAGTAAATTTCTTAACTTCTTGGCATAGCCTTGCAGATGTGCAGTGCAACAGACTTCAAGTGAAATGTCACAAAAGTTTGTTTGCACTTCCTGACCACAGACGCAGAAAATCAAGCACAGCGAGAGAGCAAGAGAGACAGAAAGAAAAAGATGCAGAGAGACAAAGGTGTATGTGTGGAGATTACGAACAGAGACAGAGGGTGGCGTTGAGGGGCTGTATCTGTTGAGCAGTTTAACCGCTGACAGCCCATGTTTATAATTTTATCACTGTGCTGCACTGGGACCCTGGCTGATTAACAAAGTGCTGTGCAGAACAAAAACCAAGCCTATCTCTTCCAACAACACTGAGGCCAGGAAGTGAACAGCCAAAACATGATCATTTCTCTTCTTTTCTGCCTAATTTAATTTTAGGTTTGATCCGAGATTCATCTTTCTCCTTGTTACTGTCATACTTTTTCTACACCTATCTGTCTGTCTTCATTTTTCTATTCACGTCATGTAACCAACATCCGGGACAGACTTTGACCAAATTTCCTGTGTGGGTGCTCACTTCTCAGTTCCTGTCAGGGTGCAACAGTATATGTTCAAGAGTTAACAAAGATTAGCAAGGAAGATCATCTGTAAACACTGTGTTGGAAACAAAATGAGTTGAGACAGCAAATTATAACTGCAAATTATAAATCCAAAATTGTCTCTCTTGATGTTTCCAGTTTAAACGACTGAATCTGAAAATAATTTGGAGCAGTTCAACATTATACAGTACTGATTATAATCTCCTACCGCTCTTTGACAAAATATGCTGAATGTTTCACATGATAACACAGTAAATCTCCTGTGTGTGATCTGGTATCTTTGGCAGCATTGTTGATACTACAAACTGTAGCTGAAATGCTTGAATGACAGTGAAACATTTTTCAACCTTACAAAAGAGAAAAAAAAGAATAATGCAAGATACGTTTAGGGAAATATAAAATTACTCAGACAATATGCATTTTGCTCTAATTGAAGATTACCACAAGAACAGGAAGCTTTGACAGCTTTTCAAAGTGAACAGGATGGTTAACACATTTAAAGAGAAGTATAAGTGTAAAAAAAAGAAAAAACATACCGGAGAGAGGAAAATAAGAAGAGGAACACAGCTCCACTGGGTAAAGTGAAAGTTGTGAAATGACTTATCAGTGTATGAATGTTCAATAATAGAATTTGTCTACAGAGGATAAACACTGCCTAGTATTTCATTCATTGTGATCGGTGAGCATGGCACAAATGCAAACTTGAACATTTTCAAACCTCAAAGAACTGAAAAAAAATCTCATTAAGAGGATTCTTTTCAACTGTGAAGCATGACTTACCCCTTCCAGGCTCTTTAAAGCAGCATCATATGATCAGCCGGCTTGTGAGGGTTTAAGTCAAGTCTTGTGGGAGGGAAAGACACACCACTGTGTTACACTGGGTTTATACTGCTGTCAAAGAGCTTTGCCTTCACAGACGCATTCACCCACACACAAGCATACAAATACCCCTCAGTTGATTGTGTCTGAACCTGCTGCGCAAAACAAACCAGCCTCACATCCGCTCCTTTAAAGGCAGGCAGCCTCTCATTCTGTGGTGTCGCATTAAGATGCATGCAAGTCACAAGTCCTAGTCTGGACCAAGTCCTCCTCCTCCTTCTTCATGCTTCCTGTTCATTCTGGAGAGATCACGATCAGCCTTCCGTCACCCTCAATCCTGTTTTCCTCATTGCAGTTATGCCTGGGGGGAAAAAAGGAGGAGAATTTAGGGGAGGGTGAGAAGGCAAAAGCTGCTGAATGGCAACAAAGAGGAAGAAAAAGGTACACTGTGATTGGCAGATGATTCAAGAGCACAGACACCTGAGCCACCTTGGCCACCGCCTACTTCCCTGAAGGCCTGTACACAGCACACATTCATATACAGTGTGTTAGGAGAGGGCCGTGACTCAGTTTCATTCCTGCATTTGACACAGGGAGTAATGTGGTAAAACCAGGTGTCCAGATCCAATGTGCACATGTCATTAGCTATGCACTGAGTGTTTCCTGGTGTCTGGCTGTCAACACAAAAGATTGTTTAATACAGACTGGTTATTTTAAGAGCGACAACACTACTACTTTTTTCTATTATTATTATTATTATTACTACATTTGCTTTAATTATTCCACTTAGTCTTTGTTTAATTTCTATAGTTAACCACAGTTTTACCTTTACTTACTTTACATGATTAGCATCAGTTACAAAATCATAATTAGCTTCATTAGCAGCATTTAGCTAACAAAGTTTAGCATTTCATTCAAGTTAGTAGCACTTAATAGCACTCTCGTTGCAGGTAGCTACACTCTCTAACTAGCATACTAACTGGTTATACAATACCTTTTGTTAACTTAGTAATTTTTTACAGCGCTGTTGTTTATCACATGTTCATCACTATTAGCTTTACTACTGATGTGTTGACAGTGTCATTAGCATCATTAGCGACTCAAATTACCGTCGGTATTAAAACGTTAGCATTACCTAGCGTCCTTGCTAGTGGCCGTAGTAGCTGATTTTCTAGTGGTGGCACTAGTGGTTTTATTCAGGATAAACTAGTTGGGCTGCTGTGGTTTTGCAGTTTTGTCTTAATGTTATTTAAACACCATCACCGCGGTTGTGAGTCACAGTCGCGTCTGACCGGGACAGCTCCACACCGCCAGGGGCGCTGTGGGCCGGTCGGAGCGGTGTCAGGTAGCTCCTCTTCGCCGTCACTCTCCTGCGCCTGTCCCCGCTTTGTTTGTTCCGCACACGGCAGCAAAGCCGCCGCACACACCCACTTTATTTGTGTTTTCTCTCCCTCTCTCTCTCTTTCTCTCGCTCTTTTTTTTTTTTTTCTCAACTTGTTCCAGATACTTTGAACCGAGCTGAGGCGACTCCATCTGCAGCAGCTCGGTCTAACATGGCCAAGTCCAGCGACCTGAAAATCTTCCTGGAGTCGTCTCTGAATGAGATCTTCAAAGCCACAGTGAGCGACATCCTGGACTCGGTGGACAGGACCCTGTCCGAGTATCAGGGCACGATACAGAGGATCGAGTCCGAAAACGAGGGCCTGAAACGGCTGCTGCTTGCACACGAGAGCAGAGACTCGGCAGCGACAGTCGGTAAGTAAGAAACGCAGCTTCACGCAGTCACTGACCTTTTGTTCAAGCTCGTCCCGCAGAGTCAGAAAACTATGGCGGTGCGTGTAAATAAAGGTAACAGCACAACAGTAAACAAACAGACAACAAACGTAAACAATGCTGCTTTCACTTCATTTAAATCAGGGCTGAGCGGGTGTTTTTTAAAGCTGGAAAGGATTGAAAAACTGAATGGCAACTACTATTTATTGATTAATTATTGATTGATTTATTGTAGGTAGGATTTGTGATGCTTGTCAGATAAAACTAGCAATTTGAATATTTCGTCATTTTCTTTTTTCGTAATTATTTTACACTATTTTCTGAGATTTTATATACGAACAATCACTTGAAAAAAAATAAATAAAAAAAATAAAAGTTGGTTGTAGCACAAAAATGTTTATGAAGGAGGAAATAGGGCTGTAATTACTGAGTAAAATTTCCTGCCTATACTAATGATTGTAACACAACATGAGTACATAAATAACCTAAGAAGCAATTAATAAACACACATCAAATCACAAGACCTGCAACCCTAAAATGTCAATATAATCCTTCATAAATCAATCAGCGAAAACTAATCTCACTTTGTTTATTCATACAATGGAGAGAAACCAGCCCACGTACATAAAGTTCAAATATATATACATATATATATAAGCATATATTGTTATAGCAGATAATATTGTAATAAATTCCTGACTTTTTTTCTTGAATCTTGTATATACATACACACAACAAAAAGATGTCACAAACCCACTGTACACTAACACCAAACCAATAAATAGATAAAGTTAGTGACTATCTGGTGAACATAGTGGAGCATCTAGCAGTTAAAGAGCACAACAGACATAACAGCTTAATGTGTCCAAGTTGAACCTACTTAATGATCCAGATAGCAGCCAATCAGTTATTTTAATTAGAGTTTAGGACATACATAACTCAAAGTCGTAGTTTCTACTGCAAAGCTCATTACTTTGTTCTTGAATTTTCACAGATGCACATGAACAAGATGCCACTAACAAGTTTTCGACCTCAGAATGGAACGGCCGTCCGATCAGCTCCACCCAGGCCACGTTCAAGATGTCCATATGCAGCAGTGACAAAAAGAGCTGCAGGAGGAAGCAAAAAGAAAAGATGAGGGGCGGCATGTCCTCGACCTCTTTCTTTCTGCAGACTGATCATAATGTAGAACAACCATGTGTGAACACATCAGAGATATGTATGTCCACACAAACCTTGGTATCTGTAAAAGCAGAGCCTGGCTTAGATGAAAACAGTGCTATTGACCTCTCCCAGCCTTCATCCCTACTCAATCTGACAATGAGGCCAGTGAAAAATGAGAGCACAGAGGTTAGTTGTGACAGTCAAGATGCTTATGCACCTCTGCTGCCATCTTCAGGCCCTGAACAAGACTCCAGAGGCAGCGACAGTGAAGTTAAAGTTACCATTGTTTCAGATGGCTACATGCAGGATGGACAGTTAATTAAGACAGAGGAGGAGGAGCAGAATGGGGTGTTGCAGTATGGAGACGATGACAGTTTCTCTAAGCAGGAGTTGAGGCATGTGTTGAGTTTTTACCCTGACTGTCAAAGAAGTCTTGAGGGAGCGAGCAGTAAGGCCTCGGAGCCAGAAGTAGAGACACGAGAGGAAAACAATTCACCCACTGTTCCTGCAGATGAGTTTTTGGAGAGCCGCGACAACTTCTTGCGTTGTCCCTCCTGTCCCAAAACATTCAGTCGAGCAACCTCGCTCAACACCCACATCAAGACTCACAGCGGCGAGAAAGTCCACAGCTGCAGCTACTGTGGAAAACGCTTTGGCCGGGCTGATCTCCTCAAATCCCACAAGCGTACCCACACAGGAGAAAGACCCTATAGCTGCAACATCTGCAGTAAAACATACGCACACCCCAGTCAGCTCAGGATACACAAGCGCATACACACTGGAGAGAAACCGTATTCCTGCTCGTACTGTGGGAAGCGTTTCAACGAGCACAACCAGCTCAAAGTTCACTTGCGGACTCACACGGGGGAGAGGCCTTACAGTTGCCAGGAGTGCGGCAAAACGTTCAGCAATGCAGGAAACCTACGCATTCACGAGAGGATCCACACTGGTGAGAAACCGTACTGCTGCGCGCAGTGTGGGAAAAGGTTCAATGGCTTGGGTGACCTCAAAACGCATTACAGGATTCATACTGGAGAGAGACCCTACAGCTGTGAGCTGTGTAAGAAGACCTTCAGCCAGGCAGGCCACCTCACCATACACATGCGGATGCACACAGGAGAGAGACCATACAGCTGCAATGAGTGTGGCAAGAAGTTTACAGTGGCCAGCAGCCTCAAACTGCACCAGAGGATTCACACAGGGGAGAAGGAGTACATTTGCTCGTACTGCAGCAAAAGCTTCAGCAGGTCGGGACACCTGAAGAGACACGAGCTGGTCCACACCAAAGAGAAGGTCTTCCTCTGTAGCCAGTGTGGAAAGACCTACACGGACCAGTCCTCTCTTAAAAAACACTTGAAGATGCACGCGGCCAAGGAACAGACGGCTCAATCTGAGGGAAACACCAGTAAAGCTGGAACAAACCCAGTCCCACCGTCAGCCTCTGAGACGCTTTCAGACACTAATAGCAATTTGAACCAAACTGTTGAAATTGAATAACATATAAACTAAAGGTTAAAATCCAATGACAGTCTCACAATCAGCAGATGGAGCTCGCTCATTTGTCATGGATTTGATGGAGGGTACTACATTGGCGAGACAGCAAGGACACTGGACACCACGAATCAGCTGTGAGACGAGTAACACATTCATGAGTTTGAGAGATTGTCAGACACCGAAACGCTTCACAGTTTGTAACCCTAACCACTGCGCCACCGTCCCACCCTGCTGCTGTGATGAATGTAAATGAGTTGTAACAATAATATGCGTCTGATAAACCTTTAAGCTCTTTTATCTGTTACTCAATCTGAACTTACCACATCGTATTTTGCTGTCTTCCTGGGTCCTGTTAAAAAACAAACAAACAAACAAATATTTACTAATGATTAATTATTTAATATTGATTAAATAACTCTAACATTCTCTGATACCCTAAAATAACTTAGACTTGCTGTATGTTACCAAAATGTTGGCTATATGTTTATGAAATACTTTATAAGAAGAGAAAAATGATTGAATGTCAGCAAGACACTACATACCAGGTCCAGGTTAATGTTCTGTTGTCCTGACCTTTGAGCTCCATGTGAAGAAATGAAATTTTCCCACAGGATTGAGTTAAAAAAAAAATCTAATTGTCTTAGAAGTGAGGTGCTACTACATACATTTATACACTTTGTAGCCAGAGATTTAGCAATGTGTACTGCTCAGTGATGTAAGGTGAAGATCATTAATATAATGCTGTATATAGCTTTAATTATACAGTCAACAGTCTGACCTATTGAACTGACAAGAATGTATTTGTGTCATAAAGTTACTGAAAATAGTGTCACTGCAAATACGGAGTAACGATCGAACAGCTTTCAGTAGTAAATAATTAATTGTTTGTAATCCATGCTGATCTTGAATAATGTGGAGCTTCTTGTGAATTTGTTTTAGGTTTTTCCCTGTAATACCATCTCTTACCGTGAGTAATGTACAAGTGACACACACAGGAGTAAAATCTCATGATCGTGGTCACAGGGCTACTGTTCATTGCGGCAACTACTAGGAATTTATTGTGTTTTACTTCTGTGTGTGATTTGTGTCTAAATTAAAGAGAAACCAAAACAATTTTTTATGTCTCATTGAACTTTTACTAATGCTTTGATTCAGATTAACAGGCAAAGTGCAGGAAAAATTCACATTCACATTCATGTTCACTAAAAGTGCAAATACATTTTGTGAGGTGTTTTTACACACACACACTTGGTGCAACCACAAAAGCAAATATAAAATGCTGTGGTCTCAGTCTTTATTCAAAGGAAAATGAATTCTGCTCACTTAACACACTTGGGCAGAGAGGTTTAATGTCTTGCCACAGAGGACGCTGTAGCCAAAATGTGTCTCACCTATAAATCAGGAATGAAAATTTGACATAGAATTTTTTAATGCATCGATGAGCTAAGCAACATTACAGCTTGTAGATACTCTTTGATATTACATTACATGTCAAAACCTAGTTTTCTCATGAAACATTCAGATATAGGTTTAAATAGGTTTTATAAGTTTAAATATGTAGCATATTACTTAAAGGCATTTTACAGGGTCACTTCGTCCAAATGGCAAAGGGCATATTTCTCCACTTACCCCTAGTTATGCCTTTTCGGCCATGCAGATAGTTTTAATTTAGATGGATTTCCCCAGTTGGAGATGAATGGAAATCCATATATGTTCAAAACAGTAGAAATGTTTCCCTGTTACTCTGAATTATCCATAAAAGAAGCTGCCGGCCCTTTTCACAGGAACTATTTATTTTACAAAGAAGCTAAGGGAGATCTGTGGATTATCCAGAGTAACCAGGACATAATTTCTGACATTTTGTACACTATACAACTAACATTAATTGACAATGGAAATAATAAGTCACGTAGAGTAACAAGGAGATGAATATTTTCATCATCAAATTCAATTCGTCTCTATTGTATTTGGGTGGAGGAGATAATGATAAAAACTATTATGGAAAAGGTCCATCATGATTTTCCAGTTTGAAAACCAAAAAATATTCATTGTCATGACAGACCTGGAAGAATATCCTCACACCTGAGAAGCTGGAACCAGCTAATATTAATCATTTCATGCTTGAAAAATTATTTTCCAGTATCTCTAAACATGGACATATTCAACATAAACTGTCTGCATGGCTAAATAGCACCAGAATTAACTACGGAAATATACTGCCATTGATGAAGTTTGTGCATATTCTAACAAGCATAGCAGAATAATCACTTTGGAGGCTTGATATGAGTTGCGCTGATCTGACAACAGTTGAGGCTACATGGCACCTTTTCTTTGAACAGGTAGAGCATAGGCTGAATGGTGCTGCTGAAGTCCATCAAGCCAAAGGCGACATAGTGAATATAGCAACGAAACACGTTAGGAGAGAAGTAGTCCTGGAAGGGGAACAGGGCCACAGGTGGGAAATAGTTAAACACTATGATGGCCAGGATGACCAGGACCATTTTGAAGGCTCTTTTCTTCACAGGGTGCATCTCATCTCTGCCAGGCCCAGACTGCCGCAGCGCCCAGAGAATCGCAATGTTGCAGAAGACCATGAAGGTGAATGCTGCAAGGATCATTGCTGTGAAGACCTTCTCAAAGCTGATAATGTTGCCTTTACATTTAGCAGCAGCGTAGGCCAGAGTGATCAGCCAGACCACCATGGCCAGGACTGTTCTGTGCTTGCGGTCCTTGAGCTCAGTGAAGGTGATGGGGTGGACTACAGCAACATACCGGTCCAGGCAGATGCAGGAGAGGAAGAGTGGTGAGGAGTCTTTAATGCCATAGAAGAAGTATAGGACATACCCGGTGCTTCTATTGTTCAGGAAGACAATGTTGACCAGTTCCAGAGGAGGGATGAGACAGAAGAGAACATCTAAAACCGCCAGATGAAGGATGAAGATATCTGAGGTAGAGGAGTCACCCTTGTTCTTGTGGATGAGCCACAGCACCATGAGGTTGGCCGGGATGCCCAGGAACATGTTGATAAACTGCAGGGTCAGGTACCAAATGAGAACTGCGGGCATGTCTTTGCAAACTTCATACACTGTCGGCTCACCAAAGGTGTCGTTTAAGGGGGGTCTGTGAGAGACGAAGAGCATTGAGGAGTTGATGTATAAAACCTCCATGATGGCCAGATCAGAGAGCAATGTCGTCAGAGGACACCAGCCTGGGGGAGGGAGGGCAGAGATCTGTCAGACAAACACATTGGGTTCTGTTGTTAGAGAGAAAGGACAAACTGACTAGATGATGCTAAGTGTCAGTTTGTTATGTGATAAAGATACACAGGGCTTACATTGCAATGTTATAATATCAAACACACAGGTGGTGCTGTGTAATGCAAAATGACAAACAACAAATTTCCTCAGATTGATGATCTTGAGATTACATGGTCGGCAACATAACACCACAGGTTATCAAAACACTAACATTAGCTTTGAATGTGTTCACATTTTTACTGAAGCACTGAAAACTTTTTCTTGAATTTATGCCAAAAAGTTTCTTTTTTATTCAGGAGGATTCAGAATTCTCTGGATTTTTCATTGCATTGTCATTGCAGTTGATGTCAAAGAGTAAAAGTGTGACTTTATTTCCACATTTTTCTCTATTGCTAATAAAAAAAATATCCACTGAACCCCTATGATCTGGATCACAAGTGGACAGGTAGGAAACCATTTCTGTATGTTTAGAGTACTACAGTACTACACTGTTTCTGTGTTGGATGTAGTGACACAGTGCCTATGTTTTATTGTGATATGATTTCTATTCTTCTTTTGGCCCCTTACACTTTCATTTCAAAACTATGTGATAGATACTCTATTGATGAAACATTAATATTGTGATGTTTTAAATAATATAATAATAATATGATATAATATATAATTTGTGACTGTTGTTATTGTGATATCACAACTTAATCAAAATGTTATTTGTCTTAGTCTTAAAGGCAACAAAATAACAATAACAAGTGACAAGAGTTTCTTAAGTGAAATATTATAGATTACTAATGAGTTTTTCACATACATCGCCTATCTCTGAGTGATAGTGAGCTCTTATGAGACATCACAACTTCAATGTGCAAAATACAGTTTCCTGAAACAGTCGCTTTTAGAAAGGAAATGCTCCGATCTCTGAGAAATATACACTAATGATACAGTAAACCACAGTAATAATGAAAGTATAAAACAATGTATATAAAAATGTATTGCGTCAAAAATTAAAAGCTACATATATAATACTGTCAGTTCAAAACAAAAGCTGTAGTTTTCCAAAATGTTAATACATTTATAAATAGTTTTGTAAGGCTAATGAAGCCTCTTACCTTTGTGTGTGGTCCTTTGTGTTCTACTAAAAGTACATTTCCATCTAAGTTTTACTGACACACTGACATCTCACCCAAACCACTGACTTCCCTGTCCATTTTTCTTTGAAATTGTGTGGGCCACACGCTATATGTTGAATGCACCTTTAAAGTACTCACAGAATTGTTTGCAAATGTTCATGCACATTTCCTCCAGGTGAACATATCACCCTATCTGTGTATCTAAGGGTGACATGTAAATGTTCAACATGAGTATAAACAGAGCCTTGTCTCCTGAAGAATATGTGAACTAATACAGTCTGTAGTGCCAGATTATTGCCACTGTAAAGGACGTGGCTGGGGTACAAGAAAATTCAATGTAGAGGAGATTTGTGGATA
Organism: Rachycentron canadum; assembly: GCA_038496675.1. Taxonomy (NCBI): domain Eukaryota; kingdom Metazoa; phylum Chordata; class Actinopteri; order Carangiformes; family Rachycentridae; genus Rachycentron; species Rachycentron canadum. The sequence continues at coordinate 12,720,997 of CM076666.1, forward strand.
ATTGCATTGTTTAAATTTAAATAAAAAGATAAGGAGTTAGCTTTTTATGTAAAATGACACTCACCTGGTCAACAGGATACTGCAGCACCTTCTTAACATGACAGGTGTCCCCACTTTCAGCCTAATCCTTGTGAGTCTTGTGTGCATCTGTCCCAGTGTGAGCAAAAGCTGAGCCCTCTCCTTAAAGTGAATGGAAAACATCTTTTGGAAGATGACCCAACACTTCAGGGATCCTGCTCCATCCAATCATCCAATCACAGTGTTGAGACAAGGGTGTGGAAGCAGAAGATCTCCCCCTGGATGTCATAATGTCTTGTTTGGCCCCTGTACGTTCATCACACTTTAAAAATGAACAAATTAAATAAACGATAAGGAGGTGAATAACTTGAACGGCTTGAAAGTAATTGTTTTTGGGTTGGGGGGTGCACTGCAATATACCACAGGTTTGTGTGGAGGACATGTTGTAGCAAGCCTGACCCATTCACACTGATTGGCAATGATGCAACAAACCAATGGCGCCTGACGGAAAATCGGCAGTAAACAACTGATGCAACATTCCAGAAAATCACTTCTGATTAATTTCAGTGTAACGATGTGTCATATGTTACGTGTTGACTTCACCCAACATGCAGGGGAGGGAATGACAGTTACAGATCTGCAGATCTACTACTTTGTCATGACTCATGCTCACTCAATATTTTGTTATTTTTTCATCATCTATTCTCGAAGGCCACGGAATGACCCCTCAGGTGACCTTTGACCGCTTAGTCCTAGACAGTGAAAAGCCTGCTGTGCAGATTAGACTCATTCTACAGCATGTAGTGATTAAAACATAATTATGAATTAACATTATTATAATCATGTGAATTAACATACTCTGTGATCATGTTCATCTAAAGTCCTGTCAATTATTTTATCATTCACTTTATTGCAGGTTGTGTTGTATTCGCTGCATCACGGTGTGTTGTGTTTAAACAGCTTGATTGTCCAGCTGGTGAAACCCAACCCAGGCTTATTTACCTTTGTGTGCGTGCAAGTGTGTTTGTATTGGTATCAGGTTCACAGGATATGTTTCCCTCGTATAAGGCAGAAGAGTCTCACAGGTTTGTTAAATTCTGCATCAGAGTGGAAACACACACTGCAGCAGCTGCTTATATTCTAACAGCCCCATTTCAGAGATCAGTCAAGCTTCTTGAAGTTACAATCTAACATCGTTGGATGTTTTAATGAACATGATGTTTGATGATTAGTATCAAGCATTTATGCAAAGGTTATTTTCTTTCATTGTGGGGAACCTTTAACTTTATAATCCTACAGAAATCACCAGTTTGTTGTACAAAGATCAAAATGAGAGGTGCACAAAGTCTATTTTAGCAGCAATTGTGATCAATTTACATTAGATAGTAAATATTTTTGTCAACATAAACTATACATAATGTACTAGAAAGTGAGAGGAAATGAAGGAAGGAAGAAATGTTAACACACAATGAGCTAAAATATTCAAATAATTAAACAAAAACTTATTTAGTTGTGAATATTTAGTTATCTATCTGAGTTAAAATGCAAATATAATTGCTGGACTGGTGTTTACAGCATTTGAGCTTTACATTTGTTTGACTTTGTTTAAGCTGGATATTGGACCACGAAAGACTCATTTCATGTTATTACAACTGTGTTTTACAATATTGTTGTTCATCACCTGTTCATACAACAGCCTACTTTTATGGATGTTCACAGGGCGAGTTTTGGTGGTATACAAATACATTAACAAAACATATATCTTATTACAACATTATTTATAACACACCATAGTGTTTTAGTGTTATAAACCACATCTTGACTGTTAACATATATATTACAAATGCTGAAAATAGGAGGATAAAGAAGAGTGTTGTGTGATTCTGCACAGTGAAGGTTAAATATATAAAACCCAGCACACACCCACTCAAGTGCATCAACTGCAGAAGAAGAAAAATTGTACGTTACTCATCTCAGAGATAACATTTTTTTTAAAAAATCCAAACATGGATGATAAAAAAAATCATCTTATAAGTCTAGAGAGCAGAGAAATATGAAAACATCTCAACTGTACAGATTGGTATGACAAAAATTATTAACTGTATTTTCCAATTTGTTTTTTATGGACTCATTTGGTTTAACTTGAGTGCAGCATTGTAGCAATAGTGATTAAAAGGACATTAGGAAGAACAGTAGAGCCACAATCATCACCGTTTGGTCATATTTATTTTTTTTACATTTTGTCAGAAGTCTGAGAATTCAATAGAAAGCAGAAGGAAGAGTTTCACTCACATAATGTAGCTTATGTAGCAAGAAACATACAATCAAACAAGTGGGAAACAAACATCAACAGTATATAACTACGTTATGTGCAGAAATCCCAGCAGTACCGTACAAGTCCATTATAAAACTACATTTGTTTTCTATCACCACCCAATAACTAAATATTTATTTTGTAAACTTGTGGCTGCCTGAATGTTTTGTTTTTTTTCAGTTTAGTCTAAAGTCAACAGTTTTAAGGGAATAATAAAAAGGGTTTTTACATCTGTGCTAACATTTAATCTCCAGGTTTCAAACAGAAATCTCTTCAGAAGATAAATATTTTATAGCTGAAAACATGACCCATGCAAAAAAAATCCACTGTAAAGACACAGAGGGGATGTAGCACTAGAGAGCCAAATTGATTTTTTTTTTTTTTGTTTTATCTTTTTCTGACATGACTGAAAATCTCCCAACTCTGACACATTCACTGTCTACCATGTTTGTCCTCCTCAGCTCTCTTCTACGTGCAAATTTCTCTCATCCATCTCTGCCACAACATCTCATTGGCTTGTAAACTGTCCTCCCATCTCTTGTTTCAATCTTAAAAAATAAAATTAAAAAAACATCCCAAAATTCATAAAACAATCTGAACGATTAACATGCTAATATAAAATACAGTTAAAACTGTTCTCAGCCATTTCTCTCTCTTAGTGTTTGAAATTAAAAACCAATAGATGGATGTCAGGTAAACATTGTTATTGATTTACATTAAAAGGAAGGAAATACTGATGACAAGGGTAAAGTGTATCTCATAATGACTGAGATTAAGGACCACACTTAAAGATTTAAATAAAAATGTAATTGATAGGTCACAGCAAGCAGATGCACTTGATTTGTTTTCATATTAAACTTTAAGAATATGGCATTTTTTTTCCCAACAGATACTATTCCCACTATTGTTCAATTCCTTTTTGGAAGACCAAGTTAAAGTTTCTGTTTATAAAGCTGCCAGTGCAGCCAAGCAGCAGAAAAAAAAAACAAAAAAAAAAAAAACAGTCTTTTGGGAGTGGGAGTGGAGATCTTGCAGATGCTGCAAGAAATGGAGAGATAGTATCTCATGGGACCCGACTCGTTTCTTCATAGTGTTCCAGTCAGCTTGGTGGGAGTGCTCGTGCAGGGAGCGTGAAGGCAGCAAGTAAAAGAGCTTTTCGACTCTTGGGTCAAGTCATTTGGGAGTGTTCACATCACAAGGTGGAGTGGGGACATGTTGCAGTCGAGGGTTTTGCCGCATCATGGCTAAAGGTGCATCACTGCCACAAGTGGTCAGTTGGGTAAACGAAGAGTCAGCTTCAGGCCAGACCAGCACAGATATGTCAACATTAAAGCGTGACGTTTCCTAGAAAAACGATGATGGGTTTTCAGATGAAGGTGGAATCCATGGTGCTGGTGTCTTGTGCACTGCGGGCTCGGGCCTCAAAAAGCTGTTTTATTAAGGCTGATTTCTCCTGTTCCAGCTGCGCGATTCGCTCACTCTTCTCTGTCACCTCCTTGATGAAAAAAGGGAAATGAAGTGAGTGTCAGATATTACTCCTAAAGGCTACGGTGACTTCTATCTATTGGCATTTTGTAGACTGCATTGAACCTGTGTGAGGAGCCGGTTCTGGTCCTTCAGTCTCTGGATGGCTTGTGGGGGAGCTGGAGGTGGAGGCTGGGAGTTTGCTGAGAGTGCTGCAGTCTGAGCACCACTTGATGGAAATGACTGCTGGGAAATAAAGAGGAACTAGTGTTAAATGCAAAATCAACACCAGATCATCACTGTATTCACCAGAAGTTAGTGAGTTTGTCATGACATGAAACATAATTTATATTTTAATTTAATACAGCCAGCTTTCCATAACCTGGTTTATCTTGTCTTTGTTTTGCCTTGAATGCTATTTTGAGAAACATGTATGGCATTCAGCTTTTGTTTGGACAAATTCACACCCAAATTCTGTCTTTTGAGTTGCAAACATTCACCCTGTGTAGATTGAAAAGTGGCTTTAAAAACTTCAGCTTGCTTCTTCACATAGATGGGAGGGGTTGTCTTAGATTTTCTCAAATCAATCCTGCAGAATAATCTCCCTCTGCCTTCTGTGCCCCAAACACAAAATATTGCTAAAAAAAACTACTTCTACTGCTGCAGGAATTAAATCCTACCAGAACAAAGTAAAAATGTGAATGTGCAGTAAACTCTCACCATCCCAGTGCAGGAAATAAGGTCATTAAGGCAGTGGTTGACTTCTTGAAGTTTGGGAATGAGAACATTCATGCGACTCTGATTAGCTTCTGTGAAGAAATCCTGGGAAGAGAGAACAGAGACAAAGTGAACTTGGGTTAAAGGTCTGAGGATGGACAAGATCAGCTAGAAGTAGAACTGTTTGAAGAAGTGTTTCAGTCAGTCAGACAAAAATATAAATCAACAGTTGCTGATTCATGTTCCATGTTCCCCTTAGGCTGCCTCATCTAGCTCTATCTCCTCCCCTTCCCAGAATGCCTCTGTGAGAATGACAACCCAAACTGAAGACATTTAAAGTGTGTGAGGCCAGGAAATCAAATATATATAGTATTAACAAGATAACAGATACTACAATATTTGAATACTTTTCAAATAGTTCCATTACAGGGCGTGATCAGGAGTAAAGTCAACTTTACATTCAATTTACATTAAAATAAATCAATTTACATTCAATATTCCCTCTTTGTATTTCAAAGAACCAAACTGTATTTGTTATTTTACTTGAGAATATTAAGAAAGTTCTAATTCAAAAATTATAAATCTGCATTTTGTGTGTCATGATGTCAGATTGTCTGCATTTGGCCAGTGATTCACATAATTAAAAACAACATACATGCTATATGTCCAACAGCTTGTTAGCTCTGAGAGTTTCCACACCAGTGTCTGAACTGACCGTGCAGTGGGAGCTCTGGCCAACCTGCCGCTGCCTCTCTGTGACATTGTGGATTTGGCCCTGGTACCATTCTCGGGCCCGCTCCACCACTTCCAGGCCTGCCAGCAGGGAATCCTTCTCCTGCTCCAGCTCCTTCATTTGCTTCAACTGTGTGAGATGAGAGGTAAAAAAGGGTGGTATGTTGAAGGTGAGTGAGAGGAGGAAAAGGAGTGAGATGTTGGAAGAAAAAGGAGAAAATTTCAATTAAGGCCAGTCAACAACAAACCAGACTTCACAGAGATCCGACAGAAAGAAAACATTCAATTTTCGTAATTCCCATGCCATCATTCAGAGAGCAACCAGACTGCTGCCAAGATTAAATCTAATCATTGATTTTCGGGTGCCAGCAGTCTGCATGGTAGACAAGCTCCCATGTTTTCACAAGGGCATCTGCAGCAAACTCTTTTGTGCTGGTGGAGACAATGGCGCCATACCAATTGTGCCGGACTCTCTCACATCCTGAACAATGTTTAGAGGAGCAATCAGTCCAGTGTCATGGCAACCGCGCAGCAACCTAAGAATGGGGTAAACAGCGAACCCACTTCAGCTATGGCCACCCCAGCATGTGTGAAAGAGAAAAGAGGGAGAGGGATGTATGTGTGTGCATGTGTGTATATATATGTGTGTATGCACCCCAGCAAGGCTGCATTGAGTTGTGCTGACCAGGCTGTCCGTGCGGCACATTGCCACAGTGCAGGCCTCATAGCTGGCATTCAGCCACCTGGTGTGTCATCTTTCTATCCACCCATCGCTTCATCTCTCCATCCCCGGGTAGCTCAGTACATTCCACTGATCTTCGCTCATACACCAGAATACATGTTGTGACAGTTAACTAACTAAGATTTAAGAGACCAAACTCAAAACCTGTTTAACATACTTGTGCTCAGCAGACTGACAGCAGAGAGAAAGTTCACAGAGGAAGACCGGGAGAGGGTGTTTTAGGGGAAGAGGAGGGGGTCTGGGGTCTGTGTCTAGAAAGAAGCATGACCCAGTGTAAGGCTGCATGAATGTGGTGGGTCACAGGCAGGAAAAAACACTGCAAGAGAGAAAGAAGGAAAGAAAGCAGAGCAGAGAAAAACACAGAGAGAGGGAGCAGAGCAGCAAATGGCCAAAAGGTTATGGAAAAGTCTGTGCATGTATGTTTGTGTTCTCTCTGCTGGCTGAATGAGCGGAATGAATACAGACAGCAACACACATACAATAACATGACACTCAATGCACAAGTTGTTTAGGTAAAAACACAAAGACCAACATAACAGCCTTTCAAACGTCATCTACAAAAGCAGCAGGAGACAAGAGTGGTCCCAAACCTTGAGGCTCCACAATGGAACAGCAGGTCAGAAGCTAAAAGTCCCAAACTCAGTAAAACAAGGACAGTTTAGGGCTGAAAATAACAAATATTTACATAGATTAATCTGATCTATTTTTCTGTTTCATCAGTCAATTTTTTAGTCAGTGAAATGTAGGAAAATAGTGAGAAATACCATTGTGATGTCTTGAAATTGCTAGTTTTGTCCAACTGACAGTATAAAAACAAATACATGTCATTTAATTTAGGTTTATATTACAGAGAGAAAAGCAGCAAAAAGAAATAAAACCAAGGAACACAAATTAATTGACTTTCTTTCAGCACTATCTACACCCTGAAGCTTCAACTTCAGAAGGTTACAGACAACAAAAACAAAAGATACATTTTCATTTTTGATCCATTACTCCTTTGATTTGTCAATTAATCCTTACGTTTTTCAAATGTTAAACACTGAAAGATGCCCAAGGAATTCTTCATCAGTTCATAAGATTTTCAAATTACAATGAAACAGACAAATGTAGCACATCTTTTGAGTAGAGAAACTTGCATAAGTTCTATCCACTCTTCATTACAGCTCAAGTCCAAACCCTGAGGCTCTACAGTAAACCCACAAATGCACCCTAAAGTACCTTAAAGCAAACACAGATAAAGTTTTATCATCAACACACACTTAACTCCCAGCTGCCAAAATGAATCCTAACCTTTTTTCTGCTCTATTTGTCAGAATTAAATACCAAAATATCCAATCACACATCTCTAGATCCTAAAATACATTAAATTCATTACAAAAACATCTGAACGGCTAACTCCCCCTCTCCCTCTTTTCTCTCTCACTCTCCCTCCCTATCCTGCTCTCCCTCTCGTCCTACTCACCCAGAGGAAAAAGTGCAGGGCTTTGCTGCTGTAGAGGCTACTGCTGAGGGGGATGAAGACGGTAGTGTAGGCGGCCCACACAGCCGTCCAGGCTGGGCCAGGCCGCCCAAGCGAGTCCTCTACTTCTACCAGGCCCCTGGGCCCAACCCGGCTCACTACCATCAGGGCAGCAATGGGCCAAGTCAGCCTGGGTGGGAGGGACAGAGGGAAGGGGGAGGAGGAGAGGGGCAGGGAGGGAGGGAGAAGGAGGGGAGTCGGTCACTCAGCCTCTCCAGACACAGAGGCCAAGGGGAAAAGAGACAGAGACGGCGACACAGACAGGGAGAGAAGGAGGGAGAGGAGGCGAGCTGGAGAGAATTAGAAATGGTGAGGCAGGGGGAGAGACGAAGAGTGAGAGGGGAGTGAGCTCCGGACTGGAGGTGGGAGGAGCAGAGTTAGAGGGGAGGCAGGGGGCACAGGGAGGGGAATGTGGGGGCCAATAGAAAGTGACATGGAGAAGAGCCAGCATCTTTTTTTTTTTTTTTTTTTTTTTACATTTTCCTGGTATTTACATAATTCAACTCTTTACTTTTCCACAGAAAGAAACAATACTACAATCTCTAAAAACTTGTATCCCTGTTATGTCCAATCATTTCTAAATCTGTCCATCTCAAAGTCTTCACTTATGATCCTCTGCTTTCACTCAACACAACTAAAATCACGATAAATACACAACAAAAAACATTTATCATACCATCAATCAGTGGTTCTCATACTTTGTCAGTTTGAACAACTGCAACTAAAGACCTTTTTCATTAATGATTAACAGTCAAAGAAATGTCAGAAAATTGTCCCACATGTTTAAAATAGCTTGTTTTCACCAACCAACAGTCCAAAGATTCACATATTCACACCTGCAAATCAAGAATCAGCCATTTTCAGTGACCAATCTGACCAAGTGACAGTTTCAGCTCTAGTTAGGTTTACATGGACTATGGTTTTACCTGTAAACACAAAAAACAACATTATAGAAGTGGGCTTGCAGCAGTCTTGTAACAATCAGCAGGTCGCAGGATAAATTAAAATGTGGGGGAATTCACAGCAGACCCCCCCCCCCCCAATCTCTAATCTTCATCCAGAACCAACCAATAAGAAACCACTTATTAATGAAAAACTACAGTCAAGCTTGAAATTATTCATACCCCTGGAAAATTTTGACTTAAAGTTATTTTTACTCAACCAGCAAGTTTTTTCTTGATTGGACACAGGTGTCTCCGAGAAGATAGAAACAAGAAACTTGGCCTTGGGCACCAGTGGACATTTCAGCACAACAACGAGTGTGAGTGTGTGTGTGTGTGTGTGTGTGTGTGTGCGCCTGCACGTGCCAACCAACCATTCCATAATCCACTCCATTGGATATGGTGTGCCGTCTCTGCTCCTCCCGACTCCGCCCGTGTCGTCTGGAGCCGCCAGTAAATCCTGTTGCCGATTCACTCTGAGACCTTGGTAAACCTGCTTTCACAACACCTAGACAAGTGAAACAGACACAGGCATTCAATTACAACTTAACACCGTAGTCTGGTATGAACTCTGTAATTACTGCAGACTTGCTTGTCATCTGCTGAACATAACTGAGAAAAATAAAGGGGAAAACAACACAATGCTTGATGACAATACTTGAAAATGTCACTCACTCTAATCATTTAGGTATTTAGGTGGTGGAATACAACATACTTGTGGCCAGTATGTACAGCTTTAATAACAAAGTAATAATAGTGGTGAAGAAATTAGAATCACATACAGTTTGTTGAATTATCCCTTAACTCAAACAGCTAAACTTTGATTCAAGACAAGGAGGGCAAGTCTGATGCAGCAACAACTTAAATTTACTGTCTATGTTCAGAGTCAATTAACAACAGTAAAGGTACTTCTACCAAAATAAATAAAGCATTTATTTATTTTTCAGATGCTGAGTTGGCTCTGTTGTGAGTTTCTGAATCAGTGTCTGGTGTAGGGAATGTTTTACTGGGGAAAACACCTCCACATTTAGAAGAGATAGTGATAGGTACCAGCATGTACCACAGGAGGGAGCTGTACTCTGCAAATGTTTCTGCTATCAACAAGGGTGACTTATTCAGTTCAGCACAGGGTGAGATGATATATGTAGCAAAAACAGTGATTCGGTAAACTTAGATTTTTTTTCTTTAAAATGCCCATTGCAGTCATTACTTGACTGAGGTTGAATTCAGTGAAAAAGAAGGGGAAGAAAGTATCTGAACTTCAGGCTATAAAACACAATGAAGAGATCATATCTCAGAAATCAGTAACATAGAATAACCTCCCTGAATTAATGTTATTTTGAGATACTCAGCAGGACATAAAACAAATCTTGTAAATGTGGCATTTAGAGGTTAAGATGGATAGTAAGTACAACGTAAAGAATTATTGGCAAAAGGACGGGATGTGTTCATGTTTAATTAGTTGGGATAAGAAGACAGACAAAGAAAAGGGGAGTGTTTTTCTTGTTCAGTCAAATTCAGGTTTGATGACTCTTTCCAAACAAAAAAAGCAGTGAATTTCACACATTTTAAAACTTTCAAGAAAATGTCAAATTTAACATCAGGCACAAATCATCTGCTGATGAAGACAATGTGTTTTCAGTTACTCCAAACATGATATAATAAAGTTTCACTGCCTGCATCTCCTTCAACCACCCTTAAATCTCTGCTCTGCTCCTATGTGTGTGTATGTGTGTATGTGGGGGGGGTTGTACATTTTTTCTTACTCATTTATCAGAGTTAAAAAGAAGCAGAGGCTGTTTCCAGCACTTCAGGAGCCGTTTTCTTTTTTTTTTTCCCCATCATATTTCCCTGATGTCTACTGCTGTATCATTGTCAGATTTTTAGATGAAAGAGCATACCATCCCTGCTGACCTTTCTCAAAAACATGAGAGGAGTGAGAGTTGAGTGTCAGGAATTTGTGGTGATATCCAGGGTGTTGGAGAGGTTTTCACAGATGCAGCGATTCAGTGAGCTCTGGCCTTTCTGCTGTAATCTGGCCTAATCCAGCAGGGTTTGGCTGCCTGTGAGAGATTACATCATGGAAACCGCGAGTCGTTCTCTCTGCACTAATTGGACAAAAGTATGTGGACAGCCAAACATTACACCCACGCATGTTTTGTGAACCTTTCATTGCAAAACTGAGATGATTAATATGCCACTATAACATCCACCCATGCAACATTAACTTAAATGTCTCCACAAGATTTTGGAACCTGACTGCAGGGATTTGCTTCCATTTAGCCATGAGCATTAGTGAGGTCGGCCACTGAGTCTGCGTGATAAGGTCTGCCTCAGTCGTTGCAGTTCATCCCAGAAGGTGTTAGATGAGGTTGAGATTGGGGTTTTGTGCATGCCATAAGTTTTTCCACATCTCTGCTTTGTGCACAAACAAAAACAGCCTTCCCCCAAAAAGACAAAGAAAGAAAGAACCGTACGCTGCAGCATTAACATTTCCCTCGATTGAATTTAGGAGCCCAAACCACAAACAGCTGCTGATTGAAAGAATGTGCACTTTTCTTTCAGTCTATCTAGAGCTATACATTTAGCCATCTAAAACAACACTGTCCTTAATACAACTGGCCCAAGCAGTGAAAGCCCAGTGGGCCCAACAGAGAGAGTGTTGAGAGTGTTATAGCTCTAGACAGGCCTAGCTGTATAGAGATCATGCAAATTTGGACAAACTCCAGTTGCGTGAATGAAAGAGAAAGAGAGCGTCTAGAAAGGACTCTCGTATAATTGTCAGAAAAGGAGGAACAACAGTGAGCCTGTATAAGAGCCTGTATGTATGAATGAGATAATGAGCAAGCAAACTGGGAGTTTCTCTACAGTAGCTCCTCTAACCTACATCCTGGACAGCAGAAAGAAACTGGACACAAGAACATCCATGCAAGTGGATGCACAAACCAGCCCCTTAAAGGGGATAAATCTCTTGCAGGAATTTCTGACATGATCTCTGACCTGACCTGGGGTTAACAGCAGCAATAATTCAACTGTGGAGCCATCTTTGGAGCAGAGGCCCCTTAAACAGGCCTGTTTAAGCTGTGACATATAAGTGACACTTTTTCTGTTAAAACATTTTCTGTTAAAAGCCAATGAAGACTATTGGTGACCTCATCTGAGATAAATGTAAAGACTTTCTTTAAGTTTCTATTTTTAACTTCATACGACCCTTGCTGAATGGCAAATGCTGACACGCAATTGCTATGCAGACATTGTGCACTTGCGTGTACTATATGCATGGATGCATCCAATTGAATCATAATATGAGATTGAAGCTGGCAAGACTGCAGTGGACATGTCAGATCAGTTATGCATGCAGTCAAATGGCTTCTTCATGGCAATTTAATCTCAAGTGTATTCTGTTCTGGGATGGTGGGTATTCAGGGGCTTAATTTCTGACTCATCCTCACGCACATTTTTTTAAATTTTTTTTTTTTATTGGGTGTTCAAATAAGTTTTTGTTTTTGCTTCAAGCCTGCGGCAACAGGAGGAGCAAATGCAAACTGAGACACAAACAACAGGAGTAGCTGGATTAAAAATCCTGAAAGTGGGATGGGAGTATTGATATGCAGATGCAACTGACAGACGCATCTTGCATGAACCTGAATATGAATGAATATGATAATGAATACAAAAATGACAAGACAACAAATCATTTACATCTTAAGTGTTGTTAAACTTTTCCTGGTTTAAAGCCCCTCAGATGTGTGGATGTGCTGTTTTTGTAAATTGAATATCTTTGACTTGACAAAACACATTTGAAAGACTTCTTGAGCCTTTGGAAATTGTGATGGAGGTTAAGGTTAGGTTCATCATTACCTGACATTTTATTGGATAAACATTTATAATAGTAATTCATAATTTCATCCATTTAGAAATGGCTTTCAAGGTGCCACTTACTTGGTCCTTGGAGCTGCGGTGACTCCAGAGCAAGTGACTCAATTGACCTGACCCGGCTCTGCTGAGGCTGTGTCGGTTTAGTGGCAAGGCCCGGGTCGGTCCTGTAACACCCTCCCTCCGGAGCCACGGGAATCCGCTCCAAACTCCGCCCGGACCTCTCGAAGCCCGCGCTGTACCTCGCCGGTGCACACGCGGGGTACCCGGCCCCCTCCTCCGCTCTGGCCCGGCTCTGGATGGAGGACGCCCGGTGCTGCTGAGTGTTGGTCACGTTGCTCGACCCCAGCGGACGCACCTTGTTCTCAACCCGGGTCCCGACGCCGCATGCGGACAGCGGGGCGGGTTTCTGGGGCTGCTTTGGAGCCTGCTGCGGATGCACGGCAGCCTGTGCCTTGAACTGGGAGCTGTTCTCTGGGTTGAGCATGGAGTACCGCAGCCCCGCGACAAACCGCTCAAAGGTGAGGCAGCCATGCGGTGGGGTGACCCTCCTGAGGCAGCTCAGCACTCCTCCGGGCAGGTCCTGGGTGTCCGCGCCCTGCCAGCGGCTCTCGATCTCGGATATGTGGACATAGCCCCGTCCACCATCATCCAAAATGTCAAACAGGGTCCTCAGGCTGTGTAGGAAGGCTTTGGGCAGACCATCTGTTGAATATTCCGTCTCTTTCGGCTGCATTTTGCCCGTTTTAAAGCCCTCCGCTTTGCCTTGAAACGCTTCTTTTCTTGGCCCAACTCGGCCGTAAATCGCCGAGGTCCCGTTCAGTTTGCAGCCCCGGTCCGTCGCTATCAAAGCCATGGAGGTGCCGTTAATCTCCCGGGACTAATTAATCAATCAAAACCCACCAACACGTCTGAAGTTGGCCGACGTTGCATCAACACGCGGAGCAAAACGGAGACTCGACGCTCACTGAAAACCTAAAAAAGTGTGTTTAAAAGGGTGTTTTGTTTGTTGTTTTTTAGCCTGAATAAAGTTTCGCCGTGTGTCGGACCGACCGTCCGCCGACTCTCCGCCGCTCTCTGATCCATACTTTCCTTTTTCCGCCGAGGACCGCCCTTCAAACGGCTGTGCGCGAGCGTCCCGGGACCAGCCATTGGCCACGGTGAGCACGAGCTGGGCGCCCATTGGTGGAGGCGCGGGGTAAGCTCCAGTTTGAGTTGTGCTTTTGTTATTGCTAACGCTGCTGAGACGTTATTCATAAAGCCTGGATATTATTATACACTCCCCTCTTCTTAATCAGAAAGAGCTGGGTAAACTATCACTTTACAGCCCCCTCTTCCTCCTCCTCCTCCTCACATACACACTCAGTCATCATGGGGAACAAAACCCTTTTGTTTTACCTTCAACTTTACAACTCAGTGATTAAAGGGAGCTTTAACAATTAATCAAGTCCGTGTTGAAACAACACTCATTTGTACATTTGTCTATAGTGAAAGAGTTTTTTGACAATATTCACGCGAATGCAGGATTTTTACCTGCAATAGTTTTACTTGAGTAAATTATAGGAATCATTTCTTCCACCACTACCATACAGGAGGAGCTGGGCATAATATAAAACACACCACAGTCTACTATAGGCATTCCTCAATCTGTTGTAAAGGTCTTATTTTGAGACTTTATTACAACATAATGAAATACAAACATCTTCTACACCTTTCTGGCAAAACTGACCAAAGGTGGAATTTATGATATTGCTACAATGCATTATGTTGTATAGGCATTTCTGTTATGTCAGGTTGTGGAGTTGCCATTTTCATGGAGGTGCAATGACACTTAATAGAAAATTGTGCATCTACTGCAGAGTTTGAGTTAGCTTTTTACACAGTCCTCTGTATTATGTATGATACATGACTTGTATAACTGAAATCTCAGTGTTTTATACACACACAACAAAGTCCTATCAAAATAAAGTGCTGTGTTTCTTTACCACTTAAAAAAAAGACCCTTTCATCATGCATTAGTTCTGATGTTACGTAATATGATTTGTATCAAGATCTTCTCTCAGTCGGGCTTAAAATATGTACTCTCCATGCTCACTACTTAAATCTAACTCTCACTCAGTCAAAACACATCGCAACCATTTCTAGCGCATCAGTGACACTTTTCCAGTTTCTCTGTCTTCAGTGATGAGTCACGCAGAGAAACTCTGACAGACCAATGTTTATCTCTGATCTGCCCAGACTTGAACTCTCATCCCTTCAACAACTACACATACCTTAACAGTTTAATCTGTTGTTGATTTTATCCAGTTTCTCCTATATCTCAGCTTTCTCTCCTAGATCTTCCTGTCATAACGTATTCCTTTGTTTATGTATACTTGTAGTGCTCATCCATATGCTGTGATGGTGAAGCACTTTGGGTTGTGCTACACAAATTAAAGTGACTTCACTTGAATGCTGACAACACTATTACACTGTCCCAAATAACTCTGATGGCCTAATGTAATGTATACTGTTCCTGTCAGACCAGATACTGATTCAGATATTTTTTCTATTATATTTATCAAATGCACTGTACAGAGCCTGCAAGACTGGATACACAACCAATAAATCCCTTCGGGACAAACACAAGCACAACCAGTCACACACAATCAGTCACACACCAGTTGTTCTTGTTAACACATTAATTTGCGGGAATCGATTATGAATCTAGGCCAGAGAGCAGGACCAATATCCAATAATACAGTTTCTGAGTATAGATTTGACCCAGGAATGATGCTGGTTTTTCCACTTGGGGCTGCAGAAATGTTGGAAATTATGTTTACTTTGGCTTTTTCAGGTTATATAACCAAAGAAAGACAGGCAGTGGGAGAAAGAGAAGAGAAAGACACACACACACTGTCCAGTTGCAGCTCAATGTGATCACTCAACTCACAGTCAGACAACTGAGCACTCGCTCCTGCTCTCCTCGTCTCTCTTCCTCATGCTGTCACGCACATGCATTGCTGCTGCTGCACAGAACACACACACACACAGTAGGATTTATTAACTGTGCCAAGTAGTTGCCAATCGTCCCAGTAGGCTTGTCCACACAACTGTTAGTTTTAGTTAATGTGCAGATCTTCAGCTTCACTGGCCAGTCAGTCCTGTCATGTAACACACACCCTACACAGTCTTTTCCCTCATTATCTCCTGTTTGCCCTCTGTTCCACTAAGTCTTTTCCTTCAGCCATATCAGTGCGCATGTGACAAAGGATTTGAGAGCTTATTTCATTCACAAAGCCTGTTCTTTCTTCTTTCTTTTTTTTTTTTTGGATGAGATAGACACAGAAAGAGACTTCAAAACCTTCAAATCTTGGAGGTGTTAAATCAGATTTGAATTACAGTCAGTGGGAGGATGGGAGCGAGAGGAAGCAAGAGTGGGGGTGGAATCAGTCTGCACAGCGATGGAGAGAAAAAAAGGAACATTAAACCAAAGCCAAAATCCTCCCTTATTCACATCGCCTTTACTATTAGAGTCTCCCATCACAGTGTTTTCTCCTTTTCTGTCTCACACAGGTTACCTCACTCCACCAGCATCAGTTTGTGTTTTCAGTTCTCAGAATATCTTTGGCTTGCTCTCCATGAGTCAAACATCCTGGACTTTGTCCGCTTCATTCACTTGAGGTGTTAAAGTATGTTTGAAAGGCTCTATTGTTTCAATGACCTGCACTGCATGGTGCAGAATTTATGTTACTAACACCCTCATGTGCAAACTAGTTCAAATACGCAAATGAATGTAATCATAATCACTTTTTTTCTTTTCTTTTGTGGACATGTTTACCACCATAAACTGATTCTTGGGTGGGATCTACATTGAAATTTTGGTTCATTTTTTAAATGAAACCTCTCATTTACTTTACCATTTAGACACGTTTTTTTTGCACTTGAACATCACACACTCAATAGCATGAAGGGAAAGAGTGCTGCACGTCTATGTGGTAAAGATCGCTAGTGCTGGTATATTTTCATATTGATGGCAGATGGTAAAATGGTTCAAAATGGTAATACCTCTGAATCTGAGTTCTTGCCAAGGCAGGATCACCAACATTCCCCTTCGTGTCACTGGTGTGGCTGGTTATTGCACGTGTCCATGCAGCTGTGTGAAAATATGCTCATGTATATACTTTTGTGGGCTTATATTTCGTTCAATGAAAATCAATTCAGGCACCAGAGGCATCCTGCATGCTGGTGAAAATCCTCTGCCTCTGATCCCACAGGCATAAAGAAAGACATGGATTTGGATACATATAAATATTTGTAGGGATGTATGTATGTAGATGTATGTGTGTTTTTAAAGTAGTGTAATTCTTAATCTTGATCCAGGAGGTTTTAAGTTACTGACATTCAGAGAACTTTTCGAGAAATATATTTGACGTGCAGTTTGATGCTGGTAGTATATAAACATTTAGGTTGGAGCACATGGCCCACTGTGATATCTGCTCAGTTCCCATTCCCCTTCATGGTACGTTGTCCTATTTTCCCTCTTTGTTTTGTCAAAAACATGAACATGTGGGCGTCTTTGTGTCTGTGGATGAAGGGAGGATGAATCGTTGTGTCATTTCTTTGTACTATATATATTGGCACTATTACTAAGAAAATATATTAAATTACATTTATTTGACATTTCTTGTCCACAGCAGTGCATTGACGCCATGTTTTGAATGTGTATCCAATACGACAATATAATTTTTTTCTGTGTACTTTTTTAGCAACTATACTTCAAATAATAAAAAATAAGGACAAAAAAATGTGGGTTTTGTAATCGTTTTCACACCTCAATAATATAAATTGCTTAAGACAGTTATTACCAGAGTGAAGTAGATCTGAAAACCCCTGAAAAATTGATGATTCACTAAAACTCCAAAACAAAAAAAAAAGCGCAATTACTAAATTCACATTGACCTCTACATTTCCTTATTTTCCAAGTCTACTGCTCATGCTGCCATCTCTTCTAAATCCAACCCCTGAATCTCATGAAATGTCAGACTTAATATTGTAATACATCCAAACAGGATAAATGTTTACTCATCTTAAGATAATACAGGCTTTATTAAAGTATCACTGAACTGAAGATGGGTGAACAAATGTACACCAGCTGAGGTCAGTAAATGATTTCATGTGGGTTACACTACTGCCCTGAGACTTTTATGTAATAGCTGAGATGTGGAATTTACATCATTCACTTGAAGACAGAAAGTGGTCATTTATTGGGCCAGTTGACCCACAAGGGTCTGAAATACACAACTCTCCAAATCCCATGAGGTATGCAGTGACAACTGATGGTTTTGGCAGCGCAGCATTAATTTTCGCATGTCAAACAAACACGTCCAAATAATAATACTGGATCATAAGCTTAACATCTGATTCCTCATAAAAACCCAAACTAATTCCTGACCTCTGATTCAGGAAACTCATCTGTAAAGCCACGCGTTAATGTTGTTATGAAATTCAAAAGCTCCAGAAAATCTCAAATTGAAAAAAAAAAAAAAAAAAAAAACTGTTCATTCATGTAGACATCTCATCTGGACATCTCCAGCAGAGAATATTTTCTGAAAAGATCTAGTTATATACAGTAGATAAACATGTTCAGTCCATTACATCCCCATATTTTGTCTTCCTAGGTCCCTTTGATTCCTCTGGTTTTGCCTCTGAAAGAAACACAGAAAAAGGTAAATATTAAGCTGAAAAAGACCAGTACTGCCATAAAAATAACCTTATATCATAATTTTCCAGTATGAGCCATGAAGAAAGGCAAGCAGGCCTGCAGCCAAACACTGTACTCACCCCGTGGTGGTGATCTGTCCGGGACTTTTCCTGTTTCCAGCAGCAGCCAGAGGTCTGAGCATTTCTGTGTTTCCCGGCGAGTCACTGCATAACTGCCCACTGATGACGCCACTGAGAGGAGAGAGGAGAGTTTACATGGGCTGCAGAGACTGCATTAATGTCTCCACTGTATTCTAGAGCAAATACTTCTGTCTTGTTAGTATCCATTGAAACCAATGTTTCTCCTCTCACCTATTGAAACGAGCAGGTTCCATTGAAAAGGATAAGGAAGCTTCTTCTGTAAAGCCATCTGAACGGCAATTAAGCTGGCAGCACCTACAGACCACAAATTTATTGTTACATTTTTTTCAAAATTCATTAATTTTTTTAAAGTGAGAAGACCAGGATCAATATACTGTGGTTTGGAGTCTTTCTGCATAAAGTACTCTCATCACTGATGCCTTGAACCTGCATGTTTTGCATGTATACACTGCTTCTTGTTACACGTTACATGTTACAGATTTTTTTCACAACCATCACATTAGACTTCAATTTAACAGAAGCAAAAATTAACACATTGAAGGAATATCAGAGGCTGTGGTACCATAAAAGTGAAATTCTGTTCAGTGGGCCTCATGTAATAAGAAAATATTGGCTGAAACATAGCTGAAGAGCAGAGCTCCCTCCTGTGGCAAACACTTATCAGAATAATGGTTTTCTCTGTTGTCTCAATTGCCCTTATCTCTGTATGTCTACGGCACAGAGACATTTAGCTCAGAGAAATTTCATTTCAGATTTGTCACATCAGGGACTGTTTTAGAGACAAAGTAGGACAGTAAAATAGGTAAATAATCCAATACAATACAACAGCCTCCCTGAAGACCCGAGGCCAGCAGAAAGTGTTGATAATTTTAAAAGCAAACTCAAGACCTTTTTGGTCTGGTTTTTATTGAATTTTCTATTCATTTAGTTATTTATATATTTAAGGTGTTTGTTAGACACTGTTATCTTATTATTATTTTCTCTACAGTTTTCTTTTTAATACCTCACCATAGTTATTATTGGTCATTAGATTTATATTACTCCAACTTGTATTTCTGATTTTATTCCTTATCTATCTATTTCTCCCTAGCTTAGCTTCTAGTCTTTGGTGTTTCCTCAGTTGCTGTTATTGTTGTGTCTATTACTTGCTCTGCGTGTAACTTGGGGTCTATCTGTGTGTGTGTGTGTGTGTGTGTGTGTGTGTGTGTGTGTGTGTGTGTGTGTGTGTAGGGTGGGGCTGCTATTTTTTTTTTTAATCACTTTTATTCTGAAAAGCACTTTGTGTTTCACTGTTGTATAAAAGTGCCGCACAAATAAAGACAGATTGATTGATTGAATGAACATAATGATAGGTGTTGATAATGCTTCTGACAAGACGGTGTGATTTCTGTAGTAACATGAACATCTGTGAACTCAAAGGTCACTCACCAAGCACAAAGCTCCCACATCCCTTCATGAAGGCGTGAGACTGACAGGCTGCATAACTCTCTAAACCCTGAAACACAGCGCACAGACTTCACTACTTCATCCCTCTGCAAAGTGTCACTGTCCTCCAGAGAGACGAGGAGGATAAATACACAAATAAATGAATACAACCCACCGGGTGCTTCGCTGCCAGCGCGTCGTCCACTCGGCTCAGACCGAGATTCACCATGTTGGCGGCTGCTGATGAAGCTGGACGTTCAAGTCTTACATGAAAGGTAACACACAGAGAGCAGATATAATGTGATGTTACGAAACGTCCCCTGAAGACCAAAAAAAAAAAAAAACCAAACAAACAAACCAAAAAAAACAAAGAAAGAGAGGAGAACAGCAGCTGATATAAAACACTGGCTCCGCCTATCGGACAGGAGGAGGTACTGCAGCTCCCGTAAAGAGTACGTTTACAATTAGCTTTGACAAATTAGGAAACAAAAACGAATTATGATATATTTTCTTAATCATAAATAAGAACATATAAAAGGCGACAATCATGCTGTACAGGGAAATGCATATATACACACAAATGTGATTTCAAATGCTAGAAAAAAAATAAATTACATTGAATTTTGGGGGGTAAATGGCTCCTAAAAAATAATAATACCACATAAAATAAAACTAAATGTTGCGGACAGTTTGCCTGAGTTATTGCCAGTCTACGTTCACATTACATGCTGCTGTGTCAATGAACTGGGGATATTTAATATTAGTTTTAAGTTTTTTTTTTACGGGTAACATTACATCACATTACAAGTGGCCTCTACTCATTTTAGTGTTAATTAATTTTGTGTATAGAGAGTTTGTTGTTACATTAGCAGATACAAAAATCCTAAAAGGTGCAGCATAAATATGTCTTTCTGCTTTGTTGTTTCAGTTTTATCAAGCTCATCAGCCTTACCTTGACCATTGCTGTTTTTCACCAGTTTACCAGGACAGAACACAAATCTTGTCTTTCATCCATGGAAATAATTAGATAAAGTGACCTACTTTATCTAATTATTTAATATTATTATTAAATAGTTAGATAAAGGGGATACTGTATCTAATTATTTAATTTAATTATTATCATTAAATATTACTATGAAATATTAAATAATTAGACAAAGTTACCTACTAATTATCTAATTATTACAAGGCAACCAGGGAGGCACACTTTTATAGCCTCAGATTTACATTACACATAAAATTTGGAGCTTCTTCTATTATTTTTTATCTATTTCTTTCTTTTTTTATTACCATACTTGTAAACTTGTAAACTAATGTTAATCCACATCTGGCACCTATACAGCTTGAAGTTTAGGACCCAGCAATGAGATGAACATGTAAAAACTGGTGCTGAAATAAAGTCATCAGAGTAACTTTTCTTTGAGACTTCAGGCCTGCTACAACAGCACACCCCACTGACCTCTGTGACCCCTGTGTTGATCTTTGACACCACAGTCTTCTCAAAGAGACAGATGGCTCTGCTGCAGACTGCAGGAAGATATAGAGGGAGAAGAAGAAGCTGGAGAGAATCCGACTACCCACTGAGACACAAGCAACAACAGAGAGGCTTAAGTTCCCAAACAGCTGGAGCAGAGCAGCTGAACATCTGTTATTTGTCACATACAAGATAAAGAAGAAATGATGAATAGGCTTTAGAGATAAAAGTCGGCTAATTAGCAGGATTAAACAGAGTAAAATAAAGATTTAAAAAGAACAACAAAAGAGAGCAAGAAAAGTGAAAAAGAACAACACATCAAAAAGGAAAACAAATGAGATACAAGTGTTAATCATGGCACAGTAGTTAGCACTGTCATGGCATAGTGTGGCGAGCAGGAAAGTCCCATATAGCCATTTGGCTTCGGACACCAGACAAGCTGGTCATTACTACCACAACTGAGAAGTGAAGCACCAGTCCAACAGCCGACTGGGTGGTGCTGCAGTTTTAATGGCAGTAATGGTAGCATTAGCATCTTTGTAGACAACATGCAATTCACCATGAAAATCACAGGGAGGCAACAGTGAAGGAAATGAACTGGCTGAGCAGCCTGTTAAATGTGCTCTAAGTGGGAGATCAAATATCAAGTTTCCTACAACAGTGTGATGGCCCCCACCTCGTCCTAACCAGCAGCCAAAAGTCTTGGGTAATATCATCCCTACTGACTCTCATTTTCTCCTTTTAATTCTGTTAAATTTGTGATTTACAGGCAGGCTAAATAAGCACCATGTTTAATTTGACAGTTTATCATGCAGTTAATTCTGTATTTTCAACACTTAAATTATCTACCTTATTTAGTATATAATGTTCTGATGTTGGCACTGTCGCCTCAAAAGGTTCTGGGGCCTTTCTGTGTGTTGTGCTTCCTCCCACAGTCCAAAGACATGCATTTAGGTTAAGTGGTGACTCTAAATTGTCTGTAGGTGTGAGTGTGAGCGTGAATGCTTGTATGTTTCTATATGTTGGCCTTGACAAATGCAGCAAATGTCCTGTGACCCTGACAGATAGGCGGTATAGATAATGGATGGATGGATGCGCTGACGTTGCAGGGAGGGCTGAGCATGAGCAGTATTAAATACTGGAATTACTTGCATTTTCCCATTTATATGAACAAAACAAAAACATTTAAACCTTGTTTCCTGTGTTTTGCAGCTTTATAACAAGCAGATGTCATAACTTGCACATTCAGAGTTTCAGGATAGCATGAGAATTCATTTAAGTTACGCTGGACAACAGACGGGTGAACAAAGTTTAATTTGGCTAATTGTTTAGCCTAACGAAAGAAAAGTCATAAAATACCCCTTAAAATTTCCCAGACACAACATTATCAGTTGGCTTGGTTTTGTCAAACCAAAAGGCCAAAACATTAAGATATTCAATTTCCCGTGATATAAACCAAAAAGATGTCGTGAGGTGTTTGACAAATGACTGAAATGTTGATGAAACTTACTAATTCTTGGTTGATCAATTGAGTGTTTTACAGAATTAAATTTTATTTGTCATTTTTAGTAAAACTGGTGTATGGACAGATAATGGATGAGAATCTATAAAACACAGGAGCAAAAATTGTCTTCACAGTTGAAGATGTATTTACTGACAAAACTGTACATTTAACTTACACAAAAATATATTTAGATCTGCTTACAAGCACATTATTAAATGTTTTTAATTTCAATGATTAATGCTTTTTTATGTAAACATACTTTACCTCCATCTTTTTAGTGCTCACAATGAGTCTTCACCTCAATCCAATGGCAACTCTTTTGTGCATGAACTTGAGACAAACCAATAAACATTTAGTGACCAAATGTTTTTGAAACGTTACATGTGTAAATATGCTTCTGTGTTGAATTCTTTAATTGAATGTGCCAAAGCAGAGTGAGGATCAAAAAATCGTGTATCTATCCAAATATTTCTGATCTGAGCTGTAGCTATCACGAGGATAAGACATTTTCCTGATATTGTTCAGTTTAGCTGGAGTGAAATTGTGACCACTCCCGTCCCGCGCTGACACCTAGAAAGGGCCCAGCTCACTGTCTTTCCCAGGTCATTTTAGACTCTGCAAGCTGGTTAATAGATATTTTTAAACTACACCAAAATGAAACATGGTCTTCTGCCTTTGACTATTACCCATAAACCATCAATTTAACTGTTTCCCTACTGTACACTGGTCAGCGCAGTCTGCTTGTTGATAAAAGCTTATAGTAATTGTGCCGCACTTATAATGCACTTTTCTACCCAAGCAGGACAAAGCTTTGACAAATCACATTCACACTCATGTTTTGACAGAGCTGCCGTGCACACTGGAATATGAACATACTGAAGATGTAAAAGCATCCTCAAATCTATTTAACATATTTTCTGATAGTTGCACCCACTCCTACACTTATCAGTACTCACTCAACTCCAACAAATGAGGTTCATTTTTATTTATTATCATTTTACATTGGAAAAGCAACTGTCAGTTATCCCCAACTGTACTTCCATTCACATATTGTAGCTCTTTATTTCTAGGTGATTAATGCTTATATTCTTACAAAACAAAAAGATTTCAGACACAATCTGTACACGCTGTCCAAATCACACCCCTCCCTTCAAACCATCTAGGACAAATAAGCTAACATGGGAGTCAATTTTAGTGCAGTGTTGAAAACCCGTTCACACACACACATACAAAAACAATCAAGTCGCATGTACGTCTGTGAATCACATGCGTTTTAAGTGTCTGGACTCGTCACCTAAGACACAAGAGGACACGTTTAAGCGGGTGTGCATTGTAGGTAATACAAGGAAGGCAGGCGATTGAGGATAAATCTGACAGAATAATTTCACTTGGACTGATGTGTCTTGGAAAATAAAAGCAGGAAATGGTTCTGCTTACAAAACCACTCTTCAAAAATAAAATTAAACGGGAAGAATTCAAGTTTTACACTCCAAGACATTTCTCACGTGGAAGATTTTAGTGACAATGGTGGTGTGCAGCGTTTTCATGGAAAATCCAGAAGGGCAAGCATGAGGACTCATTCAAAATCAGGAAAGGAAAAAAAACTAACCAAAAAAACAAAAAACAACAAACCAATTAAGGGGGATGAAATGCTTAGTCCCCCTCCCCACCCAAGCACGTGACACATAAAGGTCCCACATTGTCCACTTTTCATTATGTTTACCTTCAAATATCACCAAGACAAAAACATGTTTCACAATCAAACGTTTTAAATAAATATAGCTCCATTGATAGAATTTCTTCAAAAAAAAAAAAAAAAAAACAAAAAAAAAAACCCTAAGAGCAAACTCTCACATGAAACTGAGCACAACCCACCCACCCTGACCACAACACACATACCATAACCCTGCAGATGTAAAAATACCATTGAAAAGACAGGTGTGTGTTAAAAACCAGCAAAGTAAGACTGACTGGAGGGATTCATACCAGGTGATAAAGAAGTGCCAAACCACAGAAGAGCAGACTTTGGTAAAGATAATTTCTTCCATTTGATTATCACAGAACTTTGACAGAGATACTTTGTCTTGAGAACATGAGCTAATAATTTTGCGATCACATGAAAACAATTTTATGTCAATTGTGATCATGAAAAAGGGTCTATTAAAGTACCAAATAACACCAGGACAAGGTTTTTAAATACTAACTGGAGAACTTTCAAAATGCAAATTTTTTTGAAAAGTGTAATAAATCTATTTTTTCGGCAATTAAAAACGTTGCACCACATCTTAAACAAGTCCAATCAAACTTATTAAAAAAAAAAAAAAAAAAAAAAATCATGGGTCAAGAAAACTTAGAAAAAATTAAAGCCTTTATTTGGCAGCTACTTTATTATAGAACAGTGAAAATATTTAACCCACCAGTCTATGATCAAATATGAAATTTAAAACTGTAATATGGCCCCTTGAAGAAGAGAACAGACAAACATTAGTCCGGCCCATAAGCTATGTCGACCAATTCAATGTCCTTCAGTACATATTGGCAGCACATACATACACACACACACACATACACAAGCATACATACGCATACATACACATACATACACACACACACACACCCACACCCACACTCAATACTGGTAGTGTGATTCAATCAGTGAAATCTATTTGATGTGTGTCGTGGTTGGCTGCATGGTGAGTACGACAGACAGGGAGGCGGCTAAGGTGTCGATGACCATGTAGACGGCAGCCGTGCGCACCAGAGAGGTCAGAGAGGGAGCGATACAGTGAAAAGGTCCATGTCCCGTTGTACCAGTTGAACGACAGGTACTGTAGCCCCAGGGTCCCCCGTTTGCACAGACGTCACCACACCCAGAGGCTGGGTGGAGGAACAAAAGTGGATGACGACAACTGTCCATGTCCGACCGTGGTCCAAAGAAGCTTGTCCAGTTCATCAACAAGACAACTTTTTCCCCTCACATACAAAACCATAGCAGCAGGTAGAGCTCGAGGATCTCTCCTCGAGGAAAATAAGGACAAAAACAAACAAACAAACAAAGAAAAAAAAACAAAACAAATAATACCTTTCTCCGTCATCCACATGAAAAGCAAGCTATGGAGAACTACCAGTTCTGGGAAGTGGCAGATGTCTTTTTGCTTTATTCTTCTTCCCCTCCTCCATCTTCTTTTCCCCCTGAATCCAAACAATCAAGCAACCAGCATCGTCCTCTGTCGTTAGTCTCTTGTCAGAAATTTTCCCCGTCTTGCACTTCATCCCCGCTCCCATCCCACAAGTCAAACCCTGTCCCCCTCCCTGTTTTCCCTCATCCTTTCCCAGGCGAGGATGAAGGCAGATCATCGTTCGGGCTCCGACTCTAGGGCCAGCACCCGCTTGCGCTCACGACACTGCTTCTTGTGGGCCGGCCAGTCCCTCTGCTGGCACTGGGAGCCACAGTAGCGCGCGACTTGGCAGCGACCGCATATGTTGAACTCCCGCAGCTGTGGAAAGGCAAGGAAAAAAGTCATTATTGGGCGTGAGGAAGAGCTCTGTTACTTTGATGCTAGGTAATAATTTTTCTGGACAAATTAACACGTGGATGGGATCTTGAAGTCTGAATTCAAATTACGGTACATACCCTCCTCTCAATGAGTGAACAAGGAGGATAATGACACTCATAGTAGGTGCAAGAGCACTCCTCTTCCTCCACCAGCTCCCCGTTAGCGTTGTAGTAGCGTGTGCGGCTCAGCTCCAGATACTGCTCCTCTACAGGGTCGGCTGGGACCTGCTGGATGGCCAGCCAGTACAGAGACTGCTCTCTGGGACAAGTATGAGAACAATTATTCAGTTCAGAGTTCAAGAACAAATCTGGATGTAAGTGCCATATGAAATATCACAGGTCTTTTCCACAAGTCATATGATGTGAGCCAAATTTTTACTTCCCTTAACTGAGGTCACTAACACCTCCCTCTTCTCCTAAATTGTGTAAGCGTTGCTAGATTTGCTTCTACAGTTTCATTAGGAGGCGAGAAGGCAGTTGTTAACTTCTGTTACTTCTAACCAGGGTTAAAAAAAACGTGATATTTCTTAACTCATTTCCCAGAAAATGATCTTCCAGACATTCAGAAGAGCCCAATTTGATGGTACCGTAAGGCTAATTTAGTGACTGACAGTCAAGAAAGGATACAGGAAAAAACCCTGCAAATATTTACATTTGTTTTTCTGAGCAAATGGATTTCTGTTTTGCTCCGGCACAGGCTATACTGGGACCTCAGTATATCAGACTGGCTTCTTTTATAGATGAAACATCATGCTTGTGCAATGCCGTACATTCCTGCAGTGCTACAGAATATAGCCATTAGTACAGTAGCACTAGTATTGCTGTGGTCTGACCTTTGCTTGCTGGAAATCTCCTCCGGCTTGGGGCTCCAGCCCACTGGCACCAGTCGCAGGTTGTCTAGCCGGTTGTCCACCGTCACAGAGTTGATGTGGATGACTTGAAAACTGGGTGCAATGCCTCCTCTGTGCTTCTCCCTGGGTCAAGACATGTATCCAGATCATAGGTCAGTAGATGCACAACCACAGGTTGTTAAGACAGTTAAATTGCACAACTTCTAATGAATTTCTTTCTCTCATTAAAAAACATAATCAGCAGCTCACACATGTCTCGTTTTCAAAACAGCAACGTTTACACTTCAGTGTCTTCACTTCGATACTGCACTCACCATATGAAAGACAATAACACTGACACCAACCTATCAGCTGCTCAAAACAACAAGTTTTGGGACACTCATAATTTGTCAGACTGCACCACCACAGTTTTGTAAGATACCAAATTCTTGTGAGGTTTTACTTGTACAAAGGTTATCTTGGACAGCAGAGGTAGGGTCAGCTACAATGCACCTGTCTGCAAATGTTAAGATGCACACAGTCATTTGAATCTGGTCCATCGCTACTTTGTTTTACTAAATGCTTCCAGCTCACCTCCAACGCACACTTGATTTTAGCAGACAATAGAAACAATAAGACATCTGGATACAGATGATTTACCACTGGGTTGATTACGTTCAGTAGTTCCAATCAAGGGCAAATCCACAGTGAGGATGCTTGCCAGCAGAGAAAGTTTGACTCCAGATGTTCCAACAGAAAAAAAAAAAAAAAACTGTTTATACTCATCCTGATATTATGAACAAGTTACTTACCAGAGCAGCTCATGTAACGGCCTTCCTGCCCAGCGGCCTTTGCCAATATCGAAAGCGTAGGCAAAGATCTTAGCTCCATTGCCATCCGCATCTACCTCCATGCGTGCCTAGAAATTGAATAATGCCATGGCTTTATATTGGCACAATCAGAGAAGAGGTGAAAGCAAGTTGCAGTTGAATCAACGTTGTTTACCTCAAAGGCATAGTTTTCCACAAGTGGTATGTCCTGCTCATCAATCAGTGTGTATTTTGTCTGAAATGAGAATTGAGAGAAAAAAAACTTTTACAATAACGCTTTGATCTGTAAGAACCACAACTCTCACAGGCACAGCAATCTTTCCATATCCTTCTTTACCAAAATGTGTACATGGTGGGAAAGGGCCGAAATGCAATGAGGACCAAATAAACCCAGCTATGCGGTTTTCCATCGTCTCACAACTATATATTTAAAACTATATTCTATAAGTATTAACAAATAGTTGTCTACAGAGTTTGACATTCTACACAAATAATTAGATGTTTCACAATCAATAAACAATAAGATATAAAATAACCATAAAATGATGTGAACTTAAACTAATGACCATTTAAAAATGAATAGTTTGATAAACCAAGTAGCAGGAAAATATTTGTTTTTCCTGGGGATGATGCTTGTCTATTGCAGAACCAAAATCTTTTATTTAGCAATGGCTGCTAACGCTGATGAGTTCAGTTACCAACGACCTGTGCAAACATTACTCCAACTATCTGCCCCTGCAAACTTCCATCAAAATGTGGCTTTAGCACATGTATGTGCACAATTTAAACTGGTTGAGCATTACACAGTAACTTGCAGAAAAGTGAGGGTACGTTCAAACTCTTATTTGGGAATTTGCCCTGCACATGACAGCTGCAACACAGACATGACAAGACCATCATAACTTCTCATGTCATCAAGAGGAAAAACAATTCAACCAATTTAAATGAAATTTTTTTTTTTTGCATTAACCTCATCTGGCTCGAGATGCAACAAGGACAAGTCTAATTTTAACCATTTAACAGCTACCTGGACTCTGTTAGGTGGAATTTACAAATACACGTGACAGGAATCCAACTCAGTTGCCCCACGCTCCACTGGGCATGGAACAACTCACGGGTAGTGTTGCTCACATACCAAAAAGGTCGAAACACGCAATGTGACACGCTGTCTCGACTGCCAGACTATTGTGTCGATCTAAAACACCGGACTGACATCATGTAAAGTAGTTGTGTGACTGCTGACCGGAGCCCAGTAGCCCTGTCACTCAGCAGGTGGGCAAACAAAACTGTGTGCACCGCTTATCCCCGGCCGGGATGGTCTTGTGACACCGGCAGTCCCGAGCATTTATTGACCAATATTTAGCCATAGATTAACGTCGCGGTAATTATATAACTTTCTTCAAGGCAAAAAAAAACAAAAACAAAAACACGATTTCAGTTTTGGGGCCACAGCTGTTGTGTGCCGTCTTTTGCCGGTGCTTTGTCACGTTGCACAATAGAGTCAGTTGATGGAGCATGGCGATGGCTTCCTCATTAGCAAACACTTAACCGTGTAATCCAAATAACAGAGCTAGCGTGGCGCTGCTAGCTGAGCCGCCGACCATTAACGTGACATGACCCCCCCCCCCCCTCCCCGCACACAAGAAAACAACCGTGTCCTCCATATCCACACTACCCGAAACCGGTACTGACAAAAAAAAACACCCACGAGTTTACCTTTGTGACATTTTTTTTCTTCGTTGTAACGCTCGCCAACAGCTAACGTAACCTGCTACATGCTAGTTAGCGTTAGCTTCCTAGCGAGACTGTGTGGCGGTGGCGGATGTACAGAAAACCAGTCTGGCTCGGCACGGCCGGCTTTCCTAATCCGCTCAAATACAGCTCAAATCGGTACAGTTGAACTACCCTCGCATCGTCAAAGGCTTGGTAACATCATACGCGCTAGCCCACCAGGAACTCATCATCGCTAAATGTTTTCCCAGCGCCTTTTTGTGATCCCCGCGGGCCCTCCCCCGGCCGCACATGGCAGTCCTGGGATCCAGCTCACCTTCCCGGCCACACGGCCGAGCCGTACGATCCCGAGCTTGAAGTCCGACATCAGGAGGACGGGCGGTGGTGACACAGAGAGGCGTGGGTTCCAACCTCAAGATTACTCAGGTTTAAAGCTCGCCGGGGCAGCCCCTCAGCCCCGCTGCGCGGCGAGGTTGGATTAACCGGTTGGGTGCTCGCTCACTCCGGGTCTCTCCGGCAGCAGCCCAGCCTCGGTGACACACCGCCGCTGGCGCAGGAAAGCCGAGCGAGCTGTTGGGGGCGGGGCTGGCAATGGGGCGGGACAAGTCGCTCACCACACCGTCCAATCAGATGAAACGTTACGTTTTTCAACGTCAGACGTCCGCTCATGCCGTCCAATAGAAAACGAGTATCTCCAAGAACCGTCTGTTTCCGTTACTACTTCATCACACTCATGTGACTCCTTCCAGCCATTTTCCCGCGAAATGTTTGATAGCTGGGTGGGATAATTTGCCTTTATTCAAAGCCCTAACCGATTTATTTACAGATGTGTTTGACGTCATGGTTTATGACGTTTACTGCAAAAATAGACCTGACGCAGGACATTGAGTATCTACATCACTATTACTACCCTGTATCGAGGCTACTGCAAAATTATAGGCTACAACTAAATGCGTTTGTCACTCAGCCATGTATTTAGAGATGTACATTAAGTAATGACCGACAGCAGGTAATAAGCATATTTACATGTTGTTTTCTGACCTATTTATGTAATTGATTGTATTGGCAACTTGTATTATTTCTTTTCTAAGACAATACAATTAGTTTCAAATTAAATAGTGATTATGGTTAAAGGACTAAAGTTGTTTTTTTTAAATATCAGATGTGTACATCAATTCCTTTTTTTCCACCTTGACTTTTGTTAATGTCAGTAATTGTTGTCTTGTAGAAATTGAAATTCCACCTAAATGCCTCCATTTCAAACTATTTAAGGGAATGTACCACTAGTAACAATTATTTTATCTGAATTAAACTAGTTTTTACATTTAATGTTTTTTGAGTATTCATTTATTTCTTTATTTATTCTCTATATATCCTTTATTGACCCCTTTCTATTTAATTGTTTCCCCTTCTCAAATTATTTAGATATGTCAGCAACAGCCATAGCACATTGCCCTTTGACAGATCCCATGAACTTTTACTACATTGTTCCTCAGGGCTCTAGTAACTTTGTATTTGTAATTCAGTGGTGTGACAGCAAACCACCGGGAC
Source organism: Rachycentron canadum (assembly GCA_038496675.1). Classification (NCBI taxonomy): domain Eukaryota; kingdom Metazoa; phylum Chordata; class Actinopteri; order Carangiformes; family Rachycentridae; genus Rachycentron; species Rachycentron canadum. Next base: position 12,752,065 of record CM076666.1, read on the forward strand.
TCCATAATGGGTTATTATTCTGTAAAACTGAAATTCAGTCAAATAAGTTTAGCATAACCAGCAGATAGATACTAAGACCTTGACGATTAAAATCAAATTTACTTGAAGATATTCATCTTCAAGTAAATTTGAGTAACTATAGAGGGCAAAAACACAATGTGCTTCTTTTGCATCCCAAATAGCATCAGTGGGTGAACTGGAAATGATTAGAGAAAGACATGCAGAGTAGGATTAAAGTTTGGAATATGGGGGCATTAAAGGAGGTTCATCTGAAGGCAGATTTTAAATGCATTCATTAATCTAAATAATCTTCAGCACCTTATTTTTGTCATGTGATCACCTGCATCTTGAGTTTAAATCCCTGCACATCTGTTCAGTGATGAAGATGACTTCATGGTTCAGTTAGTAAAGTGTAGAGCACCCTCTGGAGATCATGAGCTGTATTACAGAAGGTAGCAATGGATACACGAGTCAGTGGCATTAGAAAACCAGAAAACTATCAAATTAACGTGTTTTAAAAGAATAATTGTGAATTTTTACTAGACGAAATCACTTTTTAATAACACAGTTTTTACCCAACACAGCAATAATATTTTCATTCATTAGTGAAGTTATGATTACAGCCAGTGTTTCGCAACAAATCTTCAAATTCTATTATATGTACTGTACATAGTGAGGAACAAAACAATTTGAGCCCCCTTTCTCTCCTTGTTTACCTCATCATCCATTTTATTGATTTTAGTAAATTGATTTAATATCATTAAATACCAACAGAACTGGCTGAAGATCAGTGTATCATACAAAAAGACTACTGTGTCACTTCATGGTGTTACATCTAACTAATTTAAAACTATGCTATTATATTTGTATGTTGTGTCCATTATCATTTTTGAATCATTTCATGACAATAAAAACATGCAAAAAGTAAAAAGAAAAACAACAAACAAACAAAAAAACACAATTACAATTAAACATTAATTTTTTTCCTTAAGCCTCAACACGCGTCTCTCAAGTTTCTCTGGTAAGGGACTAAGAATTAACCACGCCATGCATATAAAGCAAATGAAAATATGATATATTGATGTAAAATCAAAAAGAAATGTCAGGCAATGGTTTCAGAGTCATGCTATCCTACTATATTGCCTGACAATATAGTACATGTAGTATGTCCAATAAAAAGTCTATATTTTGCCTGCTAAAATGTTAAATGTGACATGAGACATGAAGAGAGAAATCACTTATTTATTCCTGTTTTCTTTTTGTTTTTGCTTGCTGCCATTTTTCTGAGAATCTGCCAAGAAGGAGAGTACAAGGATTCACATGCCGAGATCTTTTTTCCATACCCAGAAATCTACTGATACATGATTGATTATTAAGTATATGTCTTGTGTTTACTCGTTTTTACTCTTTACAACAGCCTTTTATGCTGCTATAACAATGGTGTCCCTGTGCCCCTGCTATTCCTATTTCAAAGTAAAATGGCATGCCACTCTTCTGTCAGTCACTGCTATCCAGTTACCCACAGAAGTGGAGCTGGGAGGAGTGGGAGATGTGTGTGTACTGTTTCCTCTCAAACTTAACAACAAGAAGTTTCTCATTTCAGTTTGACAGGAACAGGAAGAGAAAAGGACAATAAGACAATAGGTTTATTTTCATATATCTCTGCTTCTAGTTTTCTGTAATACATAATCTACTAGTATATAGAGGATATTTTTGTCTATTTTATAGTTGTGCTGTTGTTTTAGAAATAAAACATCATTGTTGGGATGTCATACCTGACACCTCCAGACATTTTCAGTGAATGGGTTTTTAGTAGCACACCATCTTTCATAATAAGCATTTGGTCTTACTTGAGGTTATTTTCTCTGGAATCAAGAGCTTTTGCAGACAGTGGGTGTTGTTTACTATTGCTAAAGTGTGTCTGAGGTGTGGTTGCACCTCTGATCCCTGTGCATACTAATATGATGAAACAGAAAATCTATCACACCTATCCACCCTGGAAAATGTAATTATCCTCTTCTACAGTTTTGTCACAACTGTATCTTACACTTACAGAATGTCTCTGAATATGAGACTGCTATAATAATTTAATGTCTGTGAGCCAAAGAAAAGTGAACAAAAACTTTACAGTGCTTTACATTAACCCATGCACACACATTTAGAGTTTTATCGGACTTAAATTATTTCAAATATTCATATAAAATATACATTTTTAACTGTGTAGTTAGAGTAATTGATAAAAAAAAATCCTAATTTGTGTTGTGTGGATTGAATAATTGGGCCTGTTTTATTGCTTTGATGGCAAATATTGATACAAACAAACCTTAAACACCATCAAGTGTGTTAGACCATCAATAAAATACATATAAATGATATGGGCACACAGGTTTAAATTATGTGATTTGAGTTTTATTGGTGGGAAGGCTGCACTTAAATTTAATAATGTACCTTTAAATGTCTAATGAATTAATGTTTATGTTACATGTTAATATTATATAATATGTTATAACTGATCCAATTGGTAATAAAAGCAAATTAACTAAAAGCTCACAGACTAATCTTAAAACCAAATTTGTGATTATTACAAGTTAGTATTCCAAACCAAATAAATTATTGTTTATCACATAAATATTGACCTGGTGAAGAAAGAAGCAGCCTACAATATTTCCCCATGTGACTATAGTGTTGATAACAAGTAAAAGTTAGAGTAACAAATAGAAAGGGGAGAAAGGGGATAGGGGAGGAATTTGAATATAAAGCTGAGTATTTTATTTCTGATATTGCCATTAAATTTCCCTTATTGCGATTGCAACATGACTTAAAGACGTAAAGGCGGTTATTAGCTGACGCCCAAACCAAACAACAGAAAACCAGCAGTGCAGATACCGTTTTTTTTTTTCTTTCCTCAGCTCTGACCTCTGATACCTAGTTACTTCCGTGTTCCGCTCACCTGTTACACCTGTGTTACAGCTCGGTGCTGTCGGTGCGACTCCTGCCTCCGTTGCACCTGTTGCGTTTTTCTTTTCCTTTCTTTTTTTTTTCCTTTTTGTTTTGATGCCATGTCGGGAGAGCTCGTGACGAGCGAGTTAATATGTTCCACCGCATCAAGTGAACCGGAGGCGGCTTTGAGAAGCAGGGGGGTGGATTGTGAGCAGCCGATTTTCTCCATGTTGAGCGGCGGTGTGAGGGGGCAGCTGGGGGCGAGGAGCTCCTGTGGCGGCGGTGGAGCGGCCTCACCGGCGGCGACCACCACCTCCGACACCGAGTCCGGGATCTTCTCGTCTTCTTCTGGTGAATGTGAGCTCTGTGTGGAGCACGAGTCTGAGCTGGACTGGTTCTGTGCCACCGAGCAGAAACTCATCTGCTCTCACTGCGCCGCCGCCTCCTGCCGCGGACACTCTGTGACCCCTGTGGCCACCAGAGTTACCGCAGTCAGAGTGAGTGTTTGGGGCGGTTTACGGGCTACTTTAAACCTTTGTGTGATCATAAAGCATCGTTTCTTTTTGCATGGTAACCTATTATATAATATACTATTAGTTGTTTTCAACTTGTTCAAGGTAAATGTGATTTGTTCACTGATGCTACCTGAAGGGTTAAAAATAGCCCAGGAAGGTTACTTTCATTTTATGTGAATGGGGTTGGCCTCTAACTAATTTATATGCCTTATAACTTTCTATTATAACTGATTGTGTCATGTATTTCTCCATTTTCCTCATATAGCCTTCTTGAAAAGAGAAATATTTCTCTTGAAGTTTCTTTTATGGGAGATTTTAAATGCTAAACATGATAAAGTGGGGGTTTGTCTGGAGCTGGCTTCACACCAGCAGCTGGTATGAAACCAGCAGGACTCCTTGATGACATGGAGAAATTGCGGTTGCATTATTTGACAATGTAAGATGTGTGTATCATTCTCTCTTGGGTGTGTCATTATCTAGCATATGTTTTTCCTCTCTGATGACTCTGCATGGAATTTGAGAAGACAGGATTTTCTTGTTGCGTCTCCAGCTGGTGATGTTCAGGTTTTTGTGTTTATTGAAAAACTGCTGTGTGTCTGTGTGTGTGTGTGTGTGTGTTTTCACCAGAACCAACTGGTGGATGTGTGTGAAAAAATCCAACTGCAGGCGCTGAGGATTGAAAGGTTTATCAACCAGACGCTGACAGCCAAAGAGCAAAAGCTTCAGGTGAGAAATATCTCTGGTTCCCACCCACTCAAGTAAAGAGTTACACATGCTTTGCAGACATATGTGGGTTTCATGCACGTGGATACTATAAAAAGTCTCATTAGCATTGCAAAGAAATATTCTCATTGTCGGTTAATATGCTGACTGTTTCTTAAATTTATTCAATTTATTGTTAGGTGTTTAAAACGATTGAAAATAGTGACACTGAGTTCTCAGGTGTTCTCCAAGGTGGGCGATTTGCTTTTGTTTGGAACAGCAAAGATATTCTGTTTACAATTACATGAAGCAGAGAAAAGCAACAAATCTTCACATTTAAATACCTGGATCTTGTGAATGTTTGGCGTTTTTGCCTGATGAATGCCTCTTAAGTCTAAAGCCTTTTAAATGCAGGAGATGGTTGGATATAATTGTGTCTTTTTCTCAATTCACTTTCTCCCTAACAATTATATTGACACATATGAGGTGACATATAGGTGGTCTTAAATTTCTCTTATTTTGGTGCCTCACAGCTGTAAATTGATGAGTAAGTAAAAGATAGAATTTGTTCGCTTACCTTGAACTATTTGCTGATTCAGTCATTTCATCAACACCAGGTGAAACTCTCCTCTTTCACTGCACCTGTATTTATTAATCTTTCTAAACAGAATGGGTCCACAGTGGTCACAGATACAAACCCTGCATGTGTAGTTTTCCAACAGAGTAAACCAGACCTCAAGAAAACAACCAGAGCACTTCAGAAGGAAAACAGATGCTACTTTCACAGTCAAGTCACCAAAGTCACCAAATATGTTTCTGTAACTAAATGAGCAAACTCTCGTAACATGGTGGAAACTGTGTTGTTGCTCAAAAGCCTTGTCAGTGAATCTCAGTAGTGTTTGGTGAGTTTGCCTGCAGAAGTGTCAGATTTTTGAGCTATAGAAACTTGGGCAGTGACTGTTTAACCATCCTGTACCTGAAGATTTGATTGAAAGGATGAATCCTCTGTGGACCACACAACTCATGTCGGCAATGAGCTTTAGAAAATATGTCTCTCTCTTCCCCAACTAAGAACTCTTGACTCTTAAATGACTTGAAGAGCCATTTCCTAGAGGGGAGAGGGTTAATCACTGGCTCTCATTCATAAGTGACCACAGCATTATCTAGTGGAAATGCAGATGATTAAAGATAAAACTTGGGGGATGTATTTAATCCATTAGTCATTTTTTGATTCCTTTCTGTCAGGCTTTTTTCACAACAGATACTTTGTTAATAATTACAATAATGATGGATGCCTGCGCTTTTCTTACTGTGACATGTAAAATATGATAAAGACCTACTAGTCCATTCATTTTAGTTGATTACCAAAAATTGTATCTACTATACTACTGTATTATATGGAGACTTCTTACTCATTTTGTTTTGTTCAAAACCAAAAGCTGGTTAAAACATCAGCATGAGCTTTGGTAACTAATTCATAGATTATTTTCACACCAAGGCTGCTGTTTGAAAAAAGCATTTAATCTGCAATACAACTGATGTCATATCTGACATCATGTCCATCTTTGAAAAGAGTGAATTTTTATTTTTTAGCGTTCAGTTCAAAACTTTGGTCCAGACTGAGATAGATACACAATTATTGACTTGTTTGGAATGAATGATTATGCATAGACATCCATCGTCTCCCATGGACAAAGCACCTATGCTGGTGTTTGATTGATTTGGCGAATAGCACCATCATCAGATAAAAATTCATTTAGCAACTCAATGTCTAACAAATGAACTGGCACAAAAATGCAGATTATATTTGTGGGTTTCAGTGAAATATCTGGACAACTACCAGATTATGAGATTACAATGTTTTTTTTTTAAGACATTCAAATCTCCCTCAACATTACTGTAATACTTCCTTTGGCTCTTAAACTTTCCTTACAGAGTAAATTACAAAAGATTGATCCATGTGACTTTGACTCACATGGATGCCCATAAATTCAGAAAGTGGTTTAGTAACTTTTATAGCTTCAGTTTAACTGTTGACTAAAGTGATAATTACACTATAATCCGTAATTATACAATTAAATTAAAAAGTCACAGAAGCCACAGCAAAATGAATTAAGGTTTCACAAACCAGTAAGTAAAAATCACACTTATTTAAAATGCTAATGCAAAGCTATGTTCAGGAGTCACAGATGTTGTTTTGTGCTAACAGCTCAAGGGGTAAAAGTTTTGGAGCCAATGTCCGACTACTTCCTCCTCTGGTGTCTTGGCTCTAATATGTCTTCTGCACTCGTGTCTCTTTCTGTAGGCGGCAGCAAGCAGGGCGAGGGAGCAGGTGCTGGCTCAGGTCAGCGCAGCTCGTGAAGCCCTGGAGGAGGAGGAGCAGCGACTCTTGGAGGAGGTGCACAGAGAGGAGGAGCGGGTGGAGCAGTGTCTCCTCACCCAGAAAGCCCACTGGAGCCAGGCTTTGGCGAGTCTGTCGCAAACACGCTCACATCTGGTGCACACGCTGACGCATACTCCAGACGCACAGCTGGTGGTGAGAGACCTGGACAGTTGTAGCAGGAAGGGAGAGTCCAGGGATGACTGTGAGGCATTGTGGGAAGATTTTTTGAAGAATAGAGGAACTTGTGCTCAGCTAATAGTATCAACATAATAATCAATAATCTTAATTATTAACAGGAGAGTAATCATTTTTTTCCTGTCTCATCTTTCAGACTAGTGTCCAGGACATTGCTGAAAGGTAATCCTTTCTCTCATGACAAATTTGTGAATATATTTTTCCTTGCTCAGGACAGGGACTTGCTCAGGGAGGTTATATCACTTCTATCTGTTTGTGTGTGTGTTAGGGTGGAGGAGTCTGAGGGGGTCGGGGAGCCCTGTGATACAGAGCAGCTCAACCTAAACCCAGGCTGCAGTGACAGCAAGCTGCTGAGGGGTCTGTGGGCCACTGCAGTGCTGCTCGGGCCACACGGTTAGTAGATTTTTATTCAACTGTAAATCATCCTGGAGCTTCATGCAAACATGATAGATCCAGCAGGACCATTCAAGGTTATTGCATGCACTCGTGATGATGATTCACAGACTTGCAAACATAGAAAATCCAGAAAATGGAAGACTTTCAAATGAAATGCAGAAAATGTGAAGGAATACTTATTGTGTGTTGTGTTTGCGAAAACAACATTATTAAAGGCATTATTTGTAAGACTTCCTATTGCTACATAGCCAATGTTAGCATTAATCTTTTGTTAAGAAACCTACCAAATTTAGCATCAAACCTCATTTATTCACTCATGATGAGCTGTTTGCAGCAGTCGAAAAAAAAGCCAGTGATAATTCTTGTCTCTATCACGTTTTTTATCACATTAACTAGCTAGCCCCAGCACATCTTGTCACTTTCCGATAGCGAGTCACTGTAGCCTCCATTACTACAATGTAAAAGTAAAATATACATAAGTGTTGCTGGCACAATATACTGAAGTAAAAGTAAATAGTAAAAGTGAAAATAATAAAAGTAATAGTTTTATATACATATGGGTACAATTCATTTAAGGGACTTTAGATAAGATAAACCTAATACTAGATAGTTATATCAATAACAACATCAGCTGCCACATTATTATTGTGGAGTAAAAAGTACCTGAGCTTTCCCAAAATACAACATAGGCTCCTCCACAGCATCAGTTCCACAGACTTGTATACTTGAGTTAAATATCCTTAATTTAGCTGCTTTTCACCACTGTATCATTTTGCTGCCTTTGAACTATCATTTCTTTACCACACATATACTGCTGTTTGCAGATATCTTGCCCTCTTTTGATGTTTTATATTTTTTAGCATCTGGAACCCTCTTGTCTTGTGGTAGTCTGCAGGAGCTCTGGAAATACTGTTTGTCCCAAATAGTAATACACTTTTATCTCCAGAGACAACATTTTGATGTGGCAGTATTTTTGCTTTAGAGTTAGAAGCAGCCATAATAGTTCAGTGTTTCTGTTTTAAGAAATGAAGAGAGCAGATTTTTAAATGGATGTAAACATGGGAACAATTTAGAGAAATGACAGCATAGGAGTTTTGAAGGACAGAGGCATAAAAAATAAGGGGTCTCTTGTTGAAATCTTGATGAAGTTGATGTCAGGCTCAGTGGCTGACCCTGAACTTTGTTTGTGGTGGTGTAACATATACAGAGCAAAGCAATGCCTCAAAACATGACATCTGATTACAGTAATGAAGCAGTTTGTAACATCTGCTCTATGATTTTCCTTCTTCCCACAGCCTATGGATCACCTTATTTGAAGTTTGACGAGCGCACCGTGAGTCCTCTCCTGTCCCTGTCTGATGACTTCTGCACTTTGACCTTCCTCCAGAAAAAAGCCCGTAAGTCCGCTCTCTACGATCCAGCGCGATTCGACTGTTGGCCCAACGCGCTAGGTTCACTGTCTATGTCCTCCGGCACCCACAGCTGGGTGGTGGATGTAGGCCAGAGCGGTGCCTTTAAGGTCGGTGTCTGCTATGCCTCTCTGGAGCGTAAAGGCTCTGGGAATGAGGCACGGTTGGGCTACAACACTGAGTCCTGGGTGTTGTCTCACTACGATGGGGAATACTCCTTCGTCCATGCAGGGAAGAAGGTGCCCCTGCAGGTGTTGAGGACGCCACAGAGGATTGGCCTGCTGCTGGACTGGGTGAGTCAGACGCTGCTGTTTTATGAGCCAGCGTCTGGAGTCGTGCTCTATTGTATTACGCAACACTTCAGTGCCCCGCTGCTGCCGGCTTTTGCCGTGACTGATCGCAGTATCACCATACTGCACTGACAGGCAGGCCACACCGCCAAAAACTAAATAACCTCAAACATGTGAAGATACACAAAGGAGAGCCTGTCTCTCATGTAAATATGAGCAGCAGTTAAAGATCGTCCATCTGAACAATAATGAGAACTCTAAGTACATTCATTTCTATTTATTCTATTTGCTGTGGTAGCTGCTGATTCATTTTTTAAATTGTTTTTAATGATTTAAAAGGTTTAAAATTCTTTACCTGTTGATCATATTGTACTGTTGTTGTGCGATTAAGACTGATTGTTTTTTTTATGAAGTTTGCTTTTGTTTTTAATATGATTGTTTGTATAACAATAAGTTTAAGCTGTCTGATGAAGTTTCCCCAAGACTTGTTATAGAAAATATTAATTGCACTGGTTGATCCAGGACTATTGTAAATGTTATCTGACAAACACTCAGTAAAATGATTACTACAAGTTCAGTTTTATTCTCTGACTCTGCATTTTAATTTTTTGACATTTTCATGAAAGAACAATTAGCATCATGTAATTTCTCCCGAGAATAATATTTTCCCAGGAGTGAAAAGCCTTGAGTTCATCCTTGAATGTCACAGTAGGGCTTACTTGTTGCTGGCTTGTCGCCACTCTGCAGAAAGACATGTTAAGTGAATCGTTGCAACTCAAAAATACTGATCATACTCATTCAGAGAATTGCATTAAACTTAAGGTAGATGTTTGAGATTAAGGTTTTGTTTTCATTCCACAAAAACACAAAATGGTGACAGTGTGTTTAATCTCTCAAACAGGTAACGTTGTACATTCGGGGGCCAATTCCAAATAAATAACAGTGGGTTCTTTCTGGTCCAGTGGGCAACAAGTAGGAAGTTTCCAGATGTGAATGAGTGAATGTGAACAGGATGTTCTTTAAAAAGAAAATATTAGTATTTGTCATGACTGTACACACTTTGATTCCAAATCTAACAAACAACCTATTTGGTGAGTGAGGTCATAACTTTTGCAGATGTCAGCACACATGCTGCTTCTCAGTAGTTTAAGCATAAAGCCACTAGGGGGCAGCAGTGTTGAAGCTTTTATTAGTGACCTTCTGGAGACACCGCATGTCAGATCATTGAAATTGGGTGAAAAGTGAAAACCTCCCCCAGTTTCTTCAGGACCAAAGACAGTTACAGGTACAGACTACAATATGAGAAAAACTCATATTGTACAGGTTAGGTAACAATAAAAGCAACACACTAACATGAAACACTGTTCCTCTGATTCAACGTGTATAAAGACAGTTAAAGACAGACAAAATTGAGGAGGGGAAATAAAAAACATGGAGCATCCACCAGCTTTATTTCTCCTTCCCTCTTTACCCATGAGCATTTGAAAACAATAATGTTAACTGTAGTTACATATTTATTCAAGACTCCCAGTGTATTAATATGCAGTAGAATTCAGATACGTGTCAATTTGGTTATTTCAACATTTTATTAAGAAATCTACAGTGAGTCATTAATCTCTGGTTATGGTTTAGGCTTGGTTGTACATGTCTAAATGGAGACTAGTAATAATAAGCATTGCATAATCCTTTTGAATTATGTAAATTTTTAAGGATTGAGGATCCAATCAGCATCACAGATTATGTCGTGCAAGAGAGCAAAGAAAATTAGAGAATATTTGTGAAATTAACTAAACATTTTCTTAAACCTTGACATTCTTTTTCCACTCTTTTTTGACAGAATTTGTTCATAAGATACTACTGTTGAGGCAGCACAGTTTTGCACCGTCGCTTCATGAAGGGTTGTGTCTTTATACATCATCCCTGTGATAGACTGACGAGCTGTCCAGGGTGTACCGCACCCTCATCCAATGTCAGCTGGGAATGCCTCCAACCCCCCATAACCCTGACAGATAAGATGTTTAGATAATGGCTGAATACTCCTCTTGACCACATTAAAACTCACTCAGAATAGTTCTAACTTCAAAGTAAATGAAGATTTAACACCAAGGCAGATTTAGGATGTAAGTAGGAACAAGCCATAGTTTGACAAGTGTGACATTTCCCAATTTCCTCAATAGTTAATGCCAAAAATTCCACTGTGTCACACTGTCAGAAGATTCATGGTTTCTCCACAAATAAAAGTCTTTTATCCAATGATTCCTGAACCATTCATCTTTCTCAGGTGTTCCTCTTGTTGGATGCACCGAGTACGACAGGAGGTGGTTCAATGTTGAGCTCTTGTCGGAGGTCTTCGAGGCTCTGCTCCCATCGTCTCTCATAGAAGATACTGAGGACACAGCGGGCCCGCCGCCCATTCTGCAGAGCCCAGGGCCCCAAAGACGTGAACAGTGAGCGTAAACGACTAGAAGGTGACACAAGTAAAGAAAATTTTAACATAATACACCAAATGAAAAAGACTTGCTACAATTAATTGATTTTATTTCTAATATAAGGGCTACAGCCAACTAAACACACATTAAAGTTTACAGTTTTGCAATGAGGAAGCGTTGATAATTTACAGGAAAGGAGATTGTTTATGGGCAACTGTTTATCATAATGGGGCATTGTTCCACCTCTATACTGAAGGCAGTGACTATGAGAAACAAGATTCTCTGGTCTGATGAAACCAAAATTGTATTCTAAACATCATGTTTGGAGGAAACCAGACTTGGTTGGTCAAAATTGGAAATTGGAAGTTTCTCCCATCGATGCAGAGGATCTCCAGAGCTTGGCTTGAGTGACCATCAAATTATCTGTCACCTCTTGTACCCAGGCATTTCTCCATTGATAACTCTGATCAGAAGAGTCTGGGTTGTTCCAAACTTCTTGCATTTTAATCCAATCACCTGAATGACCACAGGTGGACTCCAGTCAAGGTGTAGAAACATCTCAAAGATGATCAAAAGAAATGCAAGCAGCTGAGCTAAATTTCAAGTAGTAAACTGTCTGAATAATTATGTCAGTGTGATATTTTAGTTTTTCTTTTTTAATACATTTTTAAAAAAAATACGTTTTTTTTTTCTTTAAGGTGGCATCATCTCATTGTCCATGATACCACCAAGTTAGTAAAAACAGTGCCCTAAATCAATTAGCTCCATCGTTTGCTATGACTGCACCATACATTTTGCACAAGAATACAATGAGTCTATCATTGTGTCTTTCATGTGTGTTATAACAGCTGTGTTGCAAAACTACCAGCATCTGTAGCACTGGGATACTTTTTGAATAAATAAGTTGTTTCAGAATTTCTCTTCCATTCAAACCTAGCCAGCTGTGAGTAGGTGGGCCATATTGAAATTTTCTCTCTTAACTTAAATCATCTTGGTGGTATGCTGTAATCTACCCTGTGGCAAACTCAGATATTGTACCTTGAATTTAGCCGAAGTGGCCCCAATACAGCTCCAAGAGCACACATTGGAAGCCCCGTTTGAGCAGCTTCGAACCATTTTACTGCCACTTCACCTGGAGGAGCAGGCAGAGGTGGAGTAAGAAACTATTTAACAGAAATAAAGAACAAGCAAGCAATCAGTTAACAGTGCAGTGTGTCAAAACCAACTGACATCTAATGGCTAAAGTCTTTATATACTGTTCATTGTAACAGTGATTCAGTATACTTTTTAGACAGTATACATTTTATCAGAAAACATATTTTATCAGAAAAATTAAGTTCAGCAGTTGTGAAATTAAGAGCTTTTAAAAGCAGGATATTTGTAGAGACTAGCAACTGGGCAAGGTTTTGTCTGCCATGCACGAAATAATTCTGACCAAGCCGTAATAATAATTTATAGAAGGTCAAGGATGTTTGGCTTGGATTGGTAGCTTCTGTAAACACAATGTTTGAAATTTATTATGAGTAGCATTTTCAAATTAAACATTAATAGTGTGACTCACCCAGCATGTTGGTGGGCATTCCCAGTAAGGTGTGCAACAAATCATGGACCTCTCTGTATCTCTGCATCACATAAGCTAGTTCCTCACACTCCACAAACTTTACATTTGCCCTGGTGTCAGGAGTCACATGCTGAGATAACAAGTATGTCAATTAAAAATTAAAAAACAAAAGAGAAAAGAAGAGTTTCACACCGCATCAAAACAGACACTCACATTGTCCTCCAGAAAACGAAGGTATTCTCTTCCAAAAGAGCCGTCAGGCAATGAGGACATCTTGCTCATGTCAAGAGTAGAGAGCCGGATCCTGGGCCTCTCTCTGCAATAACCAGTCAATATCAAAGCAGGACAAAATCAACACAGGAGAGAAAATGTTATTTAAAAATGTCTAAATCAAATAAGGATACAACGCCTCACGTTAGGATAGTGTAGCCTTCAGGGTCATTTCTCATTCTGTCCCTGAGATTTATCAATGCTAGGTGTCCAGTGGTCTCTCCAAGCACTGCAACCATGTCTGTAAAGTGCAAAGAATTTTCAGGGAATCAGGGAATTTAGTAAAATAAAGAGATTTTCCCAGTTGTGAGCTTCTTGTTGCTGCCAAATGTTCCAATCCATTTCCTCAAATAACATATTTCATCTTAAAGATTCTCAAAACTATGCAGGTTGTTTCAAAGTAAAGCTTGTAATACAGCCAAGAGTTAGCTGCATAATTGATCTTATAGGACATTTGACTACTTCAAAAAAAAAAAAAAAAAAATCACATTAAATTACCACACAGCCTGTGAAATCATGTGGTTATCTGTATATCTGGAAATTTTCTAAGTGTGAGCAATTGTCTGAAAATGTTAAGTTGATGATATCATCAGGGTTATCTCAGTTCAAAGATATATGACCAGGAAGTTTACCAGGCAGAGAGGGTCACCACAATGAAATAATAATCATTAACAATACTCCGCTACTAATACAGAGTATTGTTAATCTCATAGTGGTAGCCCTAAAGACACTTGCGGTCTCCAAAACTCAATGTCAGATGACAGGTGTTAGTACTCTTTTGCTTAATGAGAGTTTTGGTAACTAACTTTGTATTCATTCTCATTTCTGTTTCTGTCTCGAGAGAATAAAACTCTGAAAATGAATAACTGTACAGTACGTGAGAAATTTTTCAGTACAGTCCCTGTTGGTATTATTTGAAAGTAAAGATGATGAAAGTTCCTGTCAACTGTTGGAAGCATGCCTACGGTAGCATGCCTTCAAAAACACATACAAATAGACAAAAGACAAACAAATTCAGAAAACATCTTCATCAATTTTAAAACATGAATGCTGTAAATACTCACAATGCAACCAAATACACAAACACATTACAAATACAAACCAACAGAAGTGATTCCAATAGAAGCCACACACAAAAAAAGATGCTTTTTGGGAGCTCACTGTGATGGCCCGATTCCAACCTGTCACTATCAGATTAAATAGCCTAAAAAAAATAAAATAAGGACACTCGTACAGGTATGGGGAATAATATTCCCTCAAGGTTCTCTAAAGGTTACATTTTCACGACCTTCAACTAATGTCCCAGAAACATTTCCTCAAGGTTATGTGATTATATGGAACATAACCTTCCATAAACATTCACTAAAGGTTAGTGAATGTTTCCTGAGGGGTTATTTTGAGAATTTTTTGCACACATTTTAACTTCAGTCACAAAGCATTGAACAATTTTACATCTCAGTTCATCACCTTTTAGTGTCCCCTGGAAACATGATGAAAAAAATGTATTTTAAGATTCTGTTAGAATTCAGTCAGAGCTAAAAAAAAATGATCTATATATTTAATGACTCACAGTCAACCAGTTTTAAAGCCAAAGCAGATTTGCCTATTAAGGTCTGAAAAAGTTTTACAACAATTTTGTTGAAGCTAGCTTGAAGGGTTCATTAGTGACTTGGCTAAAAGTCATTATCACAAGCTTCTCTTAGTACTTTAGAACTTTAAGTCACATTTGTCAGCAAATTCTATCTACTAATAACAAGGAAAAAGAAAGAAAGAGAAGAAGAATGATTTTCAACAACAGGATTTTATGTCACTGGGCTTTAAAGACATTGGCAACAGGAAAAGGGATAAAGGCAGGAAAGGAGAAGAAGGAAGTGGCGGAATGCGACAAAGGTCCTCCACCAGAGTTGAACCATGGGAGGTCCATTTTTATTTAAGAAAAAAAAAGAGGGGGGGTATGGTAAAGACTTTTACAGAGAATGTAACCCAAACCCAATGCTGATGATGCGAGGGTCTCACCATGTCTGTAGGGGTCTCGTAGAGCGGCCACACCTGACCCGACAGCCAGCAGGGCTTTCTGGATGGGGGTGGTGGGGATGTGTCCGGGATACAGCCCATTGTGGCAGGTGTCTGTAAACTCACTGCTGCTATTGTGCAGCTGCTGGGAACACACTGCTGGGGCAAAGTCGGAGTAAGGTGATTTACGCCACTTGATCCATACAATGTCATAATAGTTTTTATTTGTTTATTGCCTAAACAGACTGCGAGATATAACAAGATATGTTTTAAAGAAAGAGGCCACGATGAACATTGACTTTAAGTGTCTTTAATATTTGGTCACATGGGACATTAAGCTTTTTTTCCCCTTCATACAAAATAATAATGCTAATTCATTTGAGCACAGCGCTTTGAGCTGATATAGCTGAAGAGTGTCCTGTGGAGCCTATTCCAGCCTCTTCTGGTGCGTTATGCTAGCACCTGGGCTTTGAAATTCGTTCGTTTTTTGCATAAAAAGTAGTGTTTATACCAAAAATATAAATGGTATAGTATGTTTCCTGTCAAATAGCGTGGACCATGCGTGTGTGAACTCGTACCTTTGGAGATCAAAACGTTGTGTCGCTGATATAACCATCGCAAAGGTCTACAAACAGGCGGCCACATTGTTAACAACACTGCGCATGCGCCAGTCTCTAGCTAGCTAAATCCGGTACATTAGCTTTCTACTCCGGGACAGCACTACGGTAAGGGGCGGGGTTAGCCAGGTTGGTCTGCAAGCCGTGTATAGTTGAAAGAGAAGGTAACTCCGATCTTCTCAGCTGCCTGGCAACTACGAAGTAAATGCCTACAGCAGAAATCGTAAACAGCTCAACGGTAAAGGTTGAGTTGTCCTTCTAATGTCGTAACGGACAAACAGTTCCGTTTTCTTTTTATCGACAGAGGCGCAATCCAGACGAAAAGGTTAGTTAGCCGAGCCGATGTTTCTTCCTCTCAAATTAGTGGGTTAGCAGTTACCTGACTGGGTAGTTAATTTGTTAAACCCATAACTTGACTGTAACTTTCAGCGAAGCAACTGTCTAATTTAGCATTAACCTAGCTACGTAAAAGTTGCGTAGCAAGTGCGTGGACACTTAAGTAAAGAGTTAAATACGCAGGTATGTTGCCATCGTTGCGCCCATTAACCAACAACATGGACGTAAAATAAGTTCAAATGGCAATAGCAGAAGTTAATTATTATCATACAGGGAAGTTAAAGGTCCACTAATTGCCTGAACACTGGTTGAGACTCAACCACGAACCGTCTTTTATCAGCTGCGGCACATGACGTGGGCGGGGGCTCACTATAAAATAGTCAGACAAACTTTGTGACGGGTGTCGTGCCATTATAAAGAAACAGGCACTCTTTGGAAACTCGGTGAGTAAAGACTCAGGTTTGGTTTAAGGACGGTGTCGCAGACAGTCCAGAAATCAGGGTTGAGATGGGTGAAAGTCGAAATAATATTGAGCAAGAACATGGCGGAGTGACGGATTGGAGCAGGCAGGGCAGAGAGGGTGTTTTCGTTTGGTACTTAAAGAAATATGTTTGAGATTAAAAAAAAAAAAAAAAGAAAAGAAAGGGGTATGCAGACTGAAGGATGGCGTAGTTGTACTTTATTTTTGAAGGCAATGTTTTGAAGAGTTGGTTTTGCTGCTGTTTCTTTCACAGATGCCAAATTGAACTTTATTCAACTGTGTCTAACAGTCATATGTATGTGTATCTGTT
Source organism: Rachycentron canadum (assembly GCA_038496675.1). Taxonomy (NCBI): domain Eukaryota; kingdom Metazoa; phylum Chordata; class Actinopteri; order Carangiformes; family Rachycentridae; genus Rachycentron; species Rachycentron canadum. Next base: position 12,768,912 of record CM076666.1, read on the forward strand.
GGGTTTTTTTGCTTTGTGCGTGGATGCTTTCATGTCACTTCAATCCCTGTTTCATAAATTGTGCTCTTTTTGTCAATATAAAGGATAGAGGATAGAGTGTGGTGAATGGTAGAGAGCCAACATATGGTTTCTACTACTATTTCTACTTCTGCTTGATTTAATGATTGTTTTCACTTAAGTTTTTTTTTTTTTTTTTTTTACCCTCTCAATGTTTCTATGGAGACAAACTAAACAACATCTTTGGTGTGTTATTAGAATGAAGACCTACATAATGTCTTACAGTTGAACTAGTTTCCATGCCAACAGCAATGTTTGACTTTTTAAACATGCTTTTTGTACATTTGTACATTTCCCACCTTGTCTAGTGATCTAGACAGGAACAAGCCAAGTGAATCATTTCATATTATTACTTTAGAAAATTTAGTTCAACAGTATTGTAGTTTCCTACAATTTATTTAGTATAGTAAACTATGTTAGCTTGATGGTTACAATTATTACTATATATATATATATATGACAATATGATGTATTACTGGTTATACACTCACTTGAGACATGATGTTCAGGTCTCATGATAAGAATTCTTTTAAGAAGTCTTTTGAACATGAGGTTTTCTTTTGGACTTGTTCTGTGAAGAGTCAGACATTCATGTGATGTAAACAGGCTCAGGCTCATTCATAGTGCACAGTAACCTTTTAATGTTCGTGTTTTTTTTGTTTCAGACCTGACATTTAATCTCACTTCTCAAGTTTCAGGAAAATTTCTGATTTTAACAAAAAGAGGTGTTGTTTTTAAAGCACATTAACCAAAACCTATTCTAACTCTCATGAATTTGCCCCAGCCATGAATAGTGCAAATAGTGTGTTTTGAAACCATGGGTTAAAACGGTGTATTTGAACTCTGGTAGTACAGACAGGTTCTCTATTTGCCCTTCTTTTCGCCCTTCAAACATTGACTGACAAGGAGTTATTGTGAAATGTTCCATTTCTACAAATTCTTATCTAGCCTTTAGCATCGTGCCAGAAATATTTCAAAGGTTATTTTCTCATGTCCTTAGATGTAAAGATGCAACATGTTCATATTTGCAGAGACACATACAAATGCCATAGTTATACAACAAACAAGTGTTTGTTGTATAACTATGGCATTCTTCCCACAAAAATGAAACAAAGCTTAGTGGGTGTCTGCATTTGGTGGTATGATGACATCTGCTGGATTATATGGAAAAACTAAACATAAATTAAACATTATTAACAGAATAAATGTTCACATAGCAGACATTTGACATCAAAGGCAGAAAAATACATTATTCTACTAAAGCTGCTCTCTCATAACATTGGTAGTGCACTTAATGCAGGAGACTGCAGAGATTAAATCATTGACAACATCTTACTTTTTAGTCTGATTTGTACAATTCTCACAATGACTTACCATGATAATGCAGAGTTTAGCTACACAGTTGATTTTTTTTGAAGTGTATTTATTTATTTTTATTTTCAGACTACCTTGAGTTCTTCTGACTTGAGCAGAATTTCCACAATGCACTGTTGAACTTGCTAGTCAACCTAATAACAGCTTAAAATAATTCAGTGTAGCACCAATACCTGCAGCTTAATGAAATGAGCACTATTGGCATTTATGAGTAGGAGCAGACATTTGCAAAATTGTTCAGACTTACAAATAACAGTAGAAATTATGTGCCACCCAAAGAGGTCAGTATAACAATGCTTTTCTACCACAAAACCTAATACCAGAGCTCATCTAGAGTACTTGGCACTAATATGTCGTCATACTTGTTTAAATCTTCATTTAAACTGCTCAAATTACCTGTTGGTACACCTATCATTTATTGGCCACCGTTCTACACCTTCAGTTCAGTTCTTGATACTTCCATTAATAAATAAATAATAATATAAATCATATCATAAACATATTGTTGCTTTGTTATATTTTGCCTTACATAACGCACAGTTATCATACAAATGAAATATAAACATTTTGACCAAACCCAACTTTGATGTGATTGTGCACTATGTTACATAAGTGGGCAGAGCCTATAATATTCACAAGATGATAGCATGAGCATAATTCTTAGCCTAGGTAATTAATAAATTGAGCACCAAATCTCTTATTAGAAAGAGAAAAAAAAGCCTTGTCTGTTTTTTAGGTTGGGCTTTTGACTTTCATTTCTGCTAAATCAAAACCAACCTTTTCTGTATGGTGAAACATTGGAAGTGTGCATCAGTTTAAGGAACAAAGAGTATGTCCGAAAATTGCAGAATGTGTTAAGTTAGGCCACTTTATTCAATGACTAACTAATTCTTCCTCCTCAGACTTATCAGGTAAATCTGTCATCAGCGATATCACTTTCTGCTTTCTGACAGATCAATATCTCTCCCACAGATAACTATGACTTCCTAGTGCAAGATTAGTCGTTGTGCTGTGCATCTTCTCATAGACCTTCCAGATCTTTGCCACAACAGATATTAGCATGTCTTTCACAGCAAAGACATGCTAACAATAAATTTGCCACTGATGAAGCTGTTTGGCCACTAACTTTATAGAACATGTTCTCCTCAAAATTTCAGGTTCAATTGTACCTTCAGCAGTTTTGCATAGTTTTGAATTTCACGCAAATCATTTGTAATTTGAATTGATACTATAATGCCATTGCATGAGGAGTGGAGAGGAAAACTTGACGCAACAAAAGAACATCAGTTTTACTATTGTGCAAAGACAATAGGAGCATTCTGTTCTATGCATTTCTATTCACTATTTGAACATGTTGAACATTTTGCTGTGGCATATAAAATATGTTTGAGGGTTTAGCTGCTGTGACATTACACTGTAAAGATAGTTTCCCAGTTTCACAATGATGAATCAGCCTTTTATTGACATTTAAAGTGATCAGCTTTAGGGCCCTGTTTATTGTGTTTACTTTCAGTATTGCTAAATTCACAATGTGACACTCAACAGTGTAACTCTGATATCCCCTATTGGAAGTGTTTATTAAGAATTTACTGGTGTGTCAGGGAAAACACAAGACAAAACTAGATTGTGATTAGTTTGCTTTCTGTTTTTATCGCACAAGTTTTTCCAGCTGTTGACAGCTGCTATGTTTGGTGTTTGTACACAGGGTAGCACCAGATTGATGGAGAAGAATGGCCCGAATCTCGTTGGATTGTCCCAACTCTTTACCAGGGATCCCCCTCAGTGTGCTGTCAGTGCCCATGGAGAATAAATACAAATGTCAGCAGTGTCTCCAGGTGCTGAGGAGGCCTGTCCAGGCTCAGTGCGGTCACCGCTTCTGTGTGCACTGTTTCAAGCAGCTCACCAGGTAGACTGGAGGTCGTCAGACCACCTACAACTGTGTGAAATGCAAACCCCTTCCACCTCCTCATGCTTACCTTCTTACTGGACATGCTTCTGCACACCCTGTGTTCTTATCTCTGCTCGCCTCTGGGGATTTGTTTGCGTCCAGATACTCTATGCAAGCTCATCCCTCACATGACTGGAAAACTGATACTAGTATCATTGATCACAAGGCTGTGGCTTGTGACTGGCTGTGGCTGTACTGCTGATTCATTGTAAAGGGTGTCAGTTGTTTTTTTCCTATGACTGATCACTTGGTTGGCATCTGACATAGGATGCTGACTCAGTCTTATGGTCTCCATTTCTTATTGCTGAATCACTTGTGTACAATAATGGACTCATGCATTTAGAATTTTTTAAGATTAACAATTAATGTATGATCTATTACCTTATGTCTAACTATACTTTGACAGTATCATTGAATCACTGAAAATTAATAACAATAATAATAAGCTATACAAATAACAAAATATATTAAACTAATATTTGAAAACACAAATGTACCAGAGTCTCATTTTGCTAATATTCCAACATCCAAACCACAGCAAAAAGCATTTGTGAAATTTGTGTTTTTACATTTGAAAAAATAAGTCCAAAAACAAGGTGTGTCTGTTATGTTATTATTCAAAACACTGTTTGAACTGTATGTTTTGAAAGGGTATTTCATGTGACCCATTATGTGAATTTATCTGATCTGATGATAATTTCATGTGCTTTTTGTAGGGTTTTGTTTGTGTGTTTGTGTGTGTATTAGTTATTTATTTGTCCTCAACCCTTCAATAGCTAATACATTTTTTTCATGAATATCCCACACCTTATCAAGGATCCAATTGCTGCATTTTGTATAGTGCTATATGCTTCTTTCCCTGCTAATGTATTAATGACTCATTTACCTGAGCTGTGATCCATATTGGTCAGCAGTTGTTCTAGAAATGGATCAACAGGTACTTGTTGCTGCCTGTTGATGACAATCGGCTGTTGTTTTTTCACTATAAAGTCACAAACCTGTTTTGTTTGTTAGTTCTGGCCCAAAGCCATGTGAAGCCTGCCGCCAAGAGGAAATATATGAGGAGCCTGCTTCCATTCTGAATAGTAACGAGGTAAGTTACAAAGTATTCTGTTTTTTTAGCTGTCTTCCTTTTAATCAATCTTTGTTGTGAAGAAAAACCAGACAAAAATCCCCATCAGATTGCCAGTTTGCCAGACTAAGTCTGGCAAACTGGCAATCTGATGGGGATTTCCTGCAACACAACAACTCCTATTCTTTCTGTTTTCAGCAATATGATATGGCTTTATGATTCACTGACCTCTTTGTTCTTTTCAGGCATTTCCAGACAATGCAGCAGGTCGAGAAATTGCAAGTCTGCCTGCCAGGTGTTTGAACCAGGGCTGCAATTGGACAGGCTCAATAAAAGAGTATGAGGTAAACGTTTTGGTTGTGCTTACTCATTACTTGTGGTTGTGCTTACTGCTTTGTATTTGAGTGTTTGTCTCTAGCTGTCTGATATTAAACTTGCACAGATGTTAGTTTACTCATTTATCACACCCAAACAAGCAATGTCAGTACTTTTTAATCTTTCTGCTCTGTTACACAGAGTGTATGTTTTTCCCCTTAAGGTCTTAGTTCACATCATGGCTGAACAATGTGGTCGGATTACATGAACTGAAGCATTTGGTTTAGTGAACAGGAAGTGCAACTTACGCTGGAAAGTCCCTGACATTTCTGTCTTACTTATCAACAACAGCTTACTGGGAAAGTACCAGGATATAAAAGGCAACTAAACCACACACATGACTGTGTATGGTTAGTTAGATGACCACCAAGTGAAACTAAATTTACGCTGTTGGAAAGCCTAGAACAGAAAGAAGTTTAGACAGAAAGCCACGTTCTTCAGACAGACTGTCATTTGTATAAATACAGGAAAGCCCGTAATGATAATTCAGAGTCATCTGTCTGCAATTTTGTTTCTGCTGTAATTGTTTGTAAAATTGTTGGGCGACTTACTCAGTGTGCTAATTAAAGAGGTTGCTGCCTCATGCTAAACCCAAGTACAGGTTGTTTGAGCTGATCTTGATGAGGTTCTAGAGATGTAATTCTAGGAAATGTGTTTAAAATGAGGACGCTAGTCTAACCGGAAACTATTTTGCACGCTCTGGTTAGCTTGCTTCTTTGTCTTTCTTATTCATAGACCATGTGCTTGCTTTCTATCATGGCATGAAAGTGCAGTGTAGTTCACGTTATGCGCCAATGTTTCTATGAGTATTTGTGAGTGTATGTCTTAGTCATTGTCTTATGGAATGATCCGCATTTTTGTTAGCTAACCAGACACACCCAAAACTAGATTTTACATCAGATGGAAAAATAGATTTTCGTGTCTGTGTTGCAAAGTGAGGACAGGGATTTAACAGATTTAACGCTTAATCTCTAACGTAAGGGATTAATCATATTTTGTATGGTTTGCTATGATGATTTACTTTGAGGCTTGCCGGCGTAGAATGTCTGCAAGTGTTCAGTGAAAACGAAAAACAGGCTTTCCTACCTTTGGGTCTTGTTCTGTGGCTTCATCATGCTGTTAGCAGTCATTGTGAGAGAAACTAGCTTCCTCATTTTCTGCGTCACAATCAAGGCCCTCCCCTTTTGTTTCCCGGTATTCTCCAAAATTCCAAATCATCGAACTTATTTTAGTTTTAAATCAAAAATAGCGTTTCTTTTTTATTGCTGTACATTGCATTTTATTTCTGTGCTTCTGTTTTTTCGTAGGTTTATTTTCTCATCTTCCAATAACTTGTTTGTTTTTAGTATCTTTTTCGTTTGTTTTAAGGTCAGATGTTTGAAAACCATCTCTTTTTTTGTACATTACTTGTGCTTTAACAATCACACCATACAAGTAATTGAATATTAAGTCTTAAGGTTTAAAAAAAAACACAGTGAGAAGGCTGTGTACAGAATCACAATAACTGAATCACACTTGACACGATAAATGGCTGAAACAAACAGCTTGTTTTCCACACTGCTGCCAGCGCAGTCCACACCTATTTACCCGCGAGTGTATTAGTTGGTGTTTTCATCAAGAAAACAGGTTATATTGTGCAAAACATACAACGCCTATCATTGAAAGATAGTGAAAAAGCAAACGTAGGTAGTTGTTGTTAACAATACATCTGTCCTTCATGTTTAGACACAGCATGAAGGTCGCTGTGAATTTGAGCGGATCCAGTGCAACGCCTGCCAAACCTTGATCCTTCGTACAGAGAAGGATCGACATAATGAGAGAGAATGTGAGGCAAGAACTCTCAACTGCAAATACTGCAAAATGACCTTCAATTTTAAAGACATCAAGGTGAGAGAGAGATTATCTTGAGTAAAGTGGCTGATGCTGATGAATGAACACACAATAATATTATCCTTAATGGTGTGTTTTAGGCCCATGATGAAATCTGTCTGAAGTTTCCCTTACAATGCAAGGACTGTGGCAAGAAGAAGATCCCAAGAGAAAAGGTCTGATCAATTAAATAGATTACTTACTAACTTTCCATATACATTTGTATCTGATGTACTTGGTATGGTAATGCTTCACAATGTCTTCCCTGAACAAAACTATAAAGCTTGCCTCTTTACACTGTACATAAGGATTTATAGCCTAAACAAACACTGAACACCTGTGCCATAGAAAACATAGATTTTATGAAACAGAAGCAATAGACAGAATATCTATATTACTAAAAATGTGCCATTAAACTGGATAAAATACTAGGAAAGCAGACTACTACATAATCTTCCATATATCTGACCCACATACTGATCATCTTGTCTCTAATGGAGGTTTGAGGAAATTGTGCCACAAATTTTCCCTTTATGGCCACATAGATGCTTTCAGACCAAGAATCCTGTGCTCCACTTTAGGTTTGAGTAGATGCATGTTTGGTGCTCACGGTTCTTTTGTCCATTCTACCCTCAGTTCAATGATCACAGCAGAACCTGTGCCAAGTCAAAGAGCGCCTGTCCATTCAGTGAAGTGGGCTGCAAATCAGTGGTATGTATGGTCATTTGAAAAACATAATGCTTTCATTGTGTTATTTTCTGACATAAATACAATGCTTTAAAAAAAAAAAAAAAAAAAAAAAAAGCGAAAATATGTAAAGGAATACTTGAACATTTTGGGAAATACACTTATTTGTCTTTGTCATATATGACACCACCACCACAACAAATTTAATAGCTATAGGTTTTTGACGGCCAATATAGCACATCTTAGACAAATTGGACATTGCAATTTTTCATAATTTTTAAGCTTACTAGAGACCAAATTACTAATCGGTTAATATTGAAAAAACCCTTTGTTTCATTCTTATCCATCCAGTTTAAAAAAGACAAAACATAACAAGAGCTTTAGAGATGGCCCTTCTGCGTCCAGTCTTGATGCTAAACTAAGTTAAATGCCCCCGTGCATTAGCTTAATTTAGCATACTGGTATGAAGTTATGATTTGTGCTAAAATTACTTTGGCCCTAATTATAAGAGCAGCTTAACAATCTTTGTTGTGATTCTCAGATAGAGAACGGGAAGCTCAGTGACCATGAGCACAGCAGCACCATGGAGCACTTGCGTCTGCTGCTGCCCATGGTGCTGTCATTGATTCGGGCACGTCCAGAGGCTCCTGGTCCCGGGGAGTGGCAGGAGGACTCTGGTCTGAGCCTATACAGGGCTCCTGAGGAGGGAGATGCTATGGGCACCGGAGCTGCAGCTTCTGCACAATCCGTGGACCTGGAAAAAAAGGTCTGGTGGTCTTAACGATTTTAATGCTATTTGGTAACCACTGTTGTTAATAGGTGTTGAATAAAGATCTAAATGAATTTGTTGTTGTCTTCCGACAGGTGAACGCTTTAGAAAACATTGTATGTGTCCTGAATCGGGAAGTGGAGCGCAGTTCAGTAACATTAGAGGCTTTCTCACATCAACATCGTTTAGACCAAGAAAAGATCGAAAATCTGTCCAACAAAGTACGGCAGCTAGAGAGAACGTTGACTATGAGAGACTTGCAGCTGTCTGAGACTGAACAGATGCTTCGAGAACTCCAGTTCTGCACTTACGATGGAATATTTGTTTGGAGAATCTCTGACTTCTCTCGTCGCAGACAGGATGCTATGGCCGGTCGAACACCTGCAATGTTCTCACCAGGTAAGATAAGACAAAATCACCACCCAGCATTCATTTGAAACATGTGGCACATTTTATGTCAGAGCTTTAAGGTTATTTACCTGACCTTAAATCTTGGCATGGAGACAAGGGACATTCCACTGAACCACATTCTTTTCATCCTTTAGGGAGTGTTGAAGTCACTCCTACTTTAATGATGTTTTAAAGCTCTGATTACAATCTGGATTCTTCCTTTTTCTCATTTAGCATTTTACTCCAGCAAATATGGCTACAAAATGTGTCTGAGGCTGTATTTGAATGGTGATGGAACAGGTCGAGGAACACACCTTTCACTCTTCTTTGTTGTCATGAGGGGCAAGTGTGATGCTCTGCTCAAATGGCCATTCAGTCAGAAGGTAGGAGACAATGTAACCGAGGTGTCCGCTCATTTTTAATACATAATCGCTGCAATAAATGGAGCCGATTAAGCCAATGTCCTTCTCCTCCTCATTCCCCAGGTGACTCTAATGCTCTTGGATCAAAACAACAGGGAGCACATTATAGATGCTTTCCGCCCTGATGTCACCTCCACTTCCTTCCAGCGGCCGATCAGTGAGATGAACATCGCCAGTGGCTGCCCGCTGTTCTGTCCACTGGCAAAACTGGCTTGCAAGAGTCCCTATCTGAAAGACGACACCATTTTCATTAAAGCCATTGTAGACCTCACTGGCTTATAGAGTGCAGACTGTGGAAGATGCACATAAAAAAACAAACTAATTATAATAGATATATTTGTACAGTATAGTAAAATGTGTTATAATCTATTATATTATATGTGACCATAATATTGCAAAATATGTGTGCACACTATACATTAATATATACTCAATATAGAGCTGATATAAGATGATATGAGGCATATAACCATGAATGAAAATATAGCTAATAACTAAATAAGAAGATATGTATTTCCTAATAATGGTTTTGGTATATCAAACGTATAAAAATCACAATATACAATATGTGCAAATTTAACCAAAAATGTAGAAAGATCAAATTCTATTATTTCCAATAACAAGCATGTATATCAAGTAAAAGAGGTGGTGCACTTTTATATGTAAACATGTAACTACAAATGGCTGTAATTAGCCAAGTTTTCTCCACCTGGATGAGCCACATTATAGTTGTCTTTAAGCTGTATCTTAACCATCAGTAATATCAAATGCCTTGAATACATTTTCATATAAAAGAAACCTACTTGTTGCTACTGGGTCATGTTCAATGTTATTTAGAAATCCAGAATATGTGCATTTTGACGGAATATATACATCAGTGCATATGTTTGCATGCATGATTTTCTGCTATCAACTTCAACAGCTAGGCTATTACTCATTCCAGGCAATACACAAATCTGCCTCCATCTGTCAAAACCTTTTCAAAAACTTTTTATTGACACTGCTGTCGTAGGGTTATTTATGATACTTGAAGGTGTTTTCTGCTACACTTGCAGCAACTCAAAACTGTCACCACATTTGCAAGGGTGTTGGAAGGCAACCACAAACTCAACGGTTGGTGTAATTTTAAAACAAATGTAGGTATCAGAAAATGGGCTCAAGTCATCAAACAAGGGGAACTCCACTAATTACAAATAAAGTTCAGTATAGATACATGAAGTACTCTGCCTACTCAACACCGTTTAATGTATGTGGCTCTAAAGGAGTTTTGTCAAGTCTAAGAAAGCACTATCCTGTTTTATGACTATAGAAGCGTATGGTCTGATTTGTAATTTGCTGCTTGAATATTTGGAGGTCAAGTACTAAGTTAATTAAGAAAATGTAAAGGACATGACGAAAAGATCAATGATGCAAGACTGATGCAAAGAAGTACTTGTGAATAATTGAATTTTTTTTTAGTTTTTTTTACATTTTTTCAACTAAATTTAGATTCATCAGCCTTCATGGGAAGCTCTTAAATTCCCAAGTGCACAGTATTGCAGATACAGATCAGCAGTAAAAGAATGAATTGAAAAATTTCCCTTCTAGAGTAGTTGGCGAGTCTCATTCTTAGATAAATGCAAAGCAGCTCTCATTCTTACAACACCAAACCTGGCAAATGTCACTCAACTAACACCCTAATGTCGCCAACACTGAGCTCTGTGAGATTGTGCTTCAGCTATATGCAAACATTAATGATTAATTGTGAGCTATTGCAACATTTCATGAATGGATTTCCAAAGAAATTTGGCCAACACATTCAAATTCCCTGAAGGGTGAACAGTAATAACACTGGTTCTTTTAACTTTAAGCGTAAAAAAAATAAATAAAAATTTTAGTTTGTTCAGCTTGATTTAAAGCCAATATCCATTCCCCCCTACCACAAAGTAGCATGTTAGCCAATGTTACCATGCTGCGCTATGTTAGCATCTTAGTGTTAGCATTTGCAGCCTCACAGATCAGCTGGTGTGGCTACAGGGGTTTGAATTCAGTTTTAAGTGCCTCTCTAACAGATGTCATATCAAAACCAAATCAATCAAAAAATCTGGGGCTCGGTGTTTTGTGTGTGTGCATGTCTTTTTTGTCTGTTTTAACAGTTTTCTGAATACATTGCATCGAAACCACCGTGACTTTTCAGTTTTGAATAAATGTTTCAGAGTAGCTCCACCTGATCTGAAACCTAAAATGAAACTTAATCCGTCTGTCTAAAACTGTGGTGACTCAATACTGCTGTGATGGAGTTATGGTGCACGGAAATTCTCTGACACTACAAAACCACATTTTAGTTTTGTTCAAAGGTAGGGAAAAAAAGTCAAAATTCAAGTGGAATTTTGTCTTTCATATGCAACCCATATCAAATAGGTGGTTAATGCATATACGAGGCCAAGGGTGTCAAAATCGTTGTGTTTGTTGAAGGATGGTCTTTGGCCAAGCCTGAAATGTAAATGAAAGCGCTGCTGGACAGATGCAAAGCAGCACATGGCCATCTCAGGCTATCTGACACCACCCACCACTCATCAACTGCTTGTTTTGCCATGAAATAGTCTACAGACATTCATGGTCCCAGTAGTATGAACCTTCCTGACCGATCCCATAATTTTTTCATCACTACCACCAGGGTGACTTGACTTTTAGCAAAATATAACAACTAATGGATGGATTGCCAGTAGATTAGGTTATGATGTTTGAGGTTAAAGTTTCAGTCAATATACAGCAAAATTATTGCCAACTATTTTGATAATTGATTAATCATTTGTCATAGTTCCAGCTTCTCATATCTGTTTTATGTGGGAATTTTCATCATCGTCTATCGTTATACTATACTGTGCTGATTAGCAAGGGTTGATATGTTAACAAGCTAAATTAAGATGCTGAACATAGTTGAAATTGTATGTGCATGTGCGCATGTTGTCCTGCGTTGTGGAAAGGCAACATTGTTGAGTGGCTTTATTTTATTTTATTTATTTATTTATTTAGTTCCTTTTTAATCGGAGCAAAGATTTTTTTTCTAACTTGTTTTTTTTAAAACTGACCAACTTTGGTAATTACACAAAAAGTGACAAGAAAGTTCTTGCAAGTAACGCACTCTCTGTCCAAAAACTGCACAAGAACATAAGTTTTTTGGAAAAAGGATTTTAATCTGACACTGGGACATGTGGCCTTTAAGGACATGCTTTTTTATTTAAGGGGAATAGGCAGTTAACATGATCAATGGCGCTACAATAAAAACCACATTAAAAATGTCAAAGGGAACCATGAGGGAGATCATGACTTATTACACACATTTGAAAACAAGGACCATACTGCTGGCAAGAGTCAACTGGTTCAGTTCTTGAAATCACAGAGATTTCTTTAAAAATAATGCAAATTTTATTCAAAAGTTTTTTAAACAGAAAGCCTCCTACACCTGGGAATCACCATGGAAACACATATCTACCAGGTAAAGTACCTGAACCTTGTACTGGTTTAACAAACTAAAAAACATTTTCGGTCTTCGCTTGTTATGTGTTTTAGTTTTGTTTTCATTTGAGTGATAAAAATAAAAAGGACTTTTATTCAAACTATTAGTATGTTCTGTGTATGATGAAACATTTCAGGACTTGCAGGTTGAACAAGGGTCAGCAGCAAGTTTTTTCCACTTTTTACATCAGTGACAATGATACAGATTTTAATGTGCATTTTAAGATAGAGCGTTGATAATGCTTTTAAAAATGAATCTGATTTTACCAATGTTAGTCGAGAATCTACTTTTAAGGTGTATCACACATATTATGTCCAAATTTAAATTTAAATCTTAATTTGTGTGATTTGACATGTCCATGATATTCTACCTGTTTATCTATTTTTCTTTATTGTTGCTCATGTTGTTATTGTAAAGGACAATGTACAATCTGTTCTTTAAACAGCTTTAATATCACTTCCAATTTAATTAATATATTTATTGAACAGTGTATCAATATTTTAAAAAAATATTAGTAAATTAAACAATTAAATTTGTGTCATGTTAATATAATAATTATCTCCCAAAGTATATATCCTATAAAAGGATATATATATGTATATAAATAAGTTAGGTAACATACTTGTTCTAATGTGGACACGATTTAATAGAATGAAATCTGTCTTTGAGATTCTTGAAAACACAACAAATTGCCTGTCACGTAATTACGAGGAAAGAAAATCATTTTTTTAATGAAAAAGGTCCGGTAGGCAACGGTTTCTGTGATTTAACCTCAGTCTTTTGACAAACTTAAAGGGTTCGGGTTTGTGCAACTAATGGATGATGGTGTTTAAATACATTTTTACATAATATAGGCCCAATAACAATTCGCTACACAAACAAGAATTTTTGTTCACAGTCATGCTTCACGCAAACTGTTCCTCAACAAATATTGTAGGGTAAATTACTCAATAATTCCACGTTTAATGGAGCAGCAGTAATGAATCATTTCTAGGACACAAAAACAATAGGATGGGACATCATCAAAAACCAAGGCAGACTGCAGCAAATGCAGCTCAATGTCTATTTCCCTTTTGGTTTTAAATGGGTTGATTAATCTCTGAAAACTGGGTTTATAGGTTATTTATACTCAAGACATCAAATGGATATATCCATTAACAAGGGAAAAAGATTCTGAAATCATTTTCAGGTACAGCACTTTGTCTCTGATAAGCAGGACATGCCACAACCACGATGATAAGGTGCCATCACTGCAGTACATTTACACCTCAGGTCCACGAGTCCTGTCTGACCTGCTCAGATGCAACATTAATGATAAAAACAGACAAAAACCATCTCTTGGGACAGGTTTGAACATCTGTCTTGTGCGTAAAGGTGTCAGCGCCACACTATCTCTATCTGAAGTAACATTTCATTACAACAGCGACACAGGTTCTGTCCTTCGTTGGGGCAACAGTGCCCCCTTGTGTCTCACCCTGAGTCTCATAACCTCTCTTCTCCTGTCAGCTGAAGACACTGAGCACTGCTGTAGATCACAACTCTGTGAGCTCCAGCAAGACCACTGACTGTAACCACACTGTACATATACATGGAGTGCATATATATTCACACCACAGAGGAAAAAGGTCAAACTTTCCCCCCCTCTCCCTCCCGCTGAGTGTTTTCCAACCTGATTCATGGTTTTCCATTGACATTGCTGGAGGACGTGGAGTTCTTGTTGCAGCTCAGCCAGGACGACAGGAGACCACGGGGCCTTGGTGGACGGGCGGGAGCCTGCGCTAGACGGACCATGCGCGGTGAACGCCACACCTTTATGGTAGAGTCATCGCTGGCGGACAGCAGGAGCTCCTGGTCAGCAGGGCTGAATGCCACCGAGTTCACCACGTCATCATGTGCAAGCCGTGCCAGGCAGATGTTGTAGTGACGGTCCCAGATGTAGCCGTGCTTGTCTTCAGCTCCACTACAAGTAGGACAGTGGATGCATAAGTCAGTACAGCTTTCACAGAGAAAGAATTTCAGCACTGCTTCCGTCTGTCATGACAACTGCTACAACAGAAAATTACTTTCAATATCGATTGACCTTTAAAATCAACCGTGGGACGTTCTCACCACACATGCTTTGGCCTCAGTAATGCCACATCTAGTCTGTACTGGACTCAGTCTTACATAATCTTGAAAAATTACACATTGTTTAAAAGTCTCCCGATTGAAGCATTTTAGGATCCTATTATGACTGCTGACAATGAATTGGTTCTATTCTACACAAAATGTATGAAGACGTATATTCTGTATATTTTCTTCACTTTCAACCACTTTTCATTTCAACAACCTCATTTTTTTTTTTGTCAAACTGTGATTAAATGTTTTTAATTTTGTTGCCTTGCCTGGAGACCAAGATTATATGTTTGTGCAGTATAAACATACTTAATATACACGTAAATTATGCATCTGTAATAACAAAACTGTCAAGGATATTGGAGATGGACAGTTTGATAGTTAGTTGACAAGTACCTTTCTTTTGTATCTATTATGCTCATATTCAAACTAAATTTCAAACCTTCTTCATTATAAAGGTTACAAATCTTTTAAACTTCTCCATAAATTATTAGTTATTATGTGTTTTTATTGCGGTCCCTCAGTTCCTCTGGGACTCAACCTTGGAAATTAGGCTAAAATACTTGATATTCCAAGTTTTTCTCCTCAGTCCCATCTTCTACGTGTGTGCTCTTTCACAGAAATATTCTGTACCTTTACTTCTGTAAATAAATTAGCAAAATTAGTGCTGTCATTTACACAAGCTGCAGTTTAACATCATTTTAAAACCGTGTCTCTCTCATTCACAAAGCAACATCAAAACTGCTCTGTTGCTTTTTCTGCTGCTAAAAGTAAGTGGCATCATAAATAGATTCATTTTACAAGATGTAAGCTTTCAAATTGTGGTAGGAGGTTTTCCACTCTATCAGTATCACTTCGCTATTTGTGATGACCTCGTGTTGAATGTGTCAAAGCTGCAACTGAAAGATAAAATATTTCAAAACATATCGTTTTTTTCCCCCATAACAATCCATCACTCACCTGGCAACAAAGTCTCTGCTGACATCAAGAAAGATAAAGAAGCACTCGTCATTAGGCGTGAAGGCTCGGTGAGCGCGCAGACTCCTTCTCTCCTCCCTCAAACTCTTCAGATCGATGACATGCAGGTCGATCTCCTCAGCGATGGGAGGTGGAGACATGGGGTCAGAGATCACACATCCGGCTGGCCAAGCCCGGCTGTTCACGTAAAGGTACCTGATCATAGAAAGGAAGGGAGTAAAGTTAGAATTGTAAAGGCATTTTCAATCTGCAAAGACAATAGATGTTGCTACATGGCCACAATAACACAGATATATCCTGTTATTTGCATTAAGCTTGTATTGAGTGCCATTAACAAGAGTTTTTAGGTTTGGAAAATAAAGTGTATTGATGCATTACATGGCAAAACATTGGACAATGCACACATTAGATTCAAATGTGAAAAATGAACTCATTGTCTAAGATCATGGCAATTATACAGTCTCCACTCGACTGTTAAGGCGTGGTTGCAGGGATTTTCCATTGCCACTCATCAGTGAGGTTGAGCTCTGACAGAAGATAAAACCTGGCTCACAGTTGGTGTTCAAATTCATGTTGATGAGGTTGAGGTCAGAATCATTCAAAATCTTCCAGGCTAATCTCAAAAAACTATTTCTTTATGGACCTGGCTGTGCGATCAAAGCCATGTTCAAATTAAAACATTAAACTGTCAAAAGGGACTTCCCCAAACTGTTGCCACCAGATTCAAAGTGTAATTATTGCAATTGTGTGCTGTAGCAAATGGAATTAAAGGTCAAACCGTACAAAAAGGGCAGGGTTGTAAATATGCAGCCATAAAGTATATTTTCTACATTCAATAGCCATAGTATTTACTTACCTGTGGTCTGGAGAAAGGCCCATACCGATGATGTGTCCGTGGATATCAATGACGTGGTCCAGGGAATCGAAAAACTCATCTGAACTTCGCTCTTCGCCAAGCACAGGACCAGAAGTTGTCATCTGGTCGGGTTTGATCAGCTTAATACCTGGAAAGGAAGAGCAACTAGGACATTAGAGGTGATAGAATGTGTATGGTTTTTATTACACAGAATTTCATAAATGTGTTACAATCTATTTGAATCATATCAGAAAAATCTGGTTTAGTCCCCAAAGCTTGGAAACAACTATACCTATCTGGTGAGGGGAGTATGTAAGGCTGCCAGTGGTGAAGAGTAAGTAAGTTTTGTCCTCTCCTTCCCCGGACTCAGAGGGCTCAATGAGGCTGGAGTCAGGTGCTTTCGTGTGAGCTCTCCCCATCATCTTGGCCACTTGGGTCTCGATCTCCAGCTCCCTGGGCCCTACATTTTTACGACTCTGACAACAAAGATGAAGAAGAAAGAAAAGGAGAAAAAACTAATAAAGAGCAGTATCAACTTTTTTTTTAAAAATGGTCCAAACTGCCAGAGGGTGTCACATCCAGCTCACCTGTCTAACATGCTCCAAGGGTGAGATGGTGGACTGAGGGAGACGGGTAGTGGAGAGGCCGTGACACCTCGCTTCCCTTTGGCACTCCTCTTCCTCGTCCTCGTCATCCTCCTCACTGCCCGAGGTTCCCAGGTCAAAGAGGAGGGGCTGGTGCTGCTGTTGCTGCCCTTTCTGCCTTCGAGCCTGAGACTGAGCCTCGTAGTCCAATAACAAGTCCGGGTTGTCATGACGACGGCAGTGGGCCACCATCACCGTGCGGATGGTGCTGGCGTTGATGTTCTGGATCTTGAAAAGGCGTTTGACCACATTGACGTTCTCCGATTCAATATCCTGTCACAGGAAATAAAAAGGATTGCTGTAATTTCTTCCTGTGTAAACCTCTTCCTGTCTGGGCTATATCTATACAGCTTTTGATTGACTAATAAGCTGTGACTGCTGCAGTGGGTCTCACCTGGAAGGCTTTATTGAGCCAGAGCACAGAGCAGGAGGTCATGTTGCCTATCCAGTGCAGGTTCCCAGAGATGAGGTGGGTCTCGTTCAGCCAGCAGCCAAACACGTCGTACGGCTTGTTCCTCACCCGTGACAGTAGTGTGTAATTTTCTGTGATGGTGAGAAAAATGGAGCAAGTAAGAGATGAAAATGTAGCTGCTAAAAGAGCTGTGTCAATGCTTTATTACGGATGGTTCCACTTTTTGTCAGATCAGTTTCTGGCCAGTCTACAGCTGTAACACTTTGTGGCACAGACCACACCATTTTCATTTCACTTAATATAATTCAAAGAGGCTGAAAACATATTATAATGCTGCTGATCAACACACAAGAACCATTTAAGAGTATGTTTTCAGCAACATGAAAGACATCTGGGATACACTGTATTTTATAACATAACCACAGACCATTATTACTCTATCACAGGAGTATTGTAACTTATACCATATCATATCATACGTGTATCATATGTGTGTACATGCTATTTGCCACATATTTCATTTATATTAATCTTAGGCTACATCAAGCCTAAGAAATACACAGCTGTTTGAGGTCAAAATAAATATGAACACCACTAATCTACAAGGTTGTCACACATAATGATGAAAACTTTGTGAGAGGAAAAGCTCCAACATAATATTTGTGTGAAATCTAAAAACTAACTCGGGACAGGAAATGATTGGTTCCTACCCAGGCTGATGACTGCAATTTCCCCAGAGGAAGAGTGGTGTGGGCCCAGGTAAACACCGGACACGAGCAGCAGGCTGTCATCTGCATTGAACTGGGAGAACTGGGTGTAGCCCCAGTTGAACTGGCGCATGCTGGAGCTGTGCACCAATGAGATATTACCATCTGGCCGCTCTGTGTCCCACAGCTGCTCAGAGGAAGGCAGAGGACAAGTTTGGAAATGCACGAGTTGATGAAGATGCTGCTGGTAGTTTGCACATTTATCAGACAAGGAAACAATTTTGAAAACTGAACAGTATAGTGCTGTCTCATCCCTTGCATGTCTGTTGCATGGAACATAACTGGTGGAGTAAACAGTGCATGAGCAACACAGATGACATCAAAAGGGACTATTATATCAGAAAAACTGCAGTTATTTAATCACTGTTATTAACTATATATCATATTGAATATAGCTGCACTTTTTTATATTATATAATATAAAAATATTATATTTATAAAATAAATTATTATATATATATAGTCGATATATATATATAAATTATATATATATATATATATATATATATATTATATATATATTATTATATATATATATATACTATATTTGATCTATTTTTAAATTCACCTATTGTAGCTTTGCTTCTGACTTGTGCTCTTTTGAGCAGGACTAACCAAATACTGACCACAATCACTTGTCACTGAGTAAAGTAAAATACCTTAACAGTGCAGTCTTTGGAGCAGGAGGAGAACCGGTGACCCTTGTGAGAGAAAGCCAGGTGGAGGACTTGGTCACTGTGCTCTCTCAGTGTCTGAACCTCCACACAGGGGATGCAGTCAAACAGACGCTTGAACTCCCTGAACCACGACACAGCCGCTGCATAAATGAAAATATTAATAAGTTATTCAAAACTTCACCCCGGTATGTTTTTGTGATAAATAATTGTCGTCTGTTAATTCCCCTGTGAAACACATAGTTATGCATATTTACATGGGTGTCGAGGTACATAGCGGGGGATGCGGTAGTAGCTGTAGAACAGCTCTCTCCACAAGAACTCATCTCTAGAGACAGCCAGCCACTGTCTACAGGTCAGACCAGCTCTTAGCACGGCATCATGGGGCAGACGCAGGAAGATCTCCAACACCAGGCTGTCTGGCAGAACTGGGCCACACTCCATAATAACATCCTGTGCAACACACACACATACAAATGTGCCCACCACAGTTACATGTGTGATGTTATGTGAAAGCAATGAATACCATTGAACAAACCACTCGCTCTTTTTGTTTCCCCTTACTAGATACCCTGTGCAGTATTTTATACACATTCATTTTACACACAAGTTCTCCGGGCATAAACAAAACTTAGCTGTAGAGCACGAGTTAGTCGTCACTGACCATGGCCACAGTTTAGTCAGGAATCAAAACACTGTCACCTAAAATAAAGATGCATTTTTTTCTAATATAAGGCTCTAAGTTATGATTAGTTTCAGTGTTTATTAATCTGCTGATTATTTTCTCAGTTCACTGATTAATCGTTGGTCTACTGAATGTCAGAAAATTGTGAGAAACTTTCAAACGTTCCATCAATTGCTTCGCTGTCAAAACTGCAAAACCCATTCGAGACATTTGATTTAGGCCATTTTGCTGAAAAACAACTGAATTAATCTGATTAATTCGCTACTGATCAACTTATCGATTCATTAACTAATCATTTCAGCATTATAAAAGATATCATGAACTGCTCTGTTTATTTATTCCATTTTTAGAACATGGAGTCTGATTGAGAGCACAATCACTGTTAAAGAAAAGGTAAATATATATGCATTTTAAGCACAGACAAAGAAAACACACATTAAAAAAATACTAGTTTCTAGTTTAGCTCATTCCATCTGCATGAAAAAGACATTATAAAATATATAAAACATGACGGTTTTGTTTTTCTGGATCTGTGCACTCATAAATATCTCAAGGCCCCACCTCTACAGTCTGAGACTGAGGGTTTAGCCTCCTGGTGTGTGTTACAGTGCACAGACTGAGCTGAGCTGAGCTGAGCTGAGCTGAGCTGCCCATGAAAATCATCACCAGTGTGTCACTGGACATGTCGGCGCATCTGAGGTTGACTCGAGGACTTAAAGCTTCTCCCTGGGATAAATCCTGCAGAGTCTCTGCTGGATCAGAGCCACGTTAGCGTGGCATTTGCTCAACTACAACCCGAGAAATAACATAGGGTAACACAGTAAATTCACCGTGAACTAACCCTTTATCAAAATGAACCAAAACTCTTCTCAAGCTGTGAGCACGTCTACTCGGCTCGTCTCAGCTGAAGCAGCCGCCGGGTGAAGATGACCTTACATGGACATTTTTGTCGCCGAGCGTAAACACGAACAACAAGTAACTGTGTTTACACCGAGAGCAAACTGCACAGGCTCCACACCGACCTGTGAAACACTAGCGAGATATTTAAAAAAAATCTGACAGACAGCGGCCGCCTGTGTGTGTTTGCCGATCAAAGTCGGTTAGTTTACAGCTAGGCTAACCAGCGATGTCCACCGAGCTAACGTTAAGCTAGCTTGTTTTCAACTTTCAGCTGCGACTGACGATTTGATTTTGACGGCGAGCGGCTTCTGGCATTGATCGGAGCTGTTTGTAGCACGAGTTACTCGCCTTGGCTGAGAACAAAGGTGATGACATTAACTGTGACCCACCTGCTGGGATCAGAGTATATAGGAAGAGAAAATCAAACGGCTAGCTAGCGCGAAAGGCTAGCCACAGAGGAATGACAACAATCCTCCGGCAGCGGCGACAGGCGAGACCCTACGAGCAGATCCCAGAACCATCGATACAGCGAGACCCTACGAGCAGATCCCAGAACCATCGATACAGCGAGACCGACTCAATCTATCCAGCCTTTACAGCTGATGCTTTCTTCTCGGTGAGCAGCAGCCTGAATCATTTCAGCCACACGGAGTGCTAACTTTGGTTTAAATTTACTGTCTTTTTATTTTATTTGATCTTGGTTTAAAATATGGTTTTGGGCGAGGCTACTTTATATATATAAAAAAAACTTTATTTAAATCAAACGATAGAAGCAGTTCACCAGTAGATAAATAAAAATAAAATAAAGTAAAAATGCTCAGTATCACTGGCTTTTAGTTACTGATGCATTCATTTATTCGTCATTGAACTACTTGATGTACTCTGTCATCTATTTGTTGAATATAATTTTTATCAATAATATTAGTCTGCCAAGTAAACAAAACTTTAATAATAATTTGTGGTGGGGTGAATGTGTAATATTTCTCTCTGAAATAAAGTGGGGTAAAAAAAAACTAATTTAGAAAGATTACAAATATCTCAAATTTGTTTGTTCTAAACTACAGTACTTGAGTAATTGTACTTAGTTACTTTCCACGTCTCACTAAAAGATGTTGGGGTAATGGTCATCAGTGCTATATTACATAATGAATGAAATGACAGAATAAAATGTGTACGACAGTAAAGAAACAACATCTGGTTTCTATATTTGTTACACACTAATTTCAACTTTCAGGCATATGTTAACATAGTGAAGACTGCGGTTTAAGAAGTTATTATGTCTTTATTGTTATGTAAACAAATTATATCATCATATCTGTGATGAAAAATTTTCTCAAAAATATAACTAATACCTTTTAATGCAGTTGTTTTATGTAAATGCTCATGAACATGGAATGAAGAGATCCCTCATCATTAATTTATACACTGTCCTGCTCGTAATCATTCTGTTCCTTTTGTTTTGTACACATGCAACCAGTCATACGATACAACACATCTCTGTGTGGTGGCTCTGAGTTCACTGACACCACAGTGAGCATCACGACTGAAGAAAACACTGTGTCATTGGCTTGTTCACACACATCATAACACTGACTGCATGAGAGCAGCATAGGTGGACTCCAAGAGGAAAGAAAAAAATTAAAGTGGATCAATGCTGTGACACATATTCTCTGGTGAGTATTAAAACTTTTTCTTTGAGAGAAGACAAAAGTAGTAGTAACAAATTTTCAAACAGTTTTGTACCAAACTGCTTTTATCAACAGTGTGAACTGTGACACCTGCTTTCTCATAGACAGCTTTATTCTTTTCACCACAGTTATTTTTTTATTTTAGTGACGTAAAGTCAGAATACATGAAAATGGAGGATAGCATGTAAAACAGAGCATGATAAACCTGATAGGGGTAGGATCAGGTTACCTACAACAACATTATCTCAGCAGAACAGACTTGGCAGCAGTGAGGCCAATACTACAAACAGGTATTATAATAATAATAATAATTCCTGTCCATTTCCCTGCAGGATTGTGCCATGTGGCGAACTGGATAGTTTCTTGCTGTGGCTTCTCTGAGAAGGGCCACACAGCATCAGGATGTCTACAACAGTATGAAGGTGCTTCTCATTGTATCAAATGATACCTTTTCTAAATAATTGTCTATGTAGTTTTGATGGTTGAACAGACTTTGTTTTCCTCACCCAGGAAAGAAAGTGTGGACAGTCTCTGGGGATGAAACACCATCCAGTCTGAATTTTCCCTAATTCCTCACACCAGAATAAACCACCTGAGGCATGTCAATCTGTGTTGCTCTGCTGTTCTTATAATGATGACTTGTCTGAAAACTTCTTGTTGGGAAGCTGGATATAGTCTGATAGCTGACAAATGCAGCAGTGGCTCAGAATGACTTACATCTACTGTATGTACCAATCACCTATATGGTAATATAATAGAATAAATCTAATAAATGGTAGTTGAGATCATAATTATCTGTGTCATAAATGCATCTTTACATACAAGAGGTTTATTTTTCTCTTATGAGTGTCTGTTGTTGAGTGTCTGGCGTCATCATGTGGAAGAAAAAAACAACTGCAGGAGCCAATTTCCTGACAAAATAAAGGCAGAAAGCTGCTTTATTCACTAGGAAACATTGTTGAATTATAAGGTATTTAAATAGATAATTGCAAACTAAATTTTACATAGCAGTTACTCATTAGAAGATTTTAAATAAAAGAATTAATGAAATGAAAGTGCACATTGTAGATGATCAGCTGTTTACACGTGCGCATAGAATAAAAATTATTGCTTTAGTTCAACATTTCTGACCAACATAATGTGTTTGGCAGTGTCTTTATACGTTAACTTCTAATAGCCACTTTTATGTGCTACTTTATACTGAACTGATGAAAATTTTATGACCCATTTGACAGTTGATCATAACATCAAAACACACACAAACCACATAACACCCACAGTATGAATACTCCAAGAAAATAAAATGCACAGAAATTATGACAAGCACAAATTCGTTCCTAGGAACTGATGGGAAACTTGTCTGTGTGATAAAATACTCCTCATATATTCTGACGCAGGGTACACCACCTTAGACAAAACACAACTCTGTTGTCTTCATGTTCATTTGCAGTGCTGGCACATAACGGATAAATACACTCTCACCTGTGACATTTCAGAGTCTCCAATGCATTTAATGCACCTTTACTTGACACCTTCTGTCTTTGGACTCAGAGAGGAAAAAAAGGCAGACTTCTACTAATGGGTTTCATCGTCCTGGATGCTGCAGTTTTTCTGAACCACACATAAATAATGAAAAAATGGATGCTGAATGTAATATCATATCATATTTAATTTGAATAGAAGAAAGCACAAATGTATTTACATTCACATGTACAATAGCATACAATACAATTTTACAGTTACACAGTTCTCCAAAGTATAGTCTGTACAAGGTTAAAGTGACATTTCTCATTTAACAGTGAGGAACAATGCAGCTGAAACGATGTACACCAGTGGCCACGTCCCTTAGTTTCTGTACAAATCTCTGACTTTTCACCTGAGCTGGTGAGGATGTGATGTAAAACAAACATGATGTAAAAATGTAGAAATTATTGTTCTCTGATTTGTGGTGATCTTTGACACGTGTTCAGTTCTTGAGATTACACAGAGAAGTATTGATAACAAGTTCTTTCTCAAATCTGGACAGAGGAGGTTTTTCTCAGTATATTCCAGCTTCCAAATTACAAACAATAAAACGTCCCTCTGCTGGAGTTTAGTTACATGACCAAAGAAAGAAGTCATACAAAGTCATACAATCAATTGAAATGTTTTGTGAGATGCTTTACTGTCACATCAACTCATTTATTCCCTTGTCTCATCAGGAGCTCCCTCCTCTACAGCTCTAACCTAAAGTGCATCGTTGTTGCCCCCCTCCCCCCAGTGGTTCTGTCATCATAGCACCATGGTAGGGATGTGGTGCACCAGGGGCATTTGGTGCTGGTGGGGCATGGCCGTAATCTGTGGGGGAGGAGGAGACACCTGGGAGGGCACGTCGCCGCCAGAGGCCACCGGCTTGTGCCGTGCGCTCTTCTGGTGCGCCCTGAGGCCCGCCAGCTGGGAGTAGGCGCTCTGACAGACGTGGCACTTGTAGGGCCGCTCGCCGGTGTGCAGGCGGACGTGGTTGCGCAGCGTGGACGACTGGCTGAAGCGGCGGTTGCAGAAGCGGCACACGAAGGGCTTGTCCAAGGTGTGGATGCGCATGTGGGAGCGCAGGTTGCTGCGGGAGTTGAAGCCGCGGTGGCAGATGACGCAGCGCATGCGACCGGCGGTGGTCGTGGAGGCGGAGGAGGAGGAGGAGGAGGGGGAGCACGAGGAAGTGCCGTCACAGGAGTGGGAGTCATCTGGAGGAAGAAACGAGGAGGAGGGAGGTGATTGAAAGCCTGCACTACAGTGCACACTTTATGATACTTTTATTTTGAAAGTAAACCTTTACACTGTTTAAAAGACGACCTCTGATATCAAACCATGAAGACACTCACCATTCCTGCTTTTCTTCTGGTGCTCTTCATCTGTTCCTGGAACTCCAGGGATTCCCAGGAATGTGTTGTGGGTGTTTCCGTACCAGACAAGAAGCTCCTGGTCTGGTGGGATGGTCTGAGGGAGGAAGGAAACGGGTCAGATCACCAACATAAAACATCAACATTTCCCTCCGCTGCTGCTCTGCACCATCGACTTCACCCAATTATGAGCCACAGGTCTGTTCAGCCCTGCTTGTGACCAGCAGGAGGCGCTGTCCTGCCGGACATTTACACTTCGAGTGGCCCCTAAGTGTGATCCCCAGGAGCCACCAAGGACGCGCGTTGAGCTGCTCTCACCTCCACTGCCTTGTAGAAGATGCTGCTGCCGATCTGCACCACTTCCAGGTTTTGCTCCTGCTCGTTCCGGGCGCACTTGATGTAGGTCATCCAGCTGCGCTGATCCTCCTGGCTGGCATCGATGAAATAACGCACCGTGCCGTCTTCGTTGAAGACCTGAGCGCACGAGGAAAAGCGGCTCAGTGAGTTATGAAATAAAGTTATAAAACACTCGGGCTTCTGGAGAGCACATGACACATGGGCTACATCCTCGCGTCCATCAGTCCGTCTCCCCACAGGCCGCATAAGTGAAGTCTAGCTGTGGTCCATCGCAAACTCACCTCCCACATCAGGTTGTTGTTCTTGAGCAGATCCACGTGTTCAGGGGACAGGACTCTCCCCGTGAAAGGGCCCATCTCGGTTCCCGCTTTGATCCAGGTCTTGGAGAAGATGCCCAGACCTTCTCCAGGGATCGAGCTTTGGGCGATGATCACCTCAGTGGGCAGCACCAGGCTGGACAGCTTCTGCACCTCTGCAAATATAAAGAAGGAAATGTGAGAAAACTGGAGAGGGCCTGCGCAATTCATGATATTAGAAACACAAACAACGCGTGTTATATATCTTAAAAACAGGGTTTGTCCAACAGTGAGTAGATGCCAAAAGCCTCTGAGGACGCACGGTGGCTGGAGAAGTCCTGAAAGCGGCAAATGGACTCTGGAGTCTTATTTTAGTCACGAAATATTAAGCTACACCTTATCCTCCGTTTAATTCGATTATCTGGATGAATTGAACGTTTTTGTTGTGCAGAGAAACCCCCTTGGAAAGCATTTTTATCCGCACCAGAAAAGGAGGAAAAAGGGGAAAAAAAAAAAAAAAAAAGATCGTGCGATTCTTTAATGTCAAAATCAAAGATTTTTTTTTATTTGAGGCTGCGAAAAAGCCCGGCTGAATAGGGGTTAAATGGTCCTCTATTGCCCAGGGTCCAGCAATTTGTCATGCTTCAGATGTGATATTCATTAAAGTTTACTGGAAAAGAAACGGCTAATTCCAAATTCATTATCCTTTTAAGAACTTTGTAGCAATAAATTTGCGCTGAATGAAACGAGGACTTGTTTAAAAGACTGAGGAATTTCTGCAACAAAAAAATGGAAAGGCGATTAAATGGTTGACATGCAATGAATAGCATTAGATTTAGCCTTCACGGTGCATTATGCGAGGAACAGCAAATCTTTTAAGGAGAGAGAAAGAGAAAAGCTCCGGAGCCCCATAGCTGCCAAGAGAGGAAAAGAGACTGTCCGGAGATTGATGAATGCGGGATAAAAACCCGGGACATCTCGAAGAAAGGAAACCTTTCTCTCCTCGAGGTTTAAGTGGAAACTTTCCCAGGTCAAGCACAAAGTTAACCAAATGAATTTAATGCCCCGCGTCTTTCAATCAGGGGCAGTTACACACATAACAAGCCTCTGAACGCGGGGTCCCGAAGCTCTGCGAGGGTCAACGCGTTAAATGGCTCCAAATAAAAACAGCAAAGGAAGAAAAAAAAAAAAAAGAGTCAGGAAAACATCGAATAAATGTTCAGTTTCTTTGACAGGAGATCGAAGTTATATCATATGATGACATCTTCCATATGCTCAGTCAGCTGGTGTAAGCAGGTTATCTTTAAAATAAAAAATCCTAGTCAAATCATTATTATTCTTATAAAGTGCAATAAAGTTGTTTTTTTTTTTTTTTTTGAGCTAGGCCACAAAACCCGCAATAAAAACTTCCAACCGTGAGGAGCGAGAGAAATGAGCCGGGCCCTCGGTGCAGCCGCGGCAGGTGGACCTACCTCCGGCGAAGGACTGAGCCAGCACCTCCGCGGTGAACGCGGTCTTGGGGCTGCCGCCGCTCTGCCGCTCCTCCGCCAGGTGTTCGCCCAGCACGTTCCTCCACCTGCCGTACAGGAAGCTGTGCAGGATGTCCGAGGTGATCACGTCCGACAGCGAGCGGCTCGGACACTTAAATCCAGACTTGAGAGCCAAAGCGTCGGCGGGTAGCACGGAGCCCATGTTGCAAGAAAAAAAATTCAATAAACAAACAAACAAACAAAAAAAAAAAGAAGAAGAAGAAGAAGAGGGTGAAGAAAGAAAAGCCTTGGTGTGTTAAACAGCGGTGCAGCTGCAAGTAGAGCGATGATGATGATGAGGAAGAAGCAGGCGTGGACCCACAGAGCTGCTCCTCGGTCCGTCCCTCTGCTCCAGACTGTGCGTGAAGCTGCCTTGCCCGGCGGAGGGTCTCTTTATATAAGTGGCTGTGTGACCCCTGTCTAATTACTTATTAATGACACACCCCTCACGGTGTGGACCTGCCTGCTGCACCGCAACGAACCAGCAGAGACATTAAAACACAGCAAAGAGAGGGAGAGGGAGAGAGGGAGAGGGAGAGAGGTGGGGGCTAAACTTTATTTTAGTCATTTAGAAGCTGGACACTCATTAAATTTCATGCAAGGTTTTTGTGCAAAGCTGCAAAAGCATTCTGGGTAGTTTAATGATAATAAAGCTTTTTTTTTTTTTTTTTTTTTTTTTTCAATTTAAGATCGAAAAGCTGAAAAATGGAAAGTGCTTCAAAACATTATGGTGCAAACGAAGAGGCTGCGGTCTGTGGCCCACGTGGATCAGGTCAATTGTTCCCTACACGTGCACAACTAATAATAATAATAATAATAATACGAATAATAATAATGAGAAGAATAAAGCAGCAGAATAAATCTAGAATATATATATATATATATTTTTTTTTAAAGCAAGATTGCAGCTACAGTTTACACACAGTGATGGGTTGTGTCCACAGAAGTGGGTCATTGAGTCTGGGAGCTGCTCGCCCTTTTTTTTCTCAGGCATTTCATGCGGTGGTAATATTAATTTTTTTTTTAAATGTGTGTGTGAGGAGTTAGCGCGGGAATAACAAGAATGGAAACAAGCTCGGTGTGTTTTTTTGTTTTGTTTTGTTTTTCGCAGCATTGTTCACATGCAAAAAATGCAAAGCTGCTTTGACGTGGTTCACTTTTTCAAGCCCTTGTTGAGATATAAGCGGTTTAATATTCATGGATGTTCGGAGCCCCCTCGGTATTGTGACAACGTTTAGATGAGTATATACGGCCCCCTTTCTTCTCTATAGCCACAGTCCTCTGTGTTTTTTCCTCTCTCGCCCATTTTTCGGGCTTGATGGACTGGGGCTAAATGGGCAGTTTTCCTTCTTTTCCAGCAGAGAGGACATCTTTATTCCATCCCGGGCTCACAGGTTTCCTATTCAGCTCCCCTCCAAGTAATGTCAGGGCCCTGAAAAGTGCTGCAAATCAATCTTTCATGGTGTTTTGAGGGCAATTTGACATCCATGCACTCCTCTTTTCACTCCAACAACTACAAGGGGATTGTCCGAAAAAAAAAAAAAAAAAAAAACTTAAAAAAAAAACTGGGCAAGTTGTGCTCTCTTCTTTCTCTTTCTCTGGACGAATATGGACTATGGCAGTGTACTGGGAAAGAAGATATGGCAACTAAATACAATAGCGGAGAGTTTTTTTTTTTGGAGCAGCAGAGATAGTGAAAAGGCAAGGTGAGTGACAGGGCACGAAAAAAGATTACTGTGAAACAGCTGCTTTTTATGAGCGGGCCCCTCCTACGTTTGTCTCCTTTTCCCAGATGAAATTTCTCTGCTCTTTCAATGGGATTCTTTCTCATCTAGATTGATTTACATTTATAGCATTCATCGCACAAATCCGAGGTAAATGGCGGGGACAGAGGGGCGGGGCCGCTTCTTTATTAAAGAGGAATTAAATGAATTGAATTGGGGTAACGCATGGATTTGATTTGCTTATTTATGCATTAACCTGTGGCATTATTTGGAGCTGGTAAAGCCGCGGGCATGTCAGCAATAGCAAATCATCCTGCTTAGCTGTTCCATTGTAAAACTATTTAAGCCATTATTCTGTCCATTTAAAGCTTATCAATTTAATGTGGATGATTGACAATTATTGCACAAAGAATGCGGTAATTGTTTTATTTCAAAGAGCTGCTGGGAAACCTATCAAAGAGACGCGTTTGTTTGGGGATAAATAAGAGTTTACGCTGATCAGGACTGAAGCCAGCAGCCTGGACTCAACAGCCCCGATCAGGGTGAAAGAACACGCGGGGACATTTCTACTTAAACGACAAAATAACAGCGAGTAGAAGACAAATAAGAAGGAAATTAGGGATATTTAGACATTACTTCAAAGCTGCTTTTTTTTTTTTTTTTTAAAGTTTTCTTTCATGGGTTTTTCTGCTTTATAGTGAGAATTATAGAAAAAAAAAGTGGTGTCCTGCTAAAATAGAGGGCGATTTGCGTTGTTAAAACATTCGCAGTGTCTCTCTCTCTCTCTCTCTCTCACACACACACACACACACACACTGCTGCCTCCAACCAGCTGGGCGAAGAGAGGGCAGAGCCTCTCGGGATGCTCCGCAGGGTCATTAAAAACAGATTAAGGTAGCTGCCACAGTGTGGAGGAGACTGAAGATCCGCTTATCTGTTGCAAAGGTGAGAGGGCTGCAGTCCCTCCTCCCCCCTAAAAGCCCCCACCCCCCTTTCCTCACCCACTCCTCCGTCTCTCTCCCTCGTTGAACAGGACACCTGCTTGATTTGGAGGAGGTGTGTGTGTCCTTATTTAAACAAGGAAAACGTTTTTCAAATTGTTTTAACACTTTGTTGACTAAATTGTCAGACTAAGGGCAACCGGTCACATCTAATGACCTGATTTACTGCAAGAGAAATAAATCAAATAGAACAGAATAAAACCCCCTCCACTTTATATGTTCTATGTGAGACTGGTTGTATTTTCTCCCTTGGTTGTAAAGTAACTAAGTGCATTTACTCGAGTATTATACTTAAATAAGAATTTTAATTCAATTTTAAGCTGCTTTATAGTTTATAGAAAGATTTTTCTCTCCACTGCATTGACAGACTGCAGATTAATTTATATATACAACATATAATTGACTAATAAATAATGATGTAATGTGATAGGTTAAGCTTCCCAGTCCTATGTAGTTATAAAATGCATCAGTTATAATCTAATAATATAAGATATATTTTTCTGGAACCGATCACTCTGCAGTGAGTTTTCCTTTTGATGAATTATAATTATCGTAGATATTTTGCACCTTTAGTAACATATTGAATGCTGGATTTCTACATGTACAAGAATATTTCTACACTGTGATATTGCAACTTTTACTAATGTGAAAGACATTGGCACATTGAATTATTATTACAATGAAAAAATCCTGCATTTTAAAAGTTTATTCAGTTAGAATTGTCCCCACAACTATTATCAGATGTTCCTGTGGATTTGAGCCATAAAAATGCATATTTTAGAAGTTTATCATACAATGTTCAAGTTAAATCTTCGTTTGCAAAGTAACCAGTAACTGCTGCTGACAGACAGTTTCATCAGAAAAGTGTGAGTATGGGTATTCATTGGCAGAAAATGCAAATTAAAGGTAAATTATAAGGGATACTTTGTTAAAGCACATACTCAGCTTTTATTCTTCTCATAAATTGTGGTATTGTATTGAATATTTTGTCATTTTCCCCAGAGCATTAAAGCC
Source organism: Rachycentron canadum (assembly GCA_038496675.1). Taxonomy (NCBI): domain Eukaryota; kingdom Metazoa; phylum Chordata; class Actinopteri; order Carangiformes; family Rachycentridae; genus Rachycentron; species Rachycentron canadum. The sequence continues at coordinate 12,799,890 of CM076666.1, forward strand.
TTGGAGCCGCACTGTCCCAAACTTGAAGCATCCTGTATCCTCCTCTAAATGTCAGGATTCAAATGCTGCGGCATAAAATGACCCTGCAGGAGGAAGAGGTGTCCACAAACGACATTAATAATTATCGTGTGTCTTACCCTACGTCTGCGGACAACTACATTATCAGACGTTGGTCCACGTTGGACCACCAGGTCAGAAGTGTCCATGGGGATGGCGCCTTAAAAAGGAAGAGGATCAAAATCAAGGGCTGGATTTGGAAACAGCTGCACAGCATCAATGCAGGGGCTGGTACGGGGCCACGCAGGGTCCACTGTGGCAGCAGCCTCCCTGCTGAGTGCAAAGATGTGCAGTGACAAAAGCTGGAAGGAGCTGGAGGGGGTGGAGAGGAACATCTCGCTGGACAGGAGCCTGAGGGATGAGATGCTGCCACAGTTTACATGTGAAAGAAGGGAAATTATATACATAAAAATGTAATTTCGAGGGAATTTTATCAGTTGACTGACCTTGAATTTTCTGAGGATAGATACTTTTTCATTCTTTCGTATATGTCGCTTAAAAATGCTGGATATTGGAAATGACTGATACAGAATTAGATAAACACTTTTCCCACAAGAAGCACTGAGTAAATAACTTTTCATCACAAGACCAGAAACAATATTTGAGGGCATGTGCATTATGTGGTAGAATGATAAATATACATCCTGCAGATGGAGAAACAGTTTCTATTTGCTGTTAGACTGGCAGCTGTTTGCTGATGTGATGTAGTGCATTACAAAAATTAAAACTACATTTAATTAGGTGTAAAGTAAGAAGTGTTGCCGTTAGCATTAAGTAATGATAGCATAACAACCACAAGAGAGGCTTGCGGAAAATTTATTTGAATTCGATAACTGGCAGTAGACTATAGAAAATATATATTTTCTGCTTATAAAACATGAAAACATACAGTTGGCCTATATATCCTCTATGTATCCATTGTTAGTATATACAATAGAGCTCTCAAAAAGTTTCCAAAGTGAAACGCAGAAAATTTAACACTTAGTATCAGAATACAACAGAAGACATTCAATTGTTTGTGATATTCAAACAGAAAATCAGCTTAACAGTACACAATAAAGGTAGTCTGGATGTTTTTAATACATGGTTAACTGTACACATAAAGGAAAAAAAACAAACACCATAATTAGACATTTTGAAATTATATCCCTTTTCATTAAGAAATGACGTTAATAACCAGAATCATTTTTCCATAGCGATGCATTATTTATATTAGATCACACAAAGAAATAAAAAATTAATTAAAAAGTTATTAGCATTGGACTGAGTCCAACGCCCCACTGAGTCCACAGCAAGGGCTCAGTGTGGCGTTAGTGAACTGGGAGGTACCAAATAAGAGTTTTTGATCATAATACTTAAACATAAAAATACTACATTAATTATTACACAGGTAGAAGTACAGAGGCTTAGCAGTCTTGAATAGTTCAGGTACACAACATACACAAATAAATCTACCACTTCTTATTTTTCTTCATAACAAGATGCAACATCAAATTTCAAATCACACATTCACAATCTTTGAACATTTTCAGCATGAAAACAGAACAGAAAGAGAGGGACAATTTTCCTGCAACACTAATGTCAGGAAAAAAATAATTTTTATATAAGTATATATATATATGAAACATATATATTTTAAATTAACAGTCAAATATATGAGCATATATACATAGTTTTACAAGGTAGCAAAGGCAAAAAAGCTATTTGCAACATCCCCCTAAGTCCTATCAGATCAATGTAATAAATTATCCATGACATTTCCATTTGAAAAAAAAAACAAAACAAAAAAAACATCTTAAAACTACAAGTTAAAAGTCTGTCAAAATATAAGAGAACCCATCTTTGTTTCAAAAGTGAAATAAGATATTGCACCTTTTTTTTTTTTTTTTTAAACCAGAGTACAATAAAATGACAATGAAAAACAGCATACAATGCACAACAGGAATTAAATTAGAACTATTGCCACTGGTTGACATTAATCCTTATTTTTAAACCTTGTAACAAAAATACATTTGCTGTAACAAAACATCACAGTTTCATTTCACTCAATTATGTAAAAGGAAAACATTTTAACACACTCTTTAAACATCTTATGACATACGACAAACTGTATTCAAGACTGCTAAGCATATAATCATGGTTTCATTTCAACATAACTAGAAAAAATAGATCATATTGCCTTTTGAAATGTTACAACTCTTGGGTTCATTTTGGCGGTACAATCAAAGACAGGAAAATATAGAAAAACGAAACAGCTCTCTCAAGTCCAAAAAGGGATCCCAGATACTGTCTATTCAAAATAACAGTGTACATAAGCATTTAGTAACAAATAAATGTTCCTGATTTTAGAAATATTACTTTATCATATAAGTCATTCTACAGCTAGTGTTTCTCACTAAGAAAAAAAGTCTTCAAGGCGTTGCAAATCTTGAAACCCCTCTGTTAAAAAAGGGTTGTTTTCATCCTCAGTGTTTCAAGTCTTTAACCTGGACGTTGTCTCTAATGATCCTGGAGGAGAAAAATCAGTTTGTTGATCATTTCTCACAATATTTAGCCACATAGTAGATGATTCCCGCTGTGACATGGAATAAACAAACGTGACATTTGTTTGGAGTCACAAAGTTGTATCATATTCAACATTTTTGTTATTGCCATAGACTGTTTCATCTTTGGGATGAACTGTCCTTAGTATTTACAGCAGCAGGACAGTACATGTGGGGAGGACACAACCAAGTGCCAAATGTGTATTGACACGCAGATAAAAATAGTCCAACAAATATTCTAAGTCGTGTTTAGGAAATAACCATTTTCTCAATTGATTGGTTTAGTCTATGAAACATCTGAAAATAAATATCCACTACAACTGGCCACAGACTGACAAACTGACATATTTGAGTCTTCAGTCCACAACCCACAGATATTCAGTTTACCATAATTTCATGATGCTTAAAAAACGCGATTATCAAAATATTTCCACTTTGCTTTTCTGTTGATTAACTAATCGATCAATCAACTAATTGTTTCAGCTCTACTCCTGTTGAAGTGACATTTGCTAAAACCATGGTTCCTTGAGGTCTTAGGAAACATTAATACATGTTTACTCAGTTGCCAGTTTAATAGATACACCTAGTTAAAACTGATTCAATCTTATTAAACAACCCTGCAGTAAATCCTACCTTCATTAAGGTTATGATGTCGAGTTTTTATTGAAACTGTTCTTCAGCCTGTTTTTAGCCATCTCCTTCAATGACTGTACGGTACAACATCCTCTCAGATCTATAACGTGAAGTCAGTGCTGGGTTTTGGCTCTCACCTGAAGGCCTGGAGCTTGTGTCTGCTGTGCGCCCTGGTTGAAGTAGGCCATTGGCTGTCTGTAGAAGTCAACCCAGGCGTTGTAGTCAGCATTGGAGGTCTGCTGAGATGCAGGACCAGCTGTCTGGCCTGAAGGGACGGGGGAAAAAAACATCAGGGAGGAAGAATTAGAGGAGCAGGTATCAAAAATATCAAGTCAAATCTGCAGCTTTGAAGTGTGAAGTCAGAGAGTGTTGTGCTCGTGTTATAAATGAGGACTCACCCCACGCTTTGTTGTACTCAGGAGCGGTGCTCTGGGCTTGGTTTTGCTGACCTGTAAACAATCATAAGATGTCCGTTGTAAATGTTTGTATTCATTCATAAAAATCCACGGATTTCAGCAGGTCTGAACAAAGTGCACATAAGCTAAGGAGATCTGATCAAAACACAATGGGCCATGAGCTTGTTGTTCAAAATATTCCTTTCTCTGTGAGTGACACTTGCCTAGCTTTTTATAATACTGCTCCCAGTCCATCTGGCCCGTCTGGGATCCATTGTGACCTGAAACCAGACACAGATAACACTAGAGTTACTGAGAGTGGGTTTAGTCCTTCCCCTTTTTTCACCTTCTGCTCTCGTCTGCAGTTATGCATCCCAATGATTTCCATTGACAGCAAATTTAACGTGTGTGTACAGCAAAGATGAGCTTAGCCATGGAGAACGCAAGTCTTGTCCCAGCTTGCACAAGACGATGGTAAAACTCAGTGGTAAGACTCGTCTGGCTCTGCTCTGAGTGACATTTATAAGCAACGAAACAACTTAAGTTGTGAAAATTGTTTATGTACTTTTTGTTCCCTCATTGAGTAAGACATTGACTACAATTACTCAGCTGGAGAGAGATCAGATTTCTTTATTCGTTGTTGTTTTTGTGCGGCAATTTTGTCTATAAAACACAGACTTTTAATGTTTAGACTTACTGTGGTCCTGTTGGCCTTGAGGTTGCCATATTTGAAAGGTTGTACCCCATCCTCCAGTCATGAACGTTTGATGGCCGCTTCAAGCAGAAGAAACAGATGATGCCAAGTGAGAATAACAAACAACTTCACAACCAATTTCCCACTGAAGACACTGTGTCACTATCAGCACACATTTAACCAGTAATATATAAACAGATATGTCAAAATGTGACATGAGGAGGAAAGAAATCGATTCTTACTGTTGGGGAGGAGTGGTTGGTCCTTGGTTGTAGGGATTCATACCAAAGCTGCTGTTGCTCCCCATTCCTGGGCCCTGGCGCAGAGAAAGGCAAGAGAAGGCGAGTGAGAGACCACACTTGTGTTTAAAAAGGAGCCAACAGGCAAGGTCAGAGGGCAGGGCCGGCTGCTGATGCACTCCATTAAGTCCATTTGATGGATTCTTCATGTTTAACCTCTGGTGACATCCTGCTGGCCACCAGGACCACAGCAGCCCAACTCACCCCAGCAGCTCCCCGCATTGACATGTGTGCTCATGAATATCAAGCCAGACAATAGCAGTTTGGGGTAGTACTGCGGGGGGGGGGCAGAGCCAGACCACCTACCCCAATTCTCTCATCGATCAGCTGGCGGGCCTTTTCCAACTGCTGAGGGGTCCCTCGGATGGAGAAGATGCGCACGTTGGGGTCTGTGTTGGGTGGTGGGTTTCTCTGCAGCTCCACATGGGCACGAGACTGCTCTTTGATGTTTTTGATGGTTTCTCCACCTGGAAAAGCATCAAAGCACCATGACGACTGTTTAACATTTTTTATGCGACTGCAACAACAGAATCGTGAACAAGGTGCTCAAAGTGGCTACAACTGACATTTTTCATCACAATCTATCATCTGACAGAGTAGAAACTATGTGAAAAGGGCTGCTCACAGCAATGAACCTACAGAAGTATCAGCTGAATCTGTAGCTCCTCTCAGCTTTGAGGAGCTTTATACTGAGCATTGGCTCATTGTTTCACTGTCAGCATTTTGGTTCACATTCACCCATTTTCAGCTGCAGCAGGAAACCGTTTTGAGCACAAAAGCTCTAAAAAACACTCACCTGTTGAGCACTGAACAAGAAACGGACACAGTTGGCTACTAGTTGGTGAACATAAGAGTGTTTAGTGACTCAAGGGTCTATATTTAGCCTCTTAATTGTTCTTGGTCTCTACCAAGTCCTTAAAGAAAAATCTGAAAGTTTAGTGTGGCGTTCACACCTGAAACTCCTTCACCTCAAACCTCTGTGATGTATGAATTCTGTGTCCTGGGCATGGGGTGTGGACAACATGTCAAATCAAGTTCATAATGGATACTGCATGTCAGCCAGTCTGTAATTAAACCTAAATGTAATGGGTACATCATACATTAACAAGGCACAGCATGTTTTTAACCCTCACATGAACAAGTCTGTGATCATTAAAACCATATGGATGATATGTAAACCTTCAAGTTATTAATGCAGGAATCTTTCCTGTATGACATAAACGCAGCATTAGGTCAAACGTCTCTTCACCAGAATCCCATTGACTCACTTGACTAAACTGATGTGATAGTTCTACCTTATGAAGACTCTGGCATGTGTCCCACCACTTATCTACCATTCTGTTGTAACATCCATGCAAATCGGTAAACAAAAGGAGACATCTCCTGCACACCACCGCCCCCCCTCTGCATCAGATGCCAGCTTCCCGACGTGTGGGGAGAGCAATTACGCCAGCAGGGAGAAATGAAACAGAGCTGGCAGGAGAAAGGGGCCAAAATTGAAGCGTATCCTCCTTTTGGGATATCATTTGTCTCTTTTACCCTTTTCATTCTTGACTCTGTGTTGTCCTCCGTGATGAGAGGAGGGAGTGAACGGGGGGCATACAGCCGCCCCCCCCCTCAACAATGCCCATCTAAACGAAAAAGGCTGAGGGAGCTTCCCGGGGGGACACCGGGGCTGTCCCAACATCAATTACACATTTGTTCACTTGTGGCTGACACTCGGATGACCCTGGCTGACCTCCGAATGAAAACGCTCATCAAAAACCTCTCCTCCTCCCGTAGCCTATTTCTTGCTGCCAACAGACTGCACATGGGCCATTAACCCATTGTCAACCAAATGAAACTTCTGCCTTAATGAAGCCATTATGAGCTCTTCTAGTCAGACAGCAGAGAGCAATGAAGACCCTGACTATTCATTTCATGGACTGGGCTGTAGTGAGGACAGATAATACGGGCCTTATTAATGAGACTGGTTTAGTGAGCTGGAGAAAGAGGAGGGGATACAAAGGTGCAACTGGTGACGGTATTCAGGGCAAAGCCAAGGGACTTGTTAGCTGCTGGTGGTGGTGGGGAACAACTCTGAGACCCTGAGGGAAAATAACACCATCCCAAAATGTCTGATACGTAAATGACCAATGCTGCAGTATGTTTCCCATGAAACTAGTGCTGGGTGATATAGTTGGAATATGTATTTATTTATTTATTAAATATTTGCAAAACCAACTCACTCCTGCCCAGACAACCACTCTAGGAAGAGCCTGGATTGGATTTTGTATATTTTTTTACTTTGTCGATCGTGGGCTCTAGAGCTGAAACAATTACACCAATTAAAAGAAATGTTTCAATTTAATTCTGATCATCAATTAATGGTTTATTAAAGTTTTTTTTTTTTTTTTTTTTAAACAAAATATTAATTGCTCTTCTTTATTTCTGAGACAAAACTGGTTATCTTTAGGTTTGGCCTGACAAAATGAGTCATTCTAACACATCCAACCATGGGCTCTTATTATTTCCCTGATAGTTCAGATACCAAACAATTACATTGAGTAACTGAGGATAATCAGCAGACTAATTATGAAATTTATTGTAATGAGTTATAATCCCGTTTTTCATTTTGAAAAGTAGTGACAAAACATCTACATTTATCTTAACTACTAAACCAAACAAGAATTTAACCAAACAACCTTCAGTTTTAAAACCGAGCAAACCGAGCCCCTCCTGCTGAGGAAGACGGAGAGATGAGTGAAAGCCCTGGAAAACCCAGTAACTGAACCTTGTGTATAGTTTATTTTAGATGAAAACTCATGAGTTAAGTTGTAGGATGGTTGTTGTGGCTCTTGCACCGAGTTTGAACGTGTAATAAAGTCTGAGCAGGTTAGTGGGTGGCTTGATTCATCACAAGCTGTGTGTGTGTGTGTGTGTGTGTGTGTGTGTGTGTGTGTGTAGGGTCAAAACAGAGGGGCAATGGGCTGCATATGGCATCGTAAAGATATTAATCACCGCACCCTTTAAGGGATGGCTGACAGCACCCAGACCCACCGCCATCTCCACCATATTGGCTCACTTCATATGCTAATGCATAGAGAGGGGGACGCAACGCCCAGGTTTATTTGTTTCCCTCGCCCCACTACATGCACAAAAGCCACTTGACATTTCTATTGCCATGTTTTTATCTTAGGTAAAGAGGCCCCCCCCTGACCCCACCCACCACTGCACACACACACCAAGGCAACATGCATGCACACATACTACACACACACACACAGACACACAAACACACACACACCTCCTTCCAAAGCAATGGTCAATGACTTTTAAATAGCTGGCAATAGAGTGGGCATGAATAGCCAATAAGCTAATTCCTCCTATTCATTCCCTCGCTGCACTCTATTGGGCTGAAAGACCCTCATTAGATGCCAGGCAGCCTTCCACATGATTGAGGGCTGTTATTATGCACCTTTAACAATTAATGTCACATTACACGCATTATCCCCGTCATTAAGCCCTTAGTGAAGCCAATGAATGCCACTTGTGCTGTATACATGAGCCATGGAGGCAGAATAGGAGGGTGGTCAGTGACCCCCCTCTTCTCATCAGTTTCACGCAGTGGCAGAACACCAAACAGGCTCCAGTTATTAAAGGAAAAAGGCAATCTTGTGAGTTGGATATTAAGACTACTGAGATTGTATTTCTATTGGTGAACCCTGCATTATTTCTCTATGACAGAAATTAGAGTTTGAATGCAGCACATCAGGGGGAGAAGACCAAACAGTGAGATACTGATTAAACAAAGCAAACTCACATTTCCTTTAAGGTTTTATATACAAGCTACTAAATAATACTAATAAAAAGTTTACTGAGGAGCTAATGGTACCAGCAGTTTCAATCAACAAACAATAATAAAACTTGATAAATCACATTTTCCTCACCTTTGCCAATCACTAGGCCACACTTGTCAGCAGGCACTGCGTACGTCACCTCCTGCAATCCGCTGGGTCCTCCCATGTTACTGTCACCTCGCCCTCGACGTCCCATTACTCCCCCAAATCCATCCCGCTCCTGGTGGGTGGAAACCAGACAAAAAAGCAAAAAGGAGTCAATAACAGAAAGAAATGGAGGAAGTTTGTGGTCACCAAAAAAAAAAAAAAAAAAAAAAAAAAAAAAAAAAAAGAAGTAAAAAATTTCACCCAAGGCAGCATTTTCATCCTAAATTGCTGCTTACACAACTGATGTTTCAACATTTTTATTTTTATAACCTGTGTAAGAGACTTTCTACTTTTGACCTCAAAGTGATCAACATAATTCACAATACAAAGTAGATTATAGTCAATTTTTGATTTGATGAATCTCCTTTGTCAAAAGGGACCAGTGAAAAGCACTTTTTACTACAGATGTTGACCACATACCTGAGCTGTTTGAACAAGTTCATTGATGAGGTGAACCGCGTGGTGGCAGTGGTCGGGCTGGCCCATCACCTGAGCAACTCGGTCAGGACTGACTCCATCATCTGGACAAGTTCAAGAAAACAAAAAGTGCTCGAAGGATCGTATAGATATTTACTGTCAAGTGCTATGAGTGAGAAAAAGTCTCATATCCTGAGAATTTTCTGATTTTAATATTGTGCAGGTTTGCATTTTTACAGAGTGAGCGAGTAGTGAATAAGCAGTGGAAAAACTCTGAAGTTGATCACACTGGAGTAAACTTCTGTCTATGAAATCTGATGATTGTGAATCTTTATAACAGCTGTCAGACTCTCACACTCCCTGCAGGACAAGGTCTCCTAATGCACTGAAACTTTAGTGTTGTGAAACTGCAAAAAAAGTGTGTGTCAAACAAATTTCAATTCCTAATGACACATGCTGTTTCAACATAGATGAGGTGATTTCCTGGAGTAAATACTAAGCCTAAAAACACAATCAGACCAAAATATTTATCTTACAAAAATTCTCTGATAGCTCTGAAGTGTATGATACAGATTTTCTTATTCAAGGGTAAAGCTGGATTTATACTTGACAAGGGTTACAGCTGAATACCTACAGTGTAGATTTTGATCTATATATCTGTGCCTGATTCTGTCCATAGATATTACAACCGCAATACAAGATGGATTTATCGTATTTGATCAAACTAGATCTTGCTCAAATTATTTTCCCTTCATTAATGTGCATTGATTCTTTTATTTTCTATAGATACTACTGACATGTTAATGCACAAACTCACAGAACTGCTTTTACAACAAGGTAACGTCTGTCACCTTCTGTAATTTCTGAATTAGAGATAACCACCATCACTGTAGTATGTTAACATTCATTCACTGACTAATACAGGCAGAAATGAGTGGTACCGAAAAGGAGAGGACCACTGAGTCTTTCTTCAACTTCCCAAACATCTTGACTATGAACGATCTCCACTGTCATATCTGTACCTTGCAGGAGTAAACACAAACAGCCTGACCTCTGGCGTATCACTGTTACTGTGCCCCATCAAGCTATAGTTAGATGTTCGAGGAGGCACATGTCAACTTTCCTGTTGTCCTTTTACCTTGTTTGAACTGGATCCTTACTCCTGCATCATTCTGAATCTTCTTGATCATCTCTCCATTCCTGCCGATGATGATGCCAACAGCAAATCTGGGCACAACCACCTGGACAATGATGACAAAAAGCATGATTCAGAAAATAAATATCTTTCTGGACAAATAAATTGACAAATGTCCAGTATTTGAAAAGCAGAGAGGCAGGCTCTTACATCAAGACTGCTTCCACCCATTTTGGATCCAAAGTCTGCTCTGCCAGGTCTGAAGTCCCCTTGGTCCTTGTCCCGAATGAGCTTCACCACAAGTTCGCGGGCTTGCTGCAGAGACACACCAAAATCTTGATAAATAATGAAGTTTTATCATTGAATGCTGGGATGTGAAGCAAAGCAAAAGTCCAGCCAAGAGCCTCTCAATAAAAAAGAAGAGGTTTTCAAAATGTTTCAGCCGAAGACTGAAGGCATAAAATGTGTAAAATTGAGTGTAAACTGGAAAGATAGCAGCGCACACTGTGTTCCTCTGTGACTGACCTGCACTTTGTGGGGATCCCCAGTGATTCTCAGGGGCTTGTCTGCTCCAGTGGGCATGGGGTCATCCTGGATCATTATCATCTGCACTCCTGTTCTCTCCTGCAGGGGTACAATCAGACAGAGGCAGAAACAAGAGTTACCTGGGGTCCAAAAGACTATTCACTCTCAAGGGTGGAAATTCTGCCAGGTCTTACAGGTTATATTTTAATCTATATTAGAGAATGAAGCCTAATGGAGGATTTGTAAAGGTTTTTTTTCTTGTGCGATGCAATTTGAGCAGATAAAGACCATATAGTTTTTCAAAATTTACACTATAATGCGTCTTTACAAACAAAACATTCAGATAGTCAATTTAGGGAAAAAAAAAAAAGGAACTAATCAAAACTATCCATTATCCAGTTTTTATGTGAGTAAGTGCTCAGAAATGTCTGCGTGTGCATCCACAAGGAAGTACAATTGAGGTCTAAATCAGATACTTAATGTTCGGGAAGACAAATCATTTTGTTCAGTTTTTTGTTTTTTATTTTTAATTAATATGGCTAAAGTGTTTTTTTTTTTTGTTTTTTTTTTAGGGAAAATCATTTGCTGCTTTAGTGGTTATAAAAAGTACATGTTTGTGTATGTGGGATCAATTTAAATTAAATCCCAGTGCCCATGTTCCATGCAGTGAAGTTAATGTCACCCACTCCAATGCTGCTCAGTGATGGGTTTTTAATAGCTGAAATAACAACAATGGAGCTCCACGGCACAGAGGAATAAGCAATATCAGTTTTGGTTTCTTCATGGTAACATGAACATGGTAACAAATTACAGAGTTTAACCACACTTAACCACTTTAACTACTATTTAAACTACTATTGATGTGATTTACCCTTACCCATTTGATTAGTTTAACTATTTAATCACCACTACCTTTCAGTCTGGTGACAAAATGACTACTGCACAAAAAAAATAGGTCGGTCAAGAAAAATAAGTAAATGTCAGCAAGTGTGTGTCTCATGACAATGATTTTTACTCGAAGTGCAAAATATTCAGTGTGACCCACTACCACACCTGCAGCTGTTTAATGGTTTCTCCTCCTTTGCCAATGACCAGGCCGACTTTGTTGGCAGGGATGAGGATCTGTTGGATAGAACTGTTGCCATCCATATCGCTGTGAAAGCCTGGACCATACCGACACTGCTCCACAATCTCACTCAGCAGCCTCTTGGCCTGTCTGTCGGGGGTGAAGCGAGGAGCAAGAAACACTTTTGTCATCACAGCTACAGATTGTGGACAGAAACTGTTCTGTGTCACATTTTTCTTTGTCAAACGTTGAAAGAGGTGTTCAGGTGATTAAGTGGAGATGTGAAAAGAGATCCGAGTTCGTGCCCTCTTTGTCACAACAATAGAGCACACTTTCCTCATGCTCTGTGCAGTTTCACTAAATCTGTCAAAGCTGAGAGTTGAAAGACAATCTGTCAGCCACAGTTCATGCTAGACATAGATTGGTCTGTTACAACTGTCTTCACCAACTTTATTTCACACCAGAGACACAACATAAATCCTGAAGTGTCAGATGTGGTGCAGGAGGGCTCCCCTCTTGCACTGCACCTGGTTATGTGCAAAAGTTAGTACCTTTTGGTTTGACTACTGGTGCTATACAACTAATTATTTAGCATTAGATCCAGACTTTGTTTATTATGGGACTTTTTCACCTTAGTGCACCAGAATCTTTCAAAATCAGTTTATAGAAAAGGCTAACCCTTAGGAAGTGCCCAGTAATGAAATGAAAGGGATACAACATATTTTGGAAGAATCGTCAACCTTATTTTAAATACATGGGGACACGGCCAACACCAGTTTAAGATATGATTATTATTATATATAATATTACTGATTATTCACAAATTACTCAAGCTAACTGACAGGGAGGGAATGTAGAGATGTGTTTGTATGTATTTAATTTGTTAAAGTCAATTATAAAAAATAAAAAAAATAAATAAAAAAAGCTGAGACTTACTCTATGTTCTCTGGGCTGCCAGTCAGTGTGCAGGGTCTGTCCAGCATGCCTCCGCTATCTGTAACCAAATAAGAAAATTAAAGAAACAGTCCAAAATCAAATATTTGCCTCAAAAGACTTCACAACCTGTACACTGTCTGTTCTTACACCACAAGATTGGATGAGGAAAAACTCTCCAGAAGAAACCTCATGAAGAGTAACAAAGGCACTATCCCTCTTCCAGGAACAGAGCTACATGTAATATAGATATCATATGTACAGAATATACCGAAATAGAAACACATTGCAAATATATGAAGAATGCGGATGTGGAAGAAAGCCAAGAAACTTCCAGCTGGTTAATGGTTTTTAATGGTTTCACTCACTCACACTTTCAAATAAGAAATGTCTGCCATAACTTAAACAGCCTAATTTTGCCAATTAAAATGTAGTAGGAATCTTGTATTAGATTGCATTTAATTATACAGTGTCCTTTGTTCATTTCTCATTTCTCACCCGTCAACTTAAAAAAAAAACAACCCAGTTCAAATTTAACGTATATACAAGCAACACCAGGTGGTTTAAACAGAATAAAATGATGACCTAGACTTTTCTGAAGGCTCCAGCCAACAGACCACAAGTATTGATTTTATTGAAAAATATCTAAAAATGTAATTTTGTTGTTATGCTTATTGAGTGTAGACTTACACATAAGATATACACATTTTTAAAGTGGGCTCTTTGATATAGTGTTTAGTCATAACTTACCTGAAGCAATCTGGATCTTACAACCCGATTCCAGTTGAATTCTTGAGATCTGCTCTCCTCCTTTTCCAATGACTATGAGAAGGGGGGGGGAGAGACCAATTTTAAGCCGCTTTGAATTTAGACTGAGGCCCAAAGCAGTGACCCAAACACTGAGTAGAACGTCAATACTGCTGATTACATGCCAAACATTAGTAACTGGCTGTAAATGAACTCAAGGGCTACTTACTGAACCCCACCATCTTATCAGGCACTTTGAAGTCTTCTGTCGTGAAAGCCCTGTGAGAGATTAGGACATGATTAATAACTGGCTCATCAGAGACAATAAAATCAAGACTTGTACATATAAATAATGGAGTTGAGACTATTAAGGCTGCAACTTAGGATTGTTCTCATCATCAATCTGTAGATTGATTGCATCAGGTCAGAAAACGATGGCTGTTTGACCAACATTCAACATTTATTTATTGTTTGTTATTTTATGAGCAGAAATGAAAGATTTACAGAGTCCAGTTTGTGTTGCCCGTTTTTTTGTTTTTTTTTGTTTTCCATCATAATAAAATTAATATCTTTGGGTTTGGGATGCATCTCTCAAAGGAAGACATAACAACCCATGATTAGGTAAAATCAAGAGCACATGATCTCAAAACCAACTAACCGAGGCAGATTAAATACTATGAATATGTCAAAAGTGCGTTAAAATAAACTGAATCTGCTCACCTTTGATGTACCATTGCACCGAGGTGGTTACCTACTGAGAGAAAGAAGAAGAAAACAAACATGAGATCATGGCTAAAAATAATATTTTAAATATCTTATAAAGATTTAGCTGACGAAGTAGCAAAATGAGAATGAGTGAGTTGGTGCTGGAGGGGACGAGAGCAGATGGATATGGTCCTGCCGATCCTTCGTGTTCGTGTCTGACCCCACAGTGGGGGGCTTTCACCGGCATGGAAATCAGGATTGTGAGTGTATGAGTGAGTGTTTCAATCAGAGCTGCTCAGAAAGAGAGAAAGGCAGCAGCTGGGTCAGTGGCTGCTGGTCCTGAATTGAATTTTGACAGGTAGCACCAAGCAAGGGTCCTGCAGGGTCACTGGAGGATGTGCTGCCATGGACGTCAACACCTGAGTTGATATCTAGCAGGTTCAATCAATTTTATGGCCGTTTGCACTGATTTCACTTCTTCTGGAAATGCACTGGGGTTAACGCTTGAGCATGGAACAGCTATGAATACAAAAAAGGGAGGTGTACTGAATTCATACAAGGACAAGACTGCAAGATAAAGTGTGAACCCTGTGAGTGTATTTGTATTCTTGTACATTTGAAAATTAAGTGCTGAGAGCTGCCTGCAGTGCTACATGGAAACCTTTTCTCTAATTTCCCCTTCGCTGTGGAACAACCTTGAATGAGAAAAACTGAGGACAGATTGTTGCAAACAATAACGGCACATCAAACAAACCTAAACAAGAACTGCGTACGATTTATCTATCCATGCATTCAGGGCTGAAATATCATACAAACAGCCGTGACAAGATAAGGAGAACGGGGTAAATGACTAGGTTTCCCACCTCATGCATATGAAATGGATCAAATCTTTGTTTTGTGCACAAGGCACAATGAGATAGGATGTTCTCACTTCGCTGCAGTGTCAGATACTTAATACTCCACACAACCACCAAAATAGGAGAAACACCGATCTGTGAAGTAAGAGCTGTGGTTTTCTGTGTAGCTTCACCTGTTGTGCTCTGCCAGTGCACAAAATGATAAATAAAAAAGTCCAGATATAAAATTCCTAATCAATTCATAAAGCTGCTAAAGTGGCACATAAGTGGAGCTGCTGTGAGTTTTAGTCTTCAGGGGTGAAGACTAGTTCAACACACATGAAAGGTACAGTTTCACAGACATTTTACCGGTTTATTATATCCATTAAGCAAAGTTATGCTCAATTCAAACTGGGTCATATTTCAAGGGATAAGAAGTATAAAATCAAATCCAGCTCCTCACATCTTTGCAGAGGCTTAAGCTTACACTTAAGACACACAAGACAAAAATGTGCATGTGCATTACATGTAGACCATAAAAATAATGGTACTGATATTCAAGTTCACATGAAACAGCTGAGAATTGTTTCGATTTCTTATTTTTAAAATATTTGCAAAGGCAATCTCATTAATGATTAAATAACTCATTTCCGTTTTAGGTTGAGTGTGTAAGGTTTGTTGAAATCGAGAGTTTCTGTCCATGTCTTTTTGGACATGGACAGAGTTCCTCATTTTTTTGCTCCTAATATATAAATATGTAACTCAAAACAGGCTCACTACAAATGATCTGAGCTTTGGGCAAGATGTCATCTTCCTGTGACGGAGCCAGAAAACTAGCAACAAGTGAGAGAATGAGATCTGCAGCTTGTGTGCTGATTGACATGGAAAACTTAACATGGAAAAGTTAACAGCTTTGAGCAACCACTGCTTCTGCTTTTCTGTTCAGTGAAAATTACTTTGGCTAAAATGTGACTTGATACTGATTGGTTAGAGGAAAAACAACCACTTTCAAAAGAGAAATGGCAACTTTTTAAAGGCGGATGGAGCAAAAAGCTTCACAAACACATGCAGAAAATGGCCACTAGTTATCTCATCTGGACGAACATATTTTCATGAAGGTGTCCACATACATGCAATTCAAGATAAGACATCAGTGATTTCTTTGTATATGACGAAGGCTTACCTCCATTATCTAGTGAACGTTTTTGGCCTCCAAAGCCATAGAGGGATGGGTCTAAGACAGGAGAGGAGTTGTTCATGTTGGGCATTTGGTCTCCTCCCATCTTGGCTGCCATCTGGGGACCCATCATGGTGGGTGTGCGATGGAATAAAATGAATAGAAGTGGATTAGTTGAATATTCTTTGAACATACATTTCCTCTCAGTCATCATCAAAGACAAGCTTTCAAGTCAAGTGTGACGTGTTCCCTTTTCTAGTTGCTTTCATCAAGCATCAAGTTTGCTCTGAAGCCTGTTATGAAGTCTTATCTTTTTGACAGCAGCTGAAAACTGCACTTTGTACAATATTAGAGTAGCTTGAAGCAGTCCACTACAGTTCTTGTTGAGACTACGACACTGGTGTTTTCCTTGAAACATCTGTCATGTGCCAGCTCTCACTTGCTAAACAAGCTTTTTCATGCTTTTGCTGTCAAATGACACAAATCTTCACAGCGCACGGCAATATCTCAACTGACTGAATTTCCAGTAGATGAGTTGCCTGAAAGTTACGACAGCTGCCTAAAGCACAAAATACATTTCCAGCACCTTATTTCAAGCCTGAAGTGAGGGCTGTTTGTACAAAGTGTAGAAGTAACGATAATGATTTTATTCACACTGGTAAGGTTATTTTACGAGATATAGTTTGTGCTAGTTTTAGATTAAAAAAAAAAAAAAAAAAAAAAATTCACACAAGGCCAACAATGTCATATTCTCTTTTTTGTGTGTGTATGTATATATATATATATATATATATACACACACACACTTGTGCTGATACATTACCTGAGTTTCAGTACTGATGCCTTACTTGAGCAAGCAAATGTTTTTAACACTAGTCTCTATAAACGCTTTGGCTCTTATAGATCAAGAATAAACAAAGTTAGTATGAATTTGATGCCCCCCAGTTTAGTTTCAGTGCCAAAAGAATTGACCCTCTCTCTAGTCAGGTCAAGACCATACTAGTATTAAAGGAATGATGTGTAAATTTCTGGACCACCAGACATACATTTCTCCATGTAAAGCCTAGAACTGCTTGCACACAACATTGAGAAGAAGGCATTTATTTGCATTACAGCTTGGCTAAAAATCAATCTATGTCTATTTTCAAAATCATCCACTTGCTGACCTAAAGCAGATGCTCGTGTTCTGTGGTGATGGACGTATAATTCTTCAGTTTTGCAGCACAAGAGCGCCGACAGCATTTTCCACTCCCCGTTAATCTGCCACCTCTCCTTCCATACAAAAGTATAGCATTTCAGAAAATTACACTAAATTGACATCTGTGCCTGACTGGAATTCTTTTTTTTTTCCCCCCACAATATGAAAATATATTGCCGGCAATTAGAGTCTTCCATCACCTTCAGGGATGATTATCTACTTCAGAGCCTGCCGATGGAAGCGAGAGGGGTGCAATGGAAATAAAGAGTCAAAAAAAGGAAGCAGGTGTGGAGTGGGTGTTTCACATGACATTACTGTAACTATGTGTGTCAAGAAACATGGAAAGCATTTCAGCTGAAGTCAATACTCAAGTTGCACTTTGTGAAATCAGTTTATGAAAGTTTTGCTTACCTACAGCTGAAAACTATCCTCTCAAACACCTGATTAATTAATATGAAGTTCAGTGTCCTATATTTGCTCAGAAAATAGTTTATTTTATTTATTGCACATCAAAGAGAGAGAGGTATCAATTAAAATCCAGCTGAGTGATGCAAATACACAACGTATTGCAAACACAGAAGATCACTTCTTCAGTCTGGTAGTTTTTGTGGCCAAACTGCCTGGTACAAACTTGTCTACCCCCCCCACCCCACTGAGTCCACTGAGGCCTCTGGGTAAACACCACTGTAGAACTGGACGAACCTTCAAGGTAGACTCACTTAGTCAATGCAATCTTTGTTGAGTGAATATATAAAACCTGACACAGTAACTAGTCACTCAATTTCGATCATTTAAATCTTTAAATGTCTACTTACAGATATCTTTTTTCCTAAAAAATAAGAAAAGAAATCACATGGCATGTGGTCACATGGTAACCAAAGTATTTAATTGAAATTTAGGATCTGAGACACCTTGTCCATTGGCAGCTGTGGGACTACTGTTGTCAGTAATTTAGACTATTCATGACTCTGACTTCCACTCAATGAGGTTATGATGTTTTATAAGAGATGGTGTATTTATGTTTTGCTGCTTGACAAAGGGTCAATGTTAATGGTTGTGTTTGGGGTCAAAATGGGTACATTTAGTGACAGTGAGGCACTGGAATTTTGCAAACAGTAACAGATCAGAGGGGATGAGGAGAATGAAGAAGAATCCAATAATGAGCCAATGTAAGGCCTAGCTTTTAACATGCATCTGCAGCTTCGACTTTTAAATGTCAGTAAGAGTCAGTAGTCTAGAAGTTACTTCTATTGCTGCATCTGTGGGAACCAATCCAAAGCCTCCACTTCTCATCTCTCACCAC
Organism: Rachycentron canadum; assembly: GCA_038496675.1. NCBI lineage: Eukaryota > Metazoa > Chordata > Actinopteri > Carangiformes > Rachycentridae > Rachycentron > Rachycentron canadum. Next base: position 12,818,539 of record CM076666.1, read on the forward strand.
TGTTGCCCTGTTATCATCTGCCACTTCGATGTTTTATGATATACATACAAAATGACAGAGTGACTTCTAGTAGCAACAGATAGGATCTGCTAAGAGGATGACATGAAATGCTCCTCCTCAGGTGGAAGCTGTTAGTTTAGGCCAATCCGAGATCTTGTGAACAAAGGTGCGAGCACAGATAAAGTACATGGCGGTGGGGGGTGGGGGCAGTAACATGCAGTAGCCCTGCAGTTTGCGTCTCTGGGTATTATCAAAATGAGACAAAACGGTGCCAGTCCAAGAACACTTCATATCAAAATTAAGGTCAGTGTGCATTAAACTCAAACGGTTCTGCCAGATATTTGTGCACATCTATTTTTTTATAATCATGCAAATCAGGATTAAAATTTTACAGATAGAGATACACTGTGTTTATAATCTACACTGGGGGAAGCTAAACTAGCAACTGTATGACTAAAGTCCAATTTGCACACTATTAAGTGCAGACAGTAGTTCACTAATCTTCTTTTACAGCAAACAAACAGCTCTACTTTTTTTTTTTTTTTAAACCAAATTTAATGGCAGCAGATCGACTGTGCCCATCTCTGCCACAGCCACTAAATTATGTTAACTTATACAGAGGTGAGCAGTGAAATGCTGGCTGTTTTGCTGAATACTTTGCAGGTATTTTCCAGGCAGCAATGGAAAAATCCCTGTGTGGCGACCATGAGGAGTGGAGGGAGGCTTATTTGAACAGATGACGTTACATTACATGGCCTATCTGTTAGGACACACACGCTAGCAAGCTAACACCAGCTACACTAGCCTGCTCGGGTTTTGTTATTGAGTGAAACATCCGCTTCGTGTTTTATAGACAAGCTTCATAATGTGGTGAAATGTTGGGGAATGGAGGTGGTGGGGGGGGGTTTAAACATCAGTGCTGCATGTGGTTTCTAACCAAGCTCTGTGTGCCTCTTAAACTGAGACAATAACCAGTTTAGTGAGGCTAACTTTAACGCCAGCTGAGTGTCAGCCTGGTGGGTTGTTCGGGTTTCGTGATTAAACTTAATGCTTTGCGGTTTTAATCACGTCGTGGGTCAAGATCCAAGGACTCAAAGTTGTTACTGAGTTAGCAAGCTAAGCTAAGTGCCAACTTCTGACTTGACAACAGGTTGCTGTGTGTCGACTTAAACTTACTAAAGTTGCACAAACTTCGACACTACGAGGGGCCTTCGTGTCTTCCGTCAAAATACGACTTGTGCGGTCGTTTTGGAAAGTTTTGACACTGTAAATTAACGCGTCTTCGGCCGCCACTAAACTCTAATCTGTCCGCTCAGCTACCTCGGCTACTTAACGTTAGCCTGCTAGCTCGCTGGCTGGCTGGCTGCATGAGGAGTGTTTGTAGTAGGGGGTCCGGGGTGCCCCGACCAAAGTCCTGCCCTGCTCCGACACGCTGACCCGCTTCTCGTGGTCCCGAAAGCATCAGACCTGCTGTGTTGGCTGGAGAGCGTTTTACCTGTCGGACCCGGCGTATCGTGTCCGCGAAGTCATCTTTCGTTCCGGGCTGAGCCACCGAGGCCTGTCCCTGAACCAGCTCCGCCATCATCATCATCCGCCTCGGCAGCTGAGAGCCACACTAGAAAAAAAAAAAAAAGAAAGAAAAAAAAAAAAAGCAGCACACGTGCTAAGGCAAAGCTCCGCGAGCCGCGTGATCTCGCGAGTTGATAGCAGACCACATATGTGCAAACATGGATGAGGTATGTTTAGCTATTTAATGCAAATTAATAAACTTAATAAACAGAATGAAAGCTTAAAGGACAGGATTGGAGTCAAATGCATCATAAAACATAACGGTTTTTAACCTGGGTATAAAGGTGGTCAGTCTACTACCTAATATCCTCTGGAAGCAGCTATTAAATTTTGGTTTAGTTTGCAACAGAAAGCAAATATCTTTAAACATATAAGGTTATATTAGATCTATATGATATAAATCCTGTCTTGTTTGTTTGATATATCAAAGGCTACACTCCACTGGCAGTTTATTAGGGACACCTCCACGAAACTTATGCAATTAATCAACAGTTATGCAATAAATCATAACTTCTTGACAACCATAATATTTAGTGTTTTACAGAGATATTTGATCATTTTGGAGGCTGTAGTTTATGGTGCTGCTTTATGTTGACAGGTGTTTCTATTTTTTTTATCCCCCCCAATCATGTCAATGAGTAACTGAGCCGCTTCTCTCCATAATGCAATACATTTCAACAGCTCTGCAAACTGCAGCCTCCACAATGATCCCATGTCTAAATCAAAACAGCTTTAAAAGAGTTTCAAGAAAAACTGAACAATATGACCTTCATGAAGGAAAATTTATTGCAGGCCTTTATAGACAGACTTAGTTTTAGCTGGGTGCACTTAATAAATTGTCACCTGAGTTTATGTACACCTTCGTAGTATAATGCAGTTAATTAATATTAAGTACTGGGTTGTGTTTTGGTTGACTATGTGTCTGTAACCCAAACATATTTAAGTTATGGTTAAATTAAATCAAATAAAATTTAAGTTAAGACTCCTCACATTGGCATAGCTGGAAACAGAGGAAGATTTCTGAATGCTTTCAATTTCAGTTAACTATATATATATACACTATATAGTGCATTGCAAAAAAAAAGAAAAACAATCTAATCAATATTTGATATTAATGCCCTTTGCCTGTGAAACAGATCCAGTTCTCCTTAGTGCACAACGTGCATGTTTTTCACTGTACATGGCGTGTAGGTAGTTTCAAGCATCTTGAAGAACTTCAACTTCTTCAACTTCTGTCTCCTCATGTGAACCCAGACTGAGTCCATGATGTTGAGATCAGGGCTCTGTGGGGGCCAGACCATCTGCCGTAGGACTCCTTGTTTGTTGACTCCTGGTCTCTGAAGATAGTTCTTTATGACTGTATGCTTGGGCTTGTTGCTCTCTCTCATGGTATTGAGTGATAGGCAAGAATATAAACCTCCTTTTAAAGTGAAATACAATTTAACTACAAGTTAAAATCACTATCCCTCAAAAACTGTTTCAACAAAAGATAAACATTATAACTTACATGAAAATTTTGGAAAGATAATATATGAGTCGTGCAAGCAGTCTCTGATCCAGATCATGATATTATTAGGCCCACCCCACATTTGCTTAATGTCCCATACATTGACATACAGTTACTAAAATATGTTTAAAACACAATTTATGTGTGTGCACATGTGCCTTTGTGCTCTATTTCTTTTTTGTTACAGGAAAAAAGAGAGAAAGAGTACTAACATGCCTACAGAGCCACATAGATGTTAAAGATGTTAAACTAGCATTTGCTAGTTATAGTTCAAACATTTCAATCTCTTTTGTCAGAATCAAAAAATTCCCATCTGACACAATAAAATGAAAATCAAGGAGTATTGGTTTTCTCCCTTGCTGTACATGTGGAAACATCTATTGTTGCACATCTGGAAAATGCCAGCAGCCAGACAGAAGAAAGTAAAATTGCTGCGAATTTTCAAACTGTTTATGTAAAACAGTTCCTGCTCCATAAATTGCATCCAAACCTCAATGAACAAAGTTGACCAGACAGGGCTGAATGAATGTGTGGTCCAGCAGAGTTTGACACAGCTCAGGGTGGTTTTAGTTTATTGTTTTCAATGAAGCTTTTCTTTAGGATAAAAAGAAAGAATAATTTTAACATTAGCATAAACATTAGTGTAGTGTATTTTATAGTGTCTAGTGCCCTGTGGTATTAAAAGCTCAATTCTGCCAGATATCTTTCAGTCAAAATATGATTTTAGGACTTACGAGGAAATGCACTAGCCTGAAGCTTACAAATCTCCAAAGATATGTGCCATTTATAAACATTTAAATCTCTGTTGCCGTCTGCCATTACTCATACATATAATGCTCATGCAGCTGCTTGAACAGGGATGATTGACCTTGAGTTTGAGACAAGCAGGCATGGTGTGTCTCACAGACATCCGTACAGATATCAATTTCCCTTCCTCCTCAGCCTCTGGGCATGTTATCACCTCCGAATAAGAAGCAGAGAAATTAAGTGTGAGCTCAGGGCTGTTCCCAGACCAGCACCTCTAAATGAAGACCTCCAGTTTAGCATGACTAACGTATGATCCTGGCCTCGTGAACATATTGTTACCATGTGCTGCCCAATGTATTCAAACCTGGAGGTGGCTAAGAAAGAATTTCAGAGCTCTGGTATCAAAGGGTAAGTCGGGTGGTGGTCGTCATATACAGCTGGATGATAAACATGGACGTACGAAAATACACACACACACACACACACACACACACACACACACACACACACACAGACATACAGTTATTAAGAATTCAGCCCCCAACTGGTCAAACAGCCTAGAAAATAAAGGTAGTTAAAGCAGGTGTAGGTCTCTGGAGTCCTGCCAATCAAGCAGTGGGAACTGAGTTAGTGTAGAAAGTGTGTGTGTGTGTGTGTGTGTGTGTGTGTGTGTGTCTGTGTGGTGGTTACCGTAGCAGGCTGATCAAGTGTCACATACACACACAGCTTCCTCCCTGTCATTGTCTTGCAGAGAATAGACTCTTGTTCCCAAAAATTTTTTTTAAATAGTTCACCATGTGCTGATTAACTGACCCATTTTCATTTTAGCAATGTGAAAATGTGACGTTTTTGTTGTGAAGAAAGTGGAATTCATGTCCAGCTAGAAACAAAGCATTTAGAAAAAAAAAACATCAATACTGGCACACTTACTCTTTTTTAACTACTGAGCTTTTACCTCCTCTTCCATTCTCCTCCTCAATCTGAAAAGAACAGGCCATATGAAACTGTAATTGCTTCATAATTGCCACAGTTCTGTTGTAGGCGCAAATTTCTAAAGGCAGGATACAAGAAACGGATAGTGTTTCAATCCGGAGACCTCTGAGGTATCCCGGCGCTTTCATTCAGGAACATGTTGTTAATAAGCAGGGAAGCAGTGAATAAAAGCTAGTGGCTCTAACGTAAATTCATACTCGGAAAAAATACACTGCACAAAATATGAACCAAGCCCAAAGCTTTTTTTTTCAATCCTTTTAAAAACCCTTTCATTAGAAAACCTGTTCATACATTCGCACCTGTGTGTTCTGGTTATTAGTGTAACTGTTTTTTCTCTCTCTCTCTCTCTTTTTTTTTTTTTTTTTTGGGTGTCATGCAATTTCCAATGTTCCATTTATTTTATGTTAAAAAAGTAGGCGAGTCCAACATTGTTGGATTCATGATGGATAGTTGTATTAACATCATTGCAGCAGAACGAGAGATTTTTTGATGACACACATTCTACTTCCTTGACAAATCCTGGTGCCTCACATTACCCACAATGCAACTCAAATGGTGAAAGTTATGGTAGTAGTGGCTAACGTGGCCTTGAGCCTTGCTTTCAAGCAAAAGTAGGGATGGAGAAACAGAAGTCTCACTTCTTTCTGACGCCCCACATCCAGATTTATTTTTTATTAGTGTATTAGCAGTGAACTCATGCTGCCTCGAATGACATCACTTAAGGCAATTCATCAGATCAACTGCAGCTTCCTTTGTGGCCATAAATGACTTTGTAGGTTACTTATTCTTAACATATGCAGTCGTTGCTGACTCCAGAAAGAGTTTGGCACTTAATCCTGATTAAAAAAGAACAACGGAATATAAATGACGTTAACTTATTAACAAGTCTAAACTTGTAAGATGCAAACTTGTAACTAGCATCCTTTTATCTTTATGCCGTTTTCCAACATACTGTTCTAGGTGTACTGTAGCCCTTGTTTTTTAAATTCATGATTACTTCTAATGTCAGGACTGATTCAATTCAGATATGCATAAAAATCTAAGTGTGACCTTCACTTCACAAATAATAAGCAATATACTTATCATCACTGTTGGAAAAACTGAAATATTGACTGAAATAAGAAAGAGAAGAGGAAAAATAAAAAGTACACTATTTACTGCAAAAAAATATATACAAGATAAAATTTTGAGTGGTAAATAAAGAGAATAGAAAGCAGGAGTATCATGGAGGGTGTAAGAGTAGCATAACAAACAAACAAACAAAAATTTCTGACAGGTAACATCCTGTCTTGAAAGAGAAGATTGACAGATGAAAAGGATAAACAGACCGGCTTTGTCTAATAATGGGAGACACACACGTCTACCTCCTTGTTTTTACCTCTCTTCCATTTTACTTTGCAGCCTCCTCCTCCTCCTCCACAAGCCACTTTGCTTTGATTCAGCTCTGTATCTGTATTTTAAATGACTCAATTACGTGGGATCCCGCGGTGAAAATTACGGATGTTTTTCACTATTTCTCTCCATTGGGACACCATGACCCCTCCCTGGCTCCAATAACCCCCCCCCCCTTTTCTCCATCCCTCTCTCCTGGCCTCTCTCTCCACCTGTCCTATTTGCCTCCTCTCCCACAGTCGCCCATTTTTCTTGATAAACGTTGGACTGTTGCTGTGTGTATCTGCGACTGAGAGGAAATAATAGCTAAATGGTCTTGTTTGTGAGCTCTCTGCACAGTGAGCTGACAAAGAGTGTTTTGCAGGTAATTTTTCTGCTGTCACTACACAACAAGAGTTTCTTAAAGATGACACAAGGCGCTGTTCGAATCCAAACACCAGGCATGACAGAAATAAAAGCACATCAGCAGGAAGAGTTTCAAAGATGGACAGAATGTTTTTTTTTATTCAACCAAAGCAAAGCAGTGTTGTGAGTCTTTTCAACACTTTTCAACACTTTAAACCCACAGCTTATGGGGGCCTGAGGCATTTTAAAAGTGGAATCTATCTTTGATGTACTCTGTTGGTGCTGAATCTACTTTCAAGATAAAACCTTCACCTACTGCTGTGTCTCTCATACTCACTGAGGTGCAAAGCGGCAAGTAATGCTCAACCAAAGTTGAGCATTAAGGTAGCAATACATTCACATGTCCCATGAAGCAAAACATGTTTTTTTTTTTTCATTCCATGCATGCAAAGGAGCACAGATAGCACAGTTCTGTCCAAGAGACACAGGCTTTATTTATTGATATGATGTGACTATTAGGATTCAAAACCACACAAACTGATTCATAATTTATTTTCGTCTAAGACAGGTTTTACAAAACTATGTGATACCACACTTCCCTCAAAACCAGGGCTGGTTTTTCCTTATTTTCAAAATCAACTTACAGACCTCATAATATTTCCCAGATACGGATGGTTGTACCTTGCAAGTCATGTGGATCAAGATCCTGTTAATAAACAGATATATTTTAAACTAAGATGCATGATTTGTTTAATGAAACTGACTTTACATATCTACTGGAAGTCTTTAATGTGTGGATTTCTGTAGTTAATAAATTGAAATGTCTTCTTCCTATTTGAGTTCTGTTTTTCTTTTCAATTTTATTTCAATCATTCACTGATCTTTTTATTTAGTGTGGAATTTCTACTTTTCTCTGTTGTCTTTTAGATTTTTTTTAATGTTATAGGATGTGTGGTGGCAGAGAGGTGAAATAAGATTCTTAGGCCTTGAGGGCACGCTGTTTGGTGTTGGGACACACATATTTAGTATGGTCATGCTGCTAAAATAAATTACATTTTTTTTAATCACAGAAAGTCCTTTACTTTTAACTGTAATTTCACAACATATTTGCTAAACTCAGAGATTCTTGCATATAATTTCCTTTCTTTATCCTATTTCCTGTCTCTCTATACTGACTTATCAGAAAAGGCACAAAAAATGAAGCCAGTTAAACACCCACCTCAAACAGCCTGCATACCCTGTGGTGTAATTCAGGCACCATCAGAAAACATTGCATTACCATCCATCATAACACACACCACAACAACCAAATAACCAGCGCCATTAAACATTTAGATCATCCAAGGGACTCACCATGAGTGAGGCACACAAACCTACCAGCGGACGCACCTTGAACCTGATAGGCCCTCTCATCCATTCACCACCTCACAGAGCAACAGATCGAAGAACATAAAGTGTGTGTGCCAGCAAACAAACCCCACCAGCAGACCCCTGGGAGAGGAGGGGAAGGGGAGAGGCACGAGCCAAGTCCCTCGCAAATGAGGGAGATAAATCTATTGATTTGAGATCAACGTGCTGCATTACTGCTGCTGCACCGGGGGACTCTGGAAAAAGAGGAGGGTGATATAGTGAAAGAAGGTTTTTGATAGCAGCAGATGAAAAGAAAAAAAAATATCAGACAAATATTATATTTTTAGTCAAATGAATATAGGCACAGGACTTTGGCAGATCAGAGGGCTTTCAATATGGTTGGAAAAGACACTACACACTGGGATCTGACTTTGATTTATGATTCGCAGGTGGGCTCCTTTTGGTCTGTATGTATGAAGAAGGAACAGGTGGTTCAGTGCCAGGCTCAACAGGTTTGAACAGCTGGCAAAGCAGGCAAGCAGCAGACTGCATGGATCTGCTTTGCAGCCAGCCATATACTGACACTCACAGTCACTGACATAGACTGAATAATGAAAAGCAATGTTATTATATTAGCGTCTGTTCTCTGTGGTGAGTCTGCAAAAAATTCTTCCTTTGAGGAGTGTGAGTAGGAGTTCTGCAAGAATAAGTAATTTAAGAAACAAAATGAAACCACAGCCCCATAGTTACCATTTCTACTAATAACAGCTCAATGAACGTATTAGCTATAAAAGTCCTGAAAATTTTACAGTGAATAATCACAATGAATATCTGGACTGGTTTTACAACACATATTAATAAGACACATTTGCTATAATTGTTAGTAACAGTATAACAAATAATACACAATTGATTTGTGGATTATAATTTGATTTTGGTAACAACCAGGAAAACACATTTGCTTGTTGAGATTTCAGTGAGACGATTGTGATATTGTGACATCACAAAGTTACAGAAGTCCTGACAGCATGTTTTAAGGCATTTAAGTTTTTGTGCATTTCTCTGTGGAGCATTTTGACTCTTTCTCTGTAAACAACAAGGAAATCCTACTTTTTACAATATGACTTTTAGATATATTAGCCCAAGCATGGAGTCAGTTAGCCCAGCTAGCATACAGAGGCTGGAAACAGAGGAAAACAGTCAGCCTCTGTCCAGAGGTTTAAATAAAACAAGCATTTTACACGACTCTAAAACTCACTTTATATCTCATTTGTTCAATTTGCCAAGACCCAAATATCAAAACAGCAAATTGTGCCAGATTTGGACAGAGCAGAAGCTATTTCTCCTGTTTTCATTCTTAAGGCTAAAATAAGATAACAGGCTGCTGCTCTAGCTCCATATTAAGAAAACAAATTTGAATATTTCCCAAACTCTAACAAAATTAAATTATTCATTCATTTTAATAATTTCGTTTCATATTAAAGATGAAAAATGTCAAAAAGCCAGCAATTTTAAACTCACTGAAGCTGTGAATTCAGCTAATAGATCAATTATAACAGAGTAACTTATTCCGGCATAGAAAAAGGTTATTGATTCTTGTTAGCCCCGTAGAGCCTACAGACTCCAGTGTTAGTGGGTAGCTGAGCTACATTTTGTTGTAACAGGAGACAAGAAAGTCCTCACACTCATTAACCCTTTTAGATGAGCAACATTGAGTAGTAGGCTAAATATTTCTATTTTTCCATCAATATTTTATCACCAGCACAGGCCAAACAAAGCCAGAGGCTTTGACCGTAATGGTCCCATCTGTCTATAGATCTTCGGGACATGAGCATATGGATGTCCTTTGACACCAGAAAATAGGCTTCGACATCAAGGAAAAACACACACACACAGGATCCATGGATGTTAGCCAGCCTGGAAGGCAAAGTGTATCCTGCTTTATTTTGATGGTTCCTCACAGATGGTCTTTTGATGTTGTGGGAGGTTATCAAGTTTCAAGAGTAGGCTGTGGGTGAAGTGGACATCTCAGCTATTAGTACAAATCCATGCTGTTTGAGTATATCAGTGGCATTTATACTTCATGAGTGATGTTTGACACAGTATTAATGAACTAATGGATACAGCTGCTGTAGAAGTATTCTGTCCTTAGTTGTCTCTGCTCATCATCACTTTCATAGGCTTCATTTCATCAAACCACATTAAAACAAGTTTGTTAAAACAACCTTCACACTTATTTGGGAGTAGAAAATACAATTCACTTATTATAACTGTTTATCCTACTTCATGTAATGCTACTAAGGTACAAATATAAATAATATATTAATAGTAAACTGACAGTATTGGCACGATATCCTGGCCTGTAAATTACTCATTGTTTCTCAGTAGTAAGAGAGTGACCTCATCATCTTTGCCAAGCCCATTAGCTTTCTGCACAAACCTCGGGGGACCAGTCCATTAACCCTTACCTGTTCAGTAAAGTCGCATTTGGTGATATGTTGAGAAACAAGAAGCAATTAACAGTTTATTCAGATTTAACCAAGCATTCTTCATACAAGATGCAATAACATACGTTGTGATGGTGGTGACAGCAGAAAATAAAATTAATGAAGGAAAAGTAGAAGAGCACTCAGTGAGTGCAGATCTTGGACAAGGCCAATGTCAAGCAATGTAAATCAGACTTTATTGAAGAAAAAAAAAAATTAAAATTCATAGTAATTATCATGAACCATCCCACAACCAAGTTCAGAGCAAATCAGTTTAGTATTTTTTTGTGCAATCTTACTGACAAATTTAGACATGAGTGAAAATATACTCTCTATGATAGAGGTAAAAATCCAGCGATCTGGCTTGATTAAGGGAATTTTTTTAAAGTTAAAACAACAAATTTTCAAATCAATTTCGAACTGAATTAAATTCAGATTCACTTGGAGGCCAGTGAAAGACAGGCTCAGGACCAGACTGAGTGGGACATGACAACACAGCCCCCATATGACTCCCCGGGTTTGGGTTACACACAACGCATAGTGAACACTTCGGACTCTAATTGGTGGTAATTAAGCCTCTATGGCCATTGTTCCTTCTTCATTGTGTTTTAAGAGGAGGGGGTCAGTGAACGTGGGAGCCCTCTCAACACAGACAGGTAGATGAAGAGATTGAATGACCACAAAATATTCTGATGGGTGAAAGACCATCCCCATCATACAGGGAAAGACAAATTCAAATTTCAAATTCTAGCATCCAGAAAGTCATTAAAAGTTAGAAAGTGTCATCGTAAGGTCTGTTGAACAGAGCAAAGAATTTGCACCTTAGACTGAAGTGCCACGGCTCCTTTTCTCTGAACCATTGAATAGCCCACTTCCAGCATGTCTGCCCTCTCATTGCCAGCGGCCCTCTGCACTTCATCTCAAGAGGTCATGGACCTCGATCCTGAACAATAGCCTCCTTTGTACCTGTGCTGTTGGAGAGTGACAAGGACTTGAAGGTTAGTCGACCTAGACTCCTGAGGAGACACCGTCGCACAGGAGTGTCCATTAGGCCTTGGCCCTATGACGCCACCGACTTTCATGTTGCGCTATTGTTACAGCTCTCTCCCCTGAGAGGCAGACACAGAGTGGGTAATGAGGGGTAATTGGTCCAGGGTTAAGGATGATTAATTCCCTTGGTCAGGTGTCAGCCAGTTTTCATACCTGGCTTGCTGGGTAGACAGGTAGGAGGGAAGATGGATGAAATATGAGACATAGCGGACGCACACGCACAGCCAGGACTGTCTGGGCTTAAATAACACTGAACCCAGAGGGGAACTCACATGCAAAAAACATTTTTTTATTCCTGCAACAAACACACACATTGTATAAGAACGCTATCACGTCAGGAAAATTTTCCCAGGATCATATCTTCCCAGAAACAAAGTTGAAAGGTCACCACGATCCTCCCCCTCCAACCACTGAAGCCAGATTGAGATTGATAGCTGTCCCCATCCCTCCTACCTCCCCTTCAGCTTGACTGGCTAATCTGAATACCTCTCCATCCATCCCTTCATTCTAACCGGGCAATTTTGGACCCTGATTATCGTGCAACCTGTGTGTGCACGACAGTAAATGCAGGGGCTGGCTGGTAATTGACCAGGCAAAGACTGAGACGCCTGCCGTGTAATTGAGCGGGGGCTGAGGGGCTCTTGCAGGACTGAAAGGGTCTGAGGATTTCTCATTGCCCATTAGACCTGGCGGGGGGTCTCCTGCTTCTGTGGACTCCACGGTGAGGCCCACACCATACCCAGCCCTTCAATGCTGCACTGACACCTTTCAGTGGCGGGGACCAGGATAGAGGTTTACACTGAAACAGCTGCTGTGTCCTGCAGACTGTGCAGGGTGATATAATATGGACCTTTCTGAAATGTACACGGAATAGGTAACATAATTTAAACACCTATCAACATATATGTCTCAAACACGTCCTCATCCTCTCTGATACTTTTATGGTGGGAGTTAAAGAGAAGCCCCCATTTGTTTGTGAAAGAGGGTGTAAACTAGAAAATTTCACTTATTTAATTGTTGTAGCAATCCCCTTCCTCCACCATGGAGAGTAAAATGGCCACACATTGCTTTATATTTCCTGCTGCGGAAGAAACATAGTAATTCAAGGCATGGTTTGATATTTTGTGAAAGTGGCTTATTTGCTTTCTTGCAGTCATTAAAAGAAGAGAGCGGCACCACTCTCACATCCTTAAGTTAAATATGAAGCTGGAGCCAGGAGTCCATTAGCTTATCTTAACTTAGCATAAAGATTGGAAAGCAGAAGATTTCCAAAAGATTTCCCAAAAAGCAGATATTCCCTGAAAAATGCTAAATTTGTGAGCGGACCTGTCCCATGGGCTCTTGGGACCACAAACAGTAGTTTTTAAATTTTAGTTTTTGAATGAATTAAACAAATGACAAATTTTGTTACCTTTGGAGAGAGCTTGACTTGCTGTTTCCTTTGCTAAACCTGGATAAGTAAGTTTGTGGCTCAGTTCAGTTCACTAGTAAAGTTTCTGCAACTGATGGTCTAATTATCAGGTTTAAATATATATATCTTGAAAATTCTTCTTTTTATATATATATAAATATTTCTCCATCACTGTCAGTGGGCTGTGAGTTCACTACAATATGTTTGTCTGCTGTTGTGGACTTCAGATTGAGTTCACACTTAAAATGATTTGGCTGATTTTTTGTGACTGATAATTGTGCAGGTTGTGTCCTAGAACACTTCATCTACTGCATCATTGCTAGTTGCATTAACTTAAAATTGTCAGAAATTAAAACTGATGCATTTCCTAATCAGAGCAAAAGTCATTAAAGCTGGATTTTGCTACTATTCATTTCAAGTCCAAGCTTGAAACAAAAAAGAATTTACTTCTTTGATGTTGGTAGACATTACAGCCTGAAGTGCCTCCTCATGGCCACATATTTCTACTCTGACTCTTTATTCAGGACACAAGGTAAGGTAAGGATGTATCACACAATACTCTAACTTCATCTTGAAAATGCTTCTGCCTCGCTCCTCTGTTCTCAAAGCCTGGGGACCCCATGCTGAGCAGTGAAACATACATATGTGTCCAATTGGTTTTCCTTCCATCTGACTTGTGCCATTTGAGCTCAGAAATGGCCTCATCACTTCCACTCCAGTGGCTATCAGAGGAGCCACCATGTTCACTTTCGCCTGTACCAAACTCCTGCACTGCTCCCACTTCATCTGCATATTGTAAATATCATACAGTGCCCTCACTGCTCTGAGATCTTCACGGGGCAGTGAGTGTACAACCCTGAGAGTTAAACAGGCAGGCATTAATAAATAGACTGTCAGTTGAAGACATGACCTATTAATCACTAACACATTCATACTGACAGGGGCTGATGTGTGCTATCACAGTGTCTGCATGGAAACTTGAACGTTTTTCTGTAATGAATTAAGAGCCAAGAAAGAAAACACATAATTCCCTACTATTTCTATATCAAAGAATTCCTACAAACTGTTCGAGTATTGACCTACTGATATTAGGAACCACACAAATTCAAGACATAAAATACTAAGAAATTAGTTTTCTTTGAATATTGTTTATTTATTTTTTTGTTATGATGTAACAGTTTATAGATTTTCTTCCTCCACTCTTCACCACCAAAGAAACTTTAAGTGTTTCTGGCTAGAGTCTGGTGTGCCATTGCTAATATTACTCAGAGTAGACAATAAGGCAAAAGGTGGACAATGCAGGCACAAGGTCTACACCGACTACTGGTTAAGACAAGGTGGAGAGAAATGGTTCACAGATATGGAACTGCTACTGCTTGGTGCTGGAGAAACCCTGCAAACGATGGTGTTCCCTTAACCTGTGGAGAATGCAAAGAAGGCAAAAAATAAGTATAGAGTACAATCTTAACTTATCTTGCTGCTGTTTTTGAATTAATATCAAGGTGCAAAGGGTGCTAACCTGACAGCGTTAATCCTGATGAATCCTGAGGCATCACATGGGTCGTAGTCTCCTTGTACATCCATGCTGTGATTTAAAAACACACACACACACACACACACACACACACACACACACACACACACACACACACACACACACACACACACACACAAAAACGGGTCAAAAGAGAACAATCTTCAAATTTGAGGTTTACCTCAGGAGCAGCCAAGATCTGAAGGAAAAGGCTGAAGGATACTCTGGTAACAAAATGATTGAAATGTTTGGACTAAACAGTGAAGTGAGAGACATGGAGCCTGATCAGCTACTGAAATAACTGGATCATTGATAATCTGCTCTGTTGAAATAATGTTCTCATCGATTTCCCTCTGAATGCTCTTCTTTAGCATTGTTTGTCTTGAATAACAAAGAATCAATACTGGAGAATGAAAACACACTCATGTACAAAAGCACTCAAAAGATGCGCATAACCCACTTTAAAACAATCCCATCATATCAATTGTGAGCTAAGTGTTGAGATGATTTTGTAATCTGGTGTTTCTGCCTTCCACTTTATCCACTTCTTTAAAAAAAAAAGAAGTAAATCTATAACTTGAGCTGGTCCTTGTTCTGTTGTTTAGGCTGCTTGTTGTAGTCATCTCGTCTTAGTGTGTGTGCGAGTGTCTCACAAAGAGTGTCCGTGTGCTGTGTAATTACAGCAGTTTCTACCTGCAGTGCTTAATACAGTCCCTCACTGAGTCCTCTCCTCCCTGCGACACCCCCAACACCCAATGTACAGCTTGCACTTATTCTTCAAAAGCACTTAGCAAGAGAGGAAATTGCCAACAAATGATAGGATAAACACTATAAAAAGAAAGACAGACAACTAAATCATCAACTCTCAATACAAGGCTCCCTACCCGGCACCTGAACATGATTATGAGTGAGTGGCTTCAAAGAATACGGCACTCTGTCTATGTGTGTGTGTGTGTGTGTGCGTGTACGTGTAAGCGTGTGATATTTTGTGTATTCCTTGAAGAAACCCTGCAGTCTAATTGAGAGTGGAGGCAGTGGACAGCGAGAAGGGTGACATTTCTGTCTCAGATGGGTGCGGTGACGGGCTGTATTACCACTGTGTTAATGACGCCGTTTACTGTTGCATGCGGAGAGACAACAGGATGCCAGCGGGGGTTTCATGCCTAGTCTGGTCTGTGTGTGTATCTGGGTGATTGTGGCAGGTTTTCATGTAATGGAAAATAAGTGTGTGCGTGTGTATGAGAGAGAAGGAGACTGATGCTTCCAGGTGTATCACTGTCAGGTACATGTAAATGTCTGTCACTATAGCTGTTATGATAAGCCACGATAACCCTAATATAAAATAATGCGTAACAGTGTTCTGACCTGCTTATATCATGGGCACTTACAACTCATTACAAGGTTTTGTTCAATTGTTATTTTGTATCAAAACTGCAGTAAATTTTGACAAAACTTTTTAGGAATTTGGCATCATTTCATCATAAGCTTTTATTAATGAATAGTGGAGAGTAGAGATCCGTCAGGAAACAAAGGGTGAGAAATGATATGGGGAGCAACTTAAATTCCTTGGTCACCTCCACGGTGCCCCAGTTATCCCTCAGCACTGATCCCCTGATTCAATTCCAATTCAATTTGATTCTTGATGATTCTGTGATATCAGATTAGCACTAGTGTTGCATGAATTCATCTTGTGCACATAAACCTCTTTTACATTAAATAAGTGACAAACAAATTTGCTTCTTTGAATATTAAAGTGTGTAAAAGTGCTTAATATAGACTTAGTGTCAACACATTTCATGGTTATAAGAACGTGGAACCAGGATTAATTTTCTTTGGCAAATGCAAAACAACTAAGACATGACACATCTGTATTAGTTAAGGTCTACATGTGCAAAATAGAGTAAGTATATTAAACCCTTGTACCACTTACAAGGGCATTGTTATTATGTGTATTTTTAAAAATAAATAAGAGAAATGCTGTTTTATTCAGCTACACACAGACTGTCTAAAATGAATGTCTGCTCACTAATTTATCTGCATCGTTTGTGTTCTGTTAGCGAGTGTTCGCTACCTGCCAGGAACAGACTGAGTAATGGTGAAATTGCGAACATCAGTCTTGGGTTTTAAAGAATCAATAATGGATCATTAAAATAAAAAAATGCAATTCATTGTAAAAGTCTATTTGTTAAGACCCAATGATTTTTCATGAAGTTAAATATGTTTATAGTCTATATATGGTTTTACCAATAATTAATTTCTTAATAATAGTTTCTTATGTTTCCTGTTGAATAGTTTGAATGTTAAATAATCTGTGCCATGCATCTTCATCACAGCCCATTCATTTGAAAATATATTTAAAAAAAACAAAACAAAAACGCTCAGATCATCCATCCTCAAAAATGTGTCTATTTCTATGAAAACAAATATCAGATGACATTTACACATGCATACACAATACTCAGCCAGGAGGAGTAGCAAAGTAACTTCAATTGCTAATATAGGAGTTTTAAGCTCCCTGCCAATGTCAATATTTTAAAATAAAAAAGATTCAGTGACATAATCTCATATATAAATTGATTTAAGGTGGCAATGAGACTCTATCAAAAGAGTGGAGTTATTTGATAATACTTAGTCCAGCCAATCGCAACTGAGTCCTCTCAGCATTATGCAGAGTTTTGTGTGACTGTGTGACTGCATTTGAGTGTGATGGTTTTTGTTTGAACCATTTGTAATGAGCTCCTTTATGGGGAACCACTGCACCCATCTGTCCGTGGTGCCTGAGGACTTTGTAATGTTACAATATTACACATCTGTCACACTCATGTGTTGTCCGAGCCAAGAAACGTGTCTCAGAAAGGTGAAATGCTGAAATGAGAACATGGGGGCCTTGATCAGTGAGAGTAACTCACCATTTCCAAAATCGATGAGTCGTAATTTATCTTGAGTGACTCAGCAGTTAGTTGAATTAAAATTAATTGTTTTACTGAAAATGTATTTACAAAAACAGAGAAAGTATCAGGACAGACTATGTGAATCACGTTTCCTGGTCTCAGTCTTTCTGACATTTTTAAATAGCGTGACACCCTGGTTGCAAGACCAGTGAAATCCCATCTCTCCTCTGGCTGAAAATGCCATTAGCCCCCTCACTCTAGGGTACAACTGGAGTGTGTGTGACTGAAGTGGAGATAGAGCGGCATATGGAGGGGTTTTTACTTTGGTCAGTGCTGAGCCTGCCCAGAGGGCATGAGGGGTCAGCCTGCTGAACAAACCCACTGTTACCACAGCTAAGAGGGCACTGGGGTGTAGTAGGAGGGGTTAGGGTCGGGGGCTGCCCCCCAGGAACTGAGCTCGACACTTCTCTGATGTCTTTGTGAGGCAGGGTCAGTTTAATATGTTGATGTGGAGGTCAGAAGAGAACTTGGGCAAGCTGACCTAACAACAGGCTGACTGGTGAACAACATGTGGAATAGCTGCACTGTGTCCAAAGCAGCCAAACACAGCTGTCAAGAACAAGCACACACTTTGATTCCCTTACACATGGCTACTTCTGTTTTACAAGCGCACATACACACGTTACCTTACCTGACCAACTCCTCATTGTAAAGGGACTTGGGTGACTCTCGTCCCAGGATGTAGACCTGACCCTTGAAGACAGACAGCTGTACTTTGCCCTCCACATTCTCCTGCGACTTGGCTATGCAATGACGCACAAAATCACACTCCGGGCTGTACCAGAAACCTGAGGCGAGCAAGATAGAAAGAAAATAAACAGGAACAGCTTACACATTACAAATAACAACGCTGTCATTTTCATTCACTTCTTTTAAACACAAAGATGCTTGTGTAAGCCTTAATGGCCAATGAAAAAGTACTTGTTTTGATGACATTTGTATTTCAATATATTTACATTGATTATTATAAATGTTATTCATTGGACAATGGCAAAACACAATATATGGGATGGATCAAATGAAGAGAGGGGCTCCTCCTTTGCAAATCCTCCATTAGCAGCAGGGTCCACAGAGGTCTGACCACCGTTCCCTCTCATGAGACAAGACTCTTTCTGTGCTTTGGTCCTGTTTCTGTTCCAGGTGAAGTTCATCAACCCTTTTCCTTTTTTCCATTTTTCAGACCTGGCCCGTCAATCTCTGAGACAGATGGGCAAAGGATATGTCTGTATACGTTCAGAGGTCAGGCACGCCCCACTCAGCAGGGGTCCTCCTCTCATCAGAGACTGACCTCCACCTCATCGTCTGCCCATGTTCAAAGACACAATCCTTCCCTGCTTTTATCACCTCTGACTGTCTGCCGATGTGTCACTGCAAGTATGGGCTTTCATTTATTATTGCTTTTATCGTTGATTAATCATCTGGTCTGTTTAATTTACAACAAAATGAAAAATAACTTTTACATGTTAACAGAAATAGCCTATTCTAAATTTTAAAAAAATCTACTTATATCAAACTGGCATTACCAAGCAAATTATGCACTTCACTATAAATTATGTATTTCATTGGTGCCTATAGTTGAAACATGACACACCTCATGAATTAGTTCTTACAATTCACATTAATGAATAGTCTTTTAATCAAGTAAGCATCTAATTAACAACTAAAACAATAGCAGCTATTGTTTACTTTACATTTGTCAAATGCTCGTTGCATCACTACGGCAACATCTCTTACTGCTACATCTTCTTAATCAAAGACTGTTTGGATAAACAGTGCAGTATTAATGCTAAGGAGATGCCGGACATGTGGATTGTTAACATAAGCCACAGCAACAGCCGTCTGTTATGTATGTCCAGAATTATTAATGATTTAAACCTACAATGGGTTTAATCTCTACCTTGCTTCAGAAGTGAGCACCTCTGTCTGTGTGTGTGTGTGTGTGTGTGTGTGTGTGTATGTGTGTATGTGCGTGTGTGCTTCCTGTCTCTGGAGGATATAACTGAAGAAGCCTAGTAGTCAGCCTCTAATGGCACTGATCCTATTATGTGGATGAAGGTGCAGGGGACTGGACACCGAGCAGAAGGGAGGATTAAGACACCTGAGCCAAGAAAAGCTCATGCACACACATGCAACACACTTAACACACGTGTGCACATTCTCTATCTCTTATATAAGGTGCACAGTGACATTTCTGACACAAACAACAACCACTGACCAACTATGCAATTTTGGAAATACTGTAATTGTGATTAAAATAAGAATAATGCATAATTTAATACTCAGCATCTGTCAGGAAGTGAAAACAACTTCTTTTGTGTAAATGCATTTCTTACCTGTCCTGAAAATAACAATATGTCATACTGGGGAGTGTGTGTGTATATGTGATTATGTGCATATATATATATATATATATATATATCAAATAACTGAAAATCAAAAATCAAGATTGTGTAATCTAGGGACTTACCGTTGTAGACGAGTTCAGAGAACTTGATACCCAGTCCCTGTTTGATCCGCCGTACCTCTTTGTCCATGGTAAACGTCTCAATGTCTAAATGGGCCTGTAGCAGGATGGTGCCTCCTGGGGTTTCATAAATGCCTGACAAACACAGAAAAAAAAAAAAAAAAAAAAACTCAAGGAAAGAATATTTGCACAAAACATGAGTCAAAAGAAAGAAGCTGTATGTTTACTCTTTACCAGCCTGTAATACTGTCTTTTGCAAATATTCAACTTATCGTCCTCAATTAGTCTACCAAAATGAAATGAGATCCCGTTGATGGGAACTTGAATCTAAACAACATAATAATAATAAAAGTAAATACTTGTACATAAAATGGCCTCTATACATCTCTTCATTTTACCACAACCACTGGCCCAGTCACCACCACCATCATCATCATCATCATCATCATCAATGGCCATTCAGGGACATAAACTGCTGGCCCTGTTTATCTAAACTAACTACAAGCCATCAGCTGGCTGACTGACAGGCCATCACGGTGCTCACAAAACATGGATGAGTCTGTCCTGGGTAAATGACAGGGTAGGAGGCCCCTGCCAGCCTGGAGCCTGGACCAAGGCTCTGCCTACCCTGCAATTTACCCCCTCTGGACATGGAGGGAGGGGTGAGGGGAGAAAAGATGAGGTAGATGACAGGAGAAATGAAGCTGTCACTCAAATGTCAGCTAAAACAAAAGAAGAGCAGGGGAAATGATACAAGGCAGACCTGACAACAGCAATAGTCGCTTTATCAATGACATTCATTTTTGCAGGAGCTGAAATTTTGACAAACTGTGAATGCCACTTCCCCATCAGACCAGTTGATCTTCACATCAACTGTCAATTTGAATGATCGTCACACTTTTCTGATTCAAGCTTGGCTGCCAAGCTGCCAAACAGACACTCCACTATAGCCAGAGCCAGGCTGCCAAATTTTACAAATTGTGTGTGGTTCTCCTGACTCAAAACCCTTTTCTGAGATTTATCAGATGAGCACTATTTAATCTCTCCCAATCTGGTAAACAGCGAAGCTCAAATCTGTATGACCCTAAATGCTCCAGCACTGGTCTTGATCTGAAAATGGAGAAGCACTTACTATGTGCTGCTGGCCAAAAACAGAGCTTAGCAATGCTGCTAATTGTCTAAAGCCTCAAAAGACTGCCACCTGAGCCAGTATGGCTTGTGGCTCTTTGGTGATCCAGGGCCACAGAGGGCACGTAGGGACATTTCTGCTGGCTCTATCAGATAAATAAGTTAAAACTGCCCTCCAACACAACTTGGCTTAAGTGCTCCAAAAGAGAGCTATCTTAACAGAGAGGAGCAAACAATGAAAAGATATCTGGGTAAGCTCCAACAGTGGCAGTTTAGTTAAGCTTTGAGAGACAACACCCCCTGTGGTTTTTGAGGTTTTAATCCTTTATATGGGTAGTGCAGGTATGCTAACCATGCTACAGGCCTGCAGCAGTTCAGGTCACAAATTAATTCATCCTGAGCTTATCTCCTCTCACCCTTTGGGCAAACTGTTAGTAAAGCATAAACAGGCAACGCAAGTAAATAAAATCAGATAATCATCTAAAGATAGACAGAAATTCATAAAGAATTTTTTTTTTCTTTAACAAACAAGTAAATATATTGAAAACGTTTGTTTTATTTTTTAGTCCTGCAGTTTCACAGCAGGGACTGGACATGAGGCCTCCTGCTCATCATGAAAAGACGCAGCCATTTCCGACCGCTTTTGATAGGCGCACCTCAGCAAACCCCATCACCCATGCACAGGTCAGAGGTCTGACAGCACTGTGACAGGTGGGAAATGTTAGTCTGACACACAGGCTGTTGAATGTTTTGTAGCACAGTGACAACATTCTTGACAAACCATTTTAATCCCCCTCCCCGTCCTCCTCCTCTCCCCACCACCTCCCTGACCCCACACAAATAAATATGACCCAACACAAATAAGTATGACATGTCCCCATTCAATCCCTCCCATCCTCTATTGTGCTAACACAACTGCCATTCCAGAGGAGACCAACATGTACACTCGATGGTAGCTATTCAACCACTTGGACACCTTGTGCTCCACCTCTTCCTATTGCTTCAGTGGAGAAAAAAAGCTTTGATCTTTTGTTCAGCCGAGGGTAGAGAAAAGTGGGCTTCCCATTTTCCAATTTCTACCTGCCAAGTTGCGCCACAGCCACAGTCTGTTGGCCAGTCAATTTGCCAATCATAGCACATCGTGTCGTGGGGAAAGAGGAGTGCATGAGTGTGTGTGTGTGTGGGTGTCTGCATCAAACAAGGCCAGGACAGTCTTGTATATTTTCTGTAGTAACAAATGTAGATACCCAAGATATGGGCTTTATAAGTTGCTACAAGTTGATACTGAAGATAAAGAGAAAAAGACATCCGTGTGCTACTCCATGTGCACATATGTCATCGACTGTCTATTTGTGTTTATCCAGTGAAGCGTGTTCGCCGTTATCTATCACACTGTGTGTTTTCTGTACATGTGTGTGCATGCATAAGTGAATTGGAGTAACTTCAGTGTCTATGATTCCAGGTGAACCAGAGGAAAACATTTCCTTTGAGGAGAGTGTTTGCCATCCAGCCCACTTTTATGAAAGCGGAATAGCAAGTGTGACACTTAAAGCACTCAAGTAAAATAACTGCAAATTGCATGAAAGCCCTGGACACTGAAAGGAAAGGTTTTGAATAGATGTAAAATTTAAATATTCCAAATCTGTCCATCTCACTGCATTTACAGTCTATATCACTGTTTGTGTGAGTAAAGTAGCCTGTCAGACTAATTTTGGCACAAATAGAAAAACTGTCATGACCAACACAGCTAATAATCAAATATAATTTTTAATTCCTTACCTCTGGACTTCATCCCAATGAAACGATTCTCTACGATGTCAATCCGGCCCACACCATGCTTTCCTCTAAGAAGAAGACAGGCAACTTTTATGATTTCACCTTGAATTAGTTTAGCCCACATGAATCTTATTCCTCTGCCAAATCAAATCAAAAACTTTATAATCTGTAAACAAACATCAACAGAATGTTAGAAATTCCAGTTATTAAAGGTGAAAAAAAACCAAAAAAAAAACAACACAACACAGAGCCAAGAGAATTCATAACCCTGTTGCAATATCTCTTCTCACATTTCCACAGGAATATCAAATTAATCATTAGCGGTCACTCATCTTATGCAAAAAGCCTCATCTCCTCAAATATACTTTAAACGGAAAAGCTGAAAAACTATTGTAGTTTCCACTGACAATGGCAATTAATTTCATGCCATTAGTTACAAATAGGTCTTTACTTTCCTTAAAAAACAACAACTTTGCAGCCAATATCATGCTCAAAGCTCAAAAGCAATAGAGGAAACTTTTTTTTTTCTTTGGCTAAGTCGACTTATCTTTATTGCTCTTCATTTATGCCAACAGTTGGAAAGCAGAAAGCCAGAACAAGTGGGGGAGAACACAGGAGAGAAATTTCTGGTGGGATTTTATCCCTGGACAGCTGTGACAGATGCACATCCCTTAGAGGTGGTGAACTTAACCACTGTTCCACCTCTGGGGATCATTTACACACTATTCTCATAGAGAGGCTTTGTTGCTTGCTAAATACTTACCCAATCACATTAAGATATGAGAAGATATCAAGTGGTGAGTCCTTGGATTTGCTTTCCTTCACGTTGGTCACCTTGACAGGCACACCTAAAGTGAAAAATGTTGGTTTCTTTAATATATCTTTCATTTAAATGTCACATCATGTTACAGTGAAAAGCATTTTTATGTTTGAAGGTCATCAATTAACAACAACTGCAATAAATGTAAAAGGTGCGTTTTGATAAATGTATCAAATCATTTGTTTTTTTTCCCATTTGATGCTTACACTGAAATGTAATACAAGAAAATTAGCATTATTTGCATGGCCGCTGGTGTCAGGCAGTACTCGAGTAGAAATTATTGTTTTGATATGTGATTTTTGCTTTTGATATTTCGCTTTATTGGTATCTGATGTAGAGGAAAAAAATATTTTCTAGTATATGTTTATTGTTGCCAAAGAATTACATATTATTACATAATATTATTATTAAAACATTACCCACAACAGTGGTATTCACTCTTTAAGTAGGGTGAAGCAAAAAAACAAGTGCTTTTTCACTGAGAATTAAAGAAACAAACACGGAGTCCACAAAGGACCCCAAGTAAAAAAAGTTTACCTTTATACAGCCTAGGTAATCAACACACAAACAGCTTTTCCAAAAAACGAATGCAGAAATTCATTTCAACTGACTAAACCGTCAGAAACAATAAAAAAAAAGCAAACAAACTGTAAAGAGTTGATAAAATCTTTTGACAAGTGCTCATTATCTCAGTCACTGAAATCAACATTCGTCAGCTAAAAGTGAAAACCATTACAAAAGGAGGTGGTGAGGAGGGCTAATAAATTCAAAGGCTCTGCTCATTTGAAAGCTGTGAAATCGTGGGCAGGCCTTTACCTAATTCAATTACACACGCAGCTTTGTTACCCATACTCTCTTTAGTCCTGAGAGTTTTTTCACCACTGAGTGTTTGTGTGTTCATGCGCATGTGCAGGAGACAAAACCACTTGCAGATCCATCATCCATCTTCCTATTACCATGTTTCTAACACACAGTTTTTCTTCTTTAAAGACACCCACGCTCAAACCACACACTTCCTGTCCAAAGCCACTTAAACCAAGTGCACATCAATCACTGTCATGGACCTGCTTATTCATGGCCTTCAATGAGCAACAAGGGCCAAAGGTGGAGGCGAGGAAACAAACAGAGACATGGGTGAAAAGGAGTGTGTGTGTCCATGTGTGTGTTGATAAGGGAAAATAACCATTTGTGGATTACACAAGGAGAAGAGGAAATGGGAGAAAAAAAAAAAAAAGAGGCTGATATTCGGTCTCCATCCAACCAACATTTCAGTCCTATACGTACTTCAACATGCTCGCAGTTGTCAGTCAAATAGCTCTGAAGAGAAGAGCAGCACTTCTGGTCGCCTTTCAGCCAGCGTTCACAAAGCCCTGATAGGACTGACACGTGAAGGACTTGACAAATTTTTTTAGACAAGGGCTTTGTTGATGGCCCATTCTCATATCGCGGGAATCGTGGTGGCTCCCATGGAAGAAGAAAAAGTGGCTGCCGGTGCAGGAGAGGGTAGTATGGATGGTGCATTATTAAAACCGTGCCCCCTCCCAGATACCTAATAATTAGATTAAAAGTTCAAATAAATTACGTGAGTGTCTGAACGTGGGAGTGAAGGGGCTGGCCTTTCGTCCCCGTGCTCCCTCTTTTTCCTCGGTCTCTCCATCATGCGGGTTCTATCATTCACCGAGGGGTCTTTTTCTCCCCATGATCCTTTTCTTCAGTTTTTCGCAGCCTAACAGTGCAGACAATGGGAGCGCAGACACAGTTGTAGGAAAAATTACTGCTTTACATTTTTCCTCTCTGTCTCTTTTTCCTCTCCACTTCTTTGGCATGAAAGGAGGGAGGGATGATTTTTTTTTCCTTAAAAAAAGGGAGAGGAATGGGGAATGGAGTGTTTGACGGGGGAAAAGGTTCCTGTCGTTAAATATTCTTTTTTAATCAGTGAGAAAACTTTGGTGAGAAAGGCAGGGATGAAAAGGTGGGAGGGGGAATGAAATGAAACATTCTTGTGCTGATCTTGTGCTCAGAGGGAGGAGTAGGCTCAGGCCTTTGTGTGGACAACTAAAACAGCTTTTGTCATAGGGTGCTCAATAAAGGCACAGAGAATATGTGTGAAAACGGAGCACAGGCCTGCAAAGAACCCGCGAAACCAGCCTTAGCTTTACTACTGCATCACTCTTTTACAAAAGCATATCTCATCTCTAGCTGAACTGACAGCAACCTACTTGTTTTGGTGTTAAACATTTTCTTTGGGCAACTGGTAAAGTGATCTGGACACCACTTCATAGCAGATACTACAAAATGGCATTTCAGGTTGCACTTTTAAAAGCTTGAGCTTTGGTGATGTCATATTTCAAATCTTCTACCAACTTTCTGAACCTCCTTCAAATTATGATTATGGCCCATAAAGCTGTCAAGCCTGTGTGATCAGAGGAGCTAGTGTCTCTCAGGCCATTGATGTTTGTGATCTTCAGCCACCACTGGTGACCAGGGATGAAGGGACATTTGTGCCATTTGCCCCAGGCTTGGATGTTTCTTGCCATTTTCACTTTGCACAAACACGTGACACTTTCCTCTATTCAGCCTGGCCCTCGTGGCGATATATCTAATGAGTGTTTCTCTGGCCCCTCAGGGCTTGGTGTATTAGCTGGACTTAAAGCTTCCGGCCTGTGTGTGCGTGTGTGTATGTGCCCCAGGGCCAAACATGGCAGCTTTGGACCAAGTAATGCTGTGAGGGGTGAAGGATAAGTCTGGGTGGTCAGGAATGGTGATAAAGTGAAGCCGGGTCAACATTAGAGCTGTAGCCCTGTGGCTATAACCAGTAACACGAAGAGGTGTGAACTGGAGTGGACAGTGATTCTTACAGATAGATTACAGAAATTAAGAACTGATATTATTCAGCAAAAATTACACAAACTAACTGAAACTTTTCTACTTTCTGTGCACAATGGAATTCAAATGTTTTGATGGGTGACCGATTTCAAAAAACAGGTCTGGGGAAGTTAACTTATTTCAACAGGCCACTGCAAAATCCAATTCACAAATATGACAGAATAGACAAATTATAAAACACGTGGTCGTTTTCGCTTCAATTTCAAGCTTTGTTAAAAATAGAATGAGCCTTCATTTTAATCTTTAATTTGAATTTAAATAATAAATCTGAATAAAACAATGTTATCTCTTTACCTGCAGCTCTTTTGGGGAAAACCTGGTATTTTTTTCCTCGTGATTAGTTTTAAGAAGTTGTGAGGTTAAAAACAAATGCAGACTGACAGAGGAATCAACAGGTGACACGTGTTGCAAGCACACAGACCTTTTTTGAACTCTATCTCCAGGACATCAGGGGCATTGGGAGAATCTTCTGGGTTGTTGGTCATCAGGTACAGGTCACCCGGAGCATGGCTCTGAAAGACAAACACACACTCACGTTCTCTATTTCATACGCTTTATTCCCCTTGATGAATAACGGGGACCTTCTGAGACCTCATCAGAGAACAGCGGTGCAAGTGTGTAGACTATTGTGTGAGGTGATAACGGACAACTCGAGAAGTGGCGAAGAGAAGAAAAGAGAGGATGATGCGTGAAAAGGGAGAGACCTGAAAATGGCAATGGATGATAAAAAACTAAAAGAAAAAAATCCACGTTCCATTTTTCTCCTCTATTTGGTTTGATTTTCCCTGCAAAGCCCTTCACCACAGGGGAAGGCAGGGAAAAGCTGGATGCAGCAAGAGAGAGTGGGAAAGGACAGAAAGAAAAGAAAGAAATGACTCATATCCCCAACAACAGCTAACACTTGACAAATCAAAATACACCTATACTATTTGAGCAACATTACATCCTCAATAATATTCTACCTGTCTGTAAAAATCTTTGATCTATCAATTGTAGTTTTTCTCTCTGTGTGTTCACCTCCTCTAATCTTCTAGTTTGGCAGCTTTAACTTTCTGAGTGATGTTTCTGTTCTGTTTTATTTTCAAATGAAGAATTTTGCTAAATGGGCATCACACAATGAAGTCCACACCTGAAATCCACTAAAGTTGTCCTAGGTGACAGACATTTGTCGTTTTTTCCAGTTGGTGGGAGCCGGGAGCGATTTCAGTAAGTCGCAGTTGGGACCTAAAAGAGCGTGGCCGTCTGACGTGTCCGCCCAGCGATGTGCCCCTCCAACAATTACATAGCATTAGGACAAGACGATGGCCAATGTCTCCTGAGCTGAGGCAAATTGCAGGGGGACTATGCAAAATAACTACTGGGTGCATTTAAATGGAAAGCTTTACCAGACACTAAATCATCATACAATAACTAATCGGCATCCGCTCGCCGCCTGTCAGAGAGGAGAAAACGAGCAGCGCAATCACTTTCCTTCCTTTTAACTAAACACCGAAATTGACTGAGAAGGCGCCCGGCTCCCTCTCCTTTATTTTCTGCCTCAGAGCCCTGAAAGATGCCAAATGAGAGTGAACAGGAGAGGGGTGAAATGACTACCCTAAAAAGCCTTTTGATGCATACTCTTTGAGGGGGGAAAGATGGACTGAATTTTAAATACTGAAGAATGAGATCGAATATGTTTCCTGTGGTGTTATACGCTAGTTGTAAACAAATGTTTGCCGTTTTCAACCTTCAAGTAAACCCAGTATCGTATAGGTGGCATTAAAGGAACTTCCAGGAAAACTCAACACAGTGATTATATAATATTATTATGGTTTTTGGCTGCTAATTAAAGCTGTGCATTAATTAAAGAAGGAGCTCTGTATTTAGTCTAAGAAAACAGATGAAATTATGCGTTTTTCTCTAACTTTGCAGCAACAAATATATTGATTTTAGATGCAATGAAGCTTAGAGGAAGGTCTCACATCAGAACAATTTTCACCTGATCAATTAAAACACATCTTAAAAACATATACAAATTTATGCCTCTTGACTGAGTAATGCTCAAAAACTCATGCATGCCCCAGAGATGAGAGCTCAAACTTACAGGCTGTTGGACACAAAGGAAAAAAAAGGAAAGTAAAGGAATAGGCCTGTTTCCAGTGAGCAAGAGATCAATGCATTTCAATTCAAACCCCCTGCAGGTGGACCTGTCCCAAAGCCATGGCCCTGAAAGAGAGGAAAAGGTAGAGATAGAGAAGGCGAGGCAGGGGGGGCAGGGGGTATTGGTGGGAAATGGGGCGTGAAGCACACCATCATGTAGCACAGAGCAGCTCCTTTGGCAGTCTTTGCTTCTTCCATATTGTTGTGCTAAACATGGCCCATACAGCATAGAAGAAGGCTGACGCATGAACTTAAAGCAAGTAAATTTCTATCTTTCCACATATTAGTTGCCTCATTGGTTTTCAATCGAAGCCAACAGGGCCAAAAGAGGCAGAGGTGGCAGGAGGGAGAGGGAAGGGGAGGAAGGGAAGAGAAGGGAGAGTTGAGAGGGAGGTAGAAGAGAAAAGGATGGTAAAAACATCTTTGGCGCAATGGGTTGGAAATGACGCTTAAATCACCACGTTTCAAGTCTGTCCTTCTCTTTAAAATGCAAAAATGGCAAATTGAGACAAGAATAAAACAATATCCCCGTTATGTGCTGGAGAGATATTTCTATTCTTAACACCCAGGATGTTTTGGTTAATGTTAAACCCTCTGCTAAATTATATGAGGACGAGAAGCATTTGGAGGCAAAGCTAAAGCGATGCCAAGATGCTGTGATGGACACAGGGAGCACCTGCCAAGTATCAACGGTCAGACCAATCAGACCAGAGGGGAAGCGAAGGCACATGACAAATGCTGACCTCTTCGCTTCAAAGCACACATTCTCATGCATACGAACACCTACAAGACCACTTCCTTCCCCTACAGGCAGTCTGTCCATCCATCTCTTCAGCCAGCCATGCGACCAGCAGAAAACGAGTTTTCATTTCCTCTTGGTGAGCAGAGGCTTGGCATTACGTGGTCAAAACGAGCAGTGGCCCATCAGCTCCCTGATCAAAGAACAGAGCGGGCCTGGGGAAGCTCACCGACGGAGGCTATAATTAAGACTGAGGTGATGTTTTAATGACACAGGACGAGTGTCAGGCTGCCTCAGGGTGGGTCCTGACTGCTCATGTGTGGACGGACGAAGAGAGGGGAGACAGTGAGGGAACTTGAGGGTGCAGGGACATCGAACAATTGGCATTTTGCTAACCCAATTCCATGAATACTACATTCAGATGTTCATAAAACATTCTCTGGATAGTCAATTGAGCAACATTTCTAATCATTTATAAAAAAGAAAAGTCAATAAAGGGAATCTTTAATCTTTATCTCTGAATAAATGGTGTCTACATCTTCATATCGCCAGACTGTGATGTGGGATTTGATAAGTTCAACTGTACAACAACCATTAACTCAATGCAGTTATCAGGCACATGCCAACACTATAAAATCTCACTGAACAGACATGGGCACCTCTTTCTGAAGTTGCCCAGGGTACATGTCTTCACATAGGTTAACGCCACCAGATGGAGGTGAGTTAAAAAAAAACAAAAAAAAAACATCAGGCCATTGTGCTACAGGCAACATGGTTTGGGGTTATCAGGAAGGATACAGTGTTAATCATAGAGTAACCTGAACTGCTGACTCTTATCTATAGGAGAACATATGAGCGACCATTTGGACATTTCCTAATCTGACTTCGTTGAGCAGAGAGGGGCCATTGTACCACAGGTGGGTGAATTGGGGAGTTTGAATAGTTGAGGTCCGCCCTGAGCCTCGGGGGCTGTAACTGGAGGAGAGAAAGAGGCTGATACACAGAGGAGATACTTAGAACAAGATGACCTCTTTCAGATGACCCTCTAGGTGGATCAGAATCTGACATG
The DNA here is from genome assembly GCA_038496675.1 of Rachycentron canadum. NCBI lineage: Eukaryota > Metazoa > Chordata > Actinopteri > Carangiformes > Rachycentridae > Rachycentron > Rachycentron canadum. The sequence goes on from CM076666.1 coordinate 12,848,895, forward strand.
CTGCTTTCAGGATAAGGGTGAAAAATGAACTTTGTTGTTGCTTTACTGGTTAATTTTACTTTCCAGCTTTTAATTGCATTTAAAATCAAATTAAAAAAAATTGGTATTAGATTCTGTGATGGTGTTGTTAGGATGTTTACCCTGACCCTAATTAATACTGGCCAGGAGGGCCAGAGGTTGTGGCTACTGAAAATTACTCAGTTATTGCATCTCATTCCAAGTTCAAAATATAATTTTACGCCTGGGGTAATGTATTTAAATCCTTTAACCACTCTGGACTCCTGCAACCATAAATATTTCATTGTATTTAATGCCATTAATCGATTAAATATTGGAGTAAATGGTCCAACACAAAACCCCTGAATGGAATCAGTCACACAATACAGTCATCATACATTGCTATGCTATTGAGCCAGTTCGTCTCATTCTTTTCAAAACATTTCTCCACAGGCCGGCCACGAAAGAGGCAGTGGAGGGGTGAGAAAGGGACAGAGAAAGAGAGTGAGAGAGATAGAGGTCTGGGAGTTACAGTGGCCCTGCCCCTGCATCACCACTCCAGCAGCGCGGGACCCCTCGCCTCCCTGTGATACCCCGTCCATTGGGGACTCATCTGTCTGGCGCGCTGTCTTTGTACTTTACTGTTACTGGTGACATTTTGGTGTCACGGTGTCACGATGAAATGGCTCCCCTCCCACGTTGCAGCCCGCGGCGGCGCAACCATTGGAACAATAAGGTCCCGAGGAGTTGGGGCTGGAACCCAGGAGGCCCCAGCTGGGCGCAACGCCCTAACCCTTCCCCCTCCCCGGCTCCCATGAAATTGGGAATTAGTCGAAGCGTTGCTGACGACAAGTCAGTGTCTGTGTGTCCCAGGCTATTCCCAGGGCCTGGCAAAGACCCGGGGTAAGGAGAGACAGAGACACAGATACAGCGACCAAGTGATGGGAGCTTTCGGGGTCACAGGGGGCAACCTGTATGTACTGCTTCGGCCTCTGACCTCAGCTGAGATTAAACTATGTCTCACCCATGGCACTGTGGGAGAGTGAGTCATCCCTGGTGGGGCTGGCATGGGTCAGCAGAACGAGTCGTAGGCTTACTGCCATGTTATTTTTACAGTCACTCCAAGTGGATGATGCATTTTAACTGAATATGCAATATGTTGAAGAAATGTCCATTTGAGGAGATGGAAGCAAACACTGTGTATGTGTGAGAGAACAAAGGAAATTATTTATTGTACTCAACAATAAACTGCACCAATTTTAAAATCTATTTTTGCGCAGGTTGACAATTTTGTTTCTGATTGTTCTATTTATCATCTCGACATCGACCATCCAGGTGTTTGTGTGGAATCTCAAGACATTTTATCTAAAACTCTTAAGGTGTAAATTTTCTTTTCACCTGTAGAAATGTTTCACACATCTTAGCTTCAGTTTTAAAAGATTTCTGAATAATTGTGCCAGTGATTAAGATAAATTAAGTACTTTTGATAAAGTCAGTATTGTCAATGAACATAGCAGGTAAAATAAGTTATATATATTATTCAAGACAGGTGCATTTCTTTGTATTTAACCAGTGCTTGTTTAGAATAGCATTTTCTCTTGAAATTGGGTATTTATTGGGAATTTGTCTTACCTTGGGATTCTCAAGGATGCCAGACTCGTAGCTGTTTAGAAAGAAGAATTAACATCCCTTTGAATTCTGATTGAGAAAAATAGGACATTGAAAAACTAAAGAATGTGTCAAACCCACCTTATGTGCATGAGGTTGGCATCCATGCTCCAGGGTGCCCGAGGAGTGACAGGCACAGGGATGCCATGTTTCTACAGTTTAACAGAGAACGCAGGTGAGTACGTTGCTCACTGTTGCCTGTAAACTTGGTGCAAATGAAAGTTGCAAGAGAGGCTTTAAATCTGAGCTAAACTTGTCTGTCGACAAACTCCTGAATACAGGGGAACCAAGCAAAGTATTCCAGGCAGCTGGTTTATGAAACACTGTGTAACCAAAATACATCTGCTTCTCCACAATGCTTTTCTCTGATAGGTTTTACGATGAGAAGTGAACAAACAAAAATGTATTTCTTTTTGATTGTTGTATCTTAGAAAAGGTCAGCAATTCAGTAGCTTAGGTTTGCATTGATTCCACAAGTTTTCCACAAGACAGCTGGAGAGAGGTGTCGAACAAAACATCATGACCACCCTCTAGTGGGCAAAACTAGTCTGGACCCTCAGAGTCACCAATTGAACAAACAGCTGGAAAACGTGTGTGGTCCAAGTAGAATAAACCCATGAATGTAAATGAAAAGTAAATGTAATCATGAGCGTGAAATTTAATTACAGGTAGAGTGAGGATGTAATAATAGATTGTATTGTATTCTTAACTATATAAACTATATAAATTCAACAAACACGTTTTGTCTTAAAAAATCTGTTGAGCGTTTGTAAACACATATGGTTAGTTTTATTGAGCCCTGGGCAGAAACTAGATGCAACACAAGCAACATTTTCTACACAGAGCACAAAAATATAAATTGCTAAACCACAAATCAAAATCTAATTAATTAAATCAAATGACGAATCACTAATTCCATACATGTGATAGAGATGTGTGAGCTTGACAACTAAATTTAACGTGAATGTCATGGCTCATTAACTCTACAGATGGACATACCTGTGCATATTCCATCAGGTCTGTTCTTCCCCGGAAGCGGTTGTAGAACTCAGGGATCCTCCATGGTGCAATGATCTGAAATGAACACATAGTCAGTGAGTCAGTCAGTGAGTCAGTCAGTCAGTGATTGTGCAGCAGGCAGTTACCTCTCTACAGTAAAACAGAAAACCTACCTTAACCTCAGGGTAGAGAGCGTAGCACGTGAGCTCAAAACGTATCTGGTCATTACCCTGAAAAACATAGTGGAGGACACATAGTAGAGGTCTATGTACCAAGTGTGAGGTATGTCAATGTTAATGGTTTAAAATCAACATGGTTCCCATGTCTGGATGAAATGTGACAGATGCCAGGATCAGATCCTTGTGACATTACTATGTGGTGTTTGTCTCCATCTAGAGGTAAAATATGGACACTGTAATTCAATCCTGGTTCCATCATTTCAAAGTGTAAATGATGAAAGAAAAAAAAAGACTGATGAAATGCATATTAGAGAAACTTAACATTAAAACAACGGAAACTTGATCAGTCACAAGGATCAACTGCTAATGAAAAAAGCCTGGGGCAGAATCAGTCAAATTCAAATGCTGTTTAAATAATTAGCTTATAGCAATAAAGTACTCAGCTTACAATGTTAATATTGAATTAGTTCATAAATGATGACATATGATGAATAATTGAATAATTAAATGATAAATGAAATAAATAAATAATAAATAGAACTGTTGAAGCCTGTTGCTGCAAGCCGTAATATGCTTAGGTTTTTTTGAACATGGACTGGTAATGACCATTGACCACCGAATCTCCCATCACACACACTCACAGTGTGTATTTTTTACTTGGTTGTCGTGTGGGTATTATGTTGACCACTATGGCTCAGTTGCTCCAGTTCCTGCTTTGCTCACTTTTTGGGACTTTTATAGTCCATAATTATTCTGCTTACGTTCTCACAGCAGCAGGTGTGTTACATGAGTGCAGTATAATGTTTTCACCCATTCAGACTTCCTAGGTTTCATAGGCTGGACTTTCAGCAGGAGAGGGCCATGACACAGCACAGCACAGTTCAGTTTATTTCATATTATCTTTACATCAACAAAAATAGTGTAATTGACCATTTCCCCATTTTATCTTGTACTATAATAATATATATTTTAGTAATATAATAATGTACTAAACATACAAATGTTAGATGGTAATCCGCATGAGCAGCTATAATAATCATGATTAATTTGCCCCATACAGACACAACCATGAGTTCCTCTGAATTAAATCACACTGGATTCTAATATTTTTAGTTGAAACATAAATGTAATTTCAATTTTGAAAAACTTGTGTAGAAAGAGTGTAGTGGTGATTAGCAGCTCACTGGGCTGTTAAATAAATAATGTTGTATGAACACATGGAAACAGCGCAGCCAACAAGTCGTGAGGGAAAACAGATAACGGCATCAGGACATGCAGGCTCATTTTTTATTTTTTACTGGCACGTACTAATCTGACCTCCACAGAGCAAAAACATGTTTGCATTTTCCTTTGAACAGCAGTGACTCATTTCATTTATCTGATGATTTGCGCCGTGTGAAGAATGATTAAAAAAATGACGGTGTCTTTATGTGCTTTGTATTCAAAGGGAGCCTCTATTTTTGTTTTTCAATGATTAGATGACTAGATATAGCTTTGAATGAGAGAGGAGGGAAATGGCTCCAGGGAGAATAGGGTTCTGACTTACTGTTGCTGTTTAGTTAAATAAAGTTAATGTTCAACCCTGAAAACACAGCCTGAATCCTAAAGTTTGGACTATGGACAGCAATCTTGTTAGTTTGTGTAGAAATTTTTAAATAAATACAGTTCAGTTATTTTTGTCCTGTGTTGTGGTTTACCTTTCCTGTGGCACCATGGGAGACAAACTGGGCACCTTCTCTACGTGCAATTTCGACCTGTCGACGGGCAATGCATGGCCGTGCTACTGCAGTGCCCATCAGGTACCGGTCCTCATAAACAGCATTGGCCTGAACCGCGGGCCAGATGAAGTCCTCCACAAACTCTTCACGCAGGTCGTCAATGAAAACCTACATGGGAGCAGAAGTCAGAACGCAGAACAGAGCTTTGTGTTAAATCTCTGATTCATTGCATCTGTAGGCCCTTTTCACGCGAGAAATATTTACGCTATTGTTCTTCTAGGAAAAGAAACAACTGAAGAAGACTTTTATCTATTTTATGTCTATTAAGCATATGATATGGATGCAGGAAACCTTTCACACCCAACAATTAGAATAAAGCAACTATTGAATTATTATTACTATTGAAGAGTTTTATAATCATTGCATGGCAACGCCACAGAGAACATTTGAACACTTTTTCCTTGGTGTGTGCAGGTGGCAGCAAAAAGATTAGAGTAATGAGGAAATCAAACCAGACACAAATAATAAGCAGATGAAAAGATGAAAAATTACAAACAATCAAAAGTCAAAAAAAGGATAAAAAATTACAGATGTCAAATTAGATTAATCAAAACATCATTTTAGATCTATCATCCATAGCAATATATTTCATGATTCATTCTGTCTCTCACCTTCTTTGCACCAAGGCTTTCTGCCTTTTTCTGGGCAGCTTCAAAGTCTTCATTCTGCCCAATGTTGGCCTAGAAAGACACACATTTATTTTCACATCAATGTGATACAATTGTACAAATGTTCATTAAAATCTGCAGCACAAACCACTCTAAGACTATGAATAACTAAGAGCTGTGCAGTTAGTTTAGTTTATAGCTCCTGTGGAACAGAATACAAGCCTTACACACACTGACACATAAACATATGACAATTCTCCACATTATAATACAGATCACACCTGTTGAGGTGATATAACAACCTCCTCACAGCTGAAACCAACCATGAACACCACTTAAAGGCTTGAAGAGCTGTCCGAGCTCCTGAGCCAAACACAAAATATGCAAATGTTTTTTAAATGAAAAACCCACTATACTCTCCTAGTAAGCACATCTGACAAAACCTGTTCTGATCATACATTAACAGTGGTTTGTAGTAGAAGTTTGAGTCCTAATAAATGCTTTGGTTATAAATATATATATATCATTATCAATCATTTATGACATTGCAGCTGCTCTGTGCCAGTGTATTCTCTCCTAAATGTGTACATTATATAATTATTTACAATATCACAAGAGTAAATTATTTCATTACTCAATGCCTGCTCTTCCTCTTCTTCTGTTAACCTGTAGCGCAACAGTGAAAAAGATTTGGAGGGCTGCAACTCACATACTATTGCAGTGAACTACAGACAATCACCCATCCCCCCACAAAACCACTGAATGAAAAGTTAGACAACAAAAAAAAACTGGCTGTGCAGTTCTGAGCTGCCCCAGGGCAAAAAGTAAATCCAGGGAGATTTAAGCTGGCATTATGAAGCCAAATCCTGCCGCTGGGGTATGAAGGGTATGGTCTAGCCAACGCTCACATACCTATACGACAAATTACATCAGCTGTCTGAGAACAGTGAATTGTAAAACTTCAGCAATACCTGACAACCAAAAGCAGCTGTTGCAGAAAAAGACACCTGTTGCACGCACACACTACTTCCTACACATATGTTACCAAGTATGTGATGACATCGTAGCCCTCTTCCTTCAGCCAGACCAGGATACAGGATGTGTCCAGTCCACCGCTGTAGGCAAGAACCACTGTACCTTTAGACATGATGATGATTGTGTTGAATCCAAAAGGTCGAGAAACTGTGGAGGGGCAGCAGAAGAAAGTTAAGGGAATCAAACAAATCAGTAACTATAACCTAGTTGGGAAGGCACTTCAAACTACCTCTTGCACATGCGGTAAATTGTGATGTATCTCCATGGTTTAAAAATAAAATCTCAAAAGTAGAACAGGGTCTAAAGCAGCAGATAATCTATTTGTTTAATTCATGTATAAAGAATAGTTTGCCACCCATCCAACTTCTTGCATATAAGTGTTTGCTGGTTATACTTATATACCACCCACTGAATGGACAAAACATGTGATGTGTGGTCGCACATCATTCTGTCCTCCTTTGAAAAAATTACTGTAACAAATCCAGTTATATCACTTGTCAATATGATTTTGTTGTTAAAGCATAATACAGTTATATACTTAATTAAACAGTGAGACACAGTGATTAATTGCATATACATTCACCTTTTATTAAAAGTGCAACCAACATTTCTTCAGGTTGAACTGCTTGAACCTGTTGCTCTTGTTCTCATTTCCAGTATAAAGGTAGTGCAATAATGGTAATAATAATAGTAATAATAATAATAATAATAAGCAATATAAATATATAAATAATGCAGATCACGTCACACACAGGGAGCGTGAATCGGAGTAAGTTTTCTTTTCATTTCTATTTCATTACTATTAAAAGTGCTTTAAAAAAATACATCCACAAAGTCTGTCGTGCTTAAATAAAATACAAATTCTTAGTATGGATACAACCGATTATTTACGTCTGTCAATGTAGTTGGAACATAGGAATATAAATCGATACATCGATGTTGTCGATGAATCGTTATATCACTTAAAGTTAGAAATCGCCGGGGCCTGAGGAGGAGGATGATACGGCCACATTAGATTTTCTAACATCCCGACACAGGTGAGTGAGGAGCTTAGAGAAGTTGTGGTAAAAATGAAGAAAAGAAAAAGAAAAGGTCTTTGCACAAAAAATAATATTTGTCATTTGTCTGTCTGTGTACCTCGCGGGGAGATGCATTATGTGAGCGCGTGCTCACAACAAAGCTGCCTTTTTTTTTTTTACTGCATATACGTTATATACATTTATCGTTATATCAACCAAAATAGGCTGAACTCACCAACGAGGGTTTCTTTTGAAGCAGGGAGATGAATAGACGTCGCCCGGCGGTGGTTTTGTCGCTGTGGGTCGGAGGTGGAGGGGGAGGAGAGCGCCGTTGCCTCGCTGACTCTCAGGCCGTTTGACTGTCGCTTTGCAGAGGTCTGACTGGTCCAGCTGCTGTTGCGTCATCCACAGGATTCCCGCTGCGCTGCTGCCTGGAGCAGGACTTCATCAAACACCGACGCCTTATGTAACCTGCACATGCGCTTCATCCATAGCAGAAAAAAAAAAAACTTCAAACTTNAATAAATAAATAAATAAAAATTCTCATTTGCACACAGACCAGCCATGTAGTCTTACTCACCTGAATGCTCGTGACTGTGTTCACAATGACTATGTTGGCCCTGAGTGTGATCGTGCTCATAATGATGGTCATGAGCAGATTTGTGGCTGTGTTGTTGGTGTTCAAGGCTGAGGGCCACTGCGACCTGCTGCCGGGCTGCCATGTGGAGCCGGTGCTCCTCCTCAAATAGCCTTCTGGCCTCGTCCCTCTCTGTCTCCAACTGAGCCAAAGCTCCACGGACAAACTCCTCCTGTCAGGGGACAGAAAGTGGTGATGAAAATATAAGAGGAAGACAGTGAACAGGGTGGAATAAGTGTTTTGAAAGTAAGTGAAACTTTTGTTTCATATGTAGACATACGATTCATTTACACTGTAATACAAGCAGTGACAATGGAACAAACTTTGCCTACCATCTGTATTATAAAAGTAAAATCAAAGGAAACAGACAAATCATATTTCTTTAAAGCACATTTCTACCAGTAATTTTGGGGGGTGAACATTCATCACACTCACACTTACCATCTCCTTCTGACTTTCAAAGTCTTCTGGGATAATTATGGAGGAGGACATCTTTGGACTCTCTTGCAAGAACTGGCTTTCCACTCCATCTCCTGAATCACAAAAAGACAAATTAGACCTTTTAGAGTTTTAGAAGAATAAATATTGTTTTCAATTCCTTAAATGTGCGGTCCCAACCTGTAAAATTAACTGGTCACTTTGACAGTGTGTGGTTATTACTGTCAGGTTTAAACTGCTGTTTTTACTTTCCCTGCCTGTAGGTGGCACATGTTAAAACTAAAACTGTTGGATCTGATGCTGCTGATACTGCAGCTAGTAGAGATTGTCAGGTCCTTTGCATCAATTACATTTTGTCCTTGCGAAAAGGATGGATTTTGTTTCATTTCTTTTAAATTAAACAATATGAAACAAGGAATCCATTATGCTGTTGAAATTTTCAATCACAAATACATGAATCATGTGAAGGTAACGAGTTGTTTTTCTGGCAGAGATTTTTAAAAGGAGAGCACACAAGGAAATATAAGAGCAAATCTTCTGACAGTAAACATACAATAGAGGAGAAAGTAGCAACAATATAAAGGTTAAAAGCTAAACCTTACCTTGGTCTCTTGATGATGTTGCTAGAGCTGAACTGTTGAGAAGCTCCTTCACCTCAGCCTTCAGCTGCTCATTGTCTCTGACTAACTGGTCCAAATGGTCCTGTAGGAGGAGACACATAGTCAATCTGTAAGTGGGTGATGTTTACTACACTTCACAATACACTCTGCTGCACAATCGTCGTTGATAGATCACAAATGGTCACCTGAAAAAGGTTTTATTCCTGAAATACACACCTGGGCTTGTTTGAGCTGATTGTGACTGATCTCCAGCTGCACGCGGCTGTGGCTTTCATCGTGCTGCAGCCGGTCCATGAGCTGGCTCTGCTGCAGATACTGTTGGTGGAGTTGTTCTCGCTCTGAGGCCAGGACCTGGTAGCCAGCACAGTACTGTTGCAGATGGGCTGCAACCTGGTCCCTCTGCTCCATCACACCCTGAGTCTCTTGACTTTTCAATTCCAGCTGGAGGCAGGGGAATGAAGATGAAATTGATACCAAAGGAATGCAGAAAACGTGTCAAAGAATTTGTTTAATCTCTGGATGCTAGTTTCAAATATTGTGCTAATATTATGTATGAGACAAAGAACAAGTATAAAAATGAAAAACTAAATAAAACCATACAAGAAAGCAAAGTGAAGTCAACAGAAGTGCAAAAATTGACAAACAAAATCTCTTAGAAGACCTCCAAGAAGTGTCATATGTGTGTGACCATACCTGCTCCTTGACATTGTGCAGTTCTTCCTGCAGTTCACCCATCCTGCGAGCCAGCTCCTTTTTCACATGTTGCTCTGACTGGATGGCAGTGGTCAGTTCCATGTTCTCATTAGTCTGGACAAATGAAGGAGGAGAATTTTGGCTTAAAGGGACAGTCTCCCACCTTCTGAGCTCATACTTTCCAAATGTATGAACTCATTTTAACTCTTTGTTAAAAAGGCACTAGGTTTTGGTTTATAAAACAAAAGGTTTCAGAACAGACACAATGTAACATGTATAAGTATGTATATAAATAAAAAAAGTGCATCATCGAAAAAGGGCAGATGAGCAGGAAGAGTTCAGCCTCACCAGTTTAACAAAACCGTTCTGTAGCTCAGCCAGCTGGTCCTTCAGCGTACGGTTCTGGGTGAGCGCACGGCTAATAGTGGCCTTGTCTGACTGAACATCCTCCAACATGCGCCGACGGTCCTCTGACTCCTGGGCTTGGTTCTCCACCTGCCGCTCCAACTCCCCCAGACGCGTCTCCTGCTCTGCACACAGGCGGCTCAGCTGCTCATTATCTCGCAGCTGGGGGAAATATTAAATAGAGGTACAATGATAGTTCTAATGATCTCACTCACACTCAGTCAAGTACACACCAATTTGTATTTTTAAAAGGACAAATTGCCCTTAAAATACAGTATGTGAATCACATGAAATTAATTTATACATCAAGGTGTATATGTTTGGAGAAAATAATGTTTAGCATACCTGTGCCTGGTACTGTGCAGTAAGGGCTACTTTCTCCTGTTGTAGTCTGTTGAGGCTCTCTTGCAGAGCCACCTCACTCTCTGATGGCCCTGAGGATTGAGACTGAGGCTCTGCATTATCCTGAGCCTCTCTCTCCTGGGACAATAATGCTGGAGGAACAAAATAGAACGATAATAGGTATCAAGTTTAATAGTTTTGCTACAGTGAAATTCACTGTACTATGGTAGCTGTCTCATCTGCATATGCAGAGCATTTATAAAGCTACAGCTCATATTCTAAAATTTTCAGTCAGTCACCTTATTTGGCCAAAGAGTTTTTCCACATAAAGGAGGAATTTAAAAACAGTGAGGATAAGGAAGAAGCATTAGATGAGCGCAGTGTACACTGTATACCTGCAGCATTTTTTAGCTCTGCGATGCTGGCCTCTAGTTCTTGGACTCGGTTGATGTTTCTGTCCCTCTCCTCAGCAACCAATGACACCTGTGCAGACACAAATTAATAATTTGTCTTGAAACCAAAATGAAAACAACAGAGAACATACCACTCAACGATTATGTCTATGTTGACATTATTATTATTACAGTTACAGTTAACCTGTGTTAGCAGCTGTTCTGTTTTGTCCTTCCACACACGACCCCCCTCCTGGATCTGCTCTGCATAACAGTCTCTCTCTGTCTTCAGCTGGGCAATTGACTCCATCAGCTACAACACCACAAAAATAAAGGCGTGGTCAAGAGGGATAAACAGACTTCATACAGAATTCATATCCACACTGAGAAGCAAAGAGAGAGTGAAGAGGTCTGTAAGTGACAAAGGTGCTTGAACGCAGACCTGGCGGTTGTGCACTTCCAGTTGCTGCTTCTCTTCTAACAGTAACTGGACCTGCTGGTTGGCACTGGTGGGATCTGACTGACTGGAGCACTGGAGATAAATAAAAACACTGTAGTGAAATGTAGGTTTGCACATTTAAAAAAAAAAAATCTGGCTGGATGGTAGACAAAAAAGACCAACAAATTAATTTTGTACTTTTGTACATGCAGTAGCTATAGAATTGACCCACCTCTTACAATTATAAACGAGAAAAGATGAGTTCTGATGTGTTTTCATTGTCTAAATGTTGTGCTCGTGTTTAAACACACCTGTTGCAACATGAGGTCAGCTATCTCGAGCCTCTTGCGAAGATCTTCCAACTCCAACCTCATTGTTCCGTTCTCTTGTGTACTCAGTTTCAAGTGCTCAGACAACTCAGAGTTCTGCTGCTTCGACTCCTCACCCAAATTGCTGTAAACAAAAACACATGCAGAGATTGTTCATCATTTCTAACCCAACAGATTTTAGTATGACTCCAAAGACTTGTTCATGCCATCTGTTGCTTTACGTACAATCTGAGGGATTTGAATGTTCTTTAAAGTCAAAGCAATTTTAACAAATCTGCTGTGGAAAAAAAAAAATTCATCTTCTTGTGTGTGGCATAATCAAGTTTCTTACCTTACTCTAAACACCTCTAGCCTGAGGCTGTCTCTCTCCTTTTCAAGGTCTTTATTGTGCTGGAGACACAAATAAAAAAATAACAAACACTTAGCCAGAATCTCAGAATAAAAGTAAAATAATGCATGTGGGTAATACTTTTGAGTGTGTTTTGTGTGAGACTGTGTGAGAAGTACATTGCTTAACTGCATCTGCAATACTTATTTCACAGTGTATTTGTTTACTGGAAGTAATGACTGCAAACCTTTTCAAACTGTTTCTGCAGTGTTGAGACTGAAGAGAGCGTTCTCTCCAGCTCTGACACTCTCTGCTTTGATGCCTGCAGACGGTTATTCAACTCATCTGCCTCAGCTACACACACACACACACACACACACACACACACACACACACACACACACCAACTGTTAACTAATTGCTGTAGGGGTAAAGCCAAGATGAAAAATTATCATTTCAGTTTATGCACAGTGGATTACAAAACATACGCACCTGTTTTCTGCCGTGCAGCCTGTTGTGTGTATTGTAGTGCTGTTTGTAGCTCTGATTTCTCTGATACCAATATACCAATTGTCTGGATGTGAACCTAAAGCAGAAGGACAAACAGGGAGCATAATTGTGTACGAGTCTAGAAAAATGTCAACTGCACATAGAGTCGCTCATTAAATCACAACACAAACTAAATTTTCACTACGCAGACTACACAGATTACCTAAATATTTATCAGGGTTAGCAGTCAGAGAAAGGAGGGTTGGAATGCAGAGGACATGTTCTCCAAACAAAGTTTCTATCTATTTAATACCAGGGTGACTTGACATTATACATTACACTACAATGTAATGGGGTATTTTATCTGTTCTCTTGCAAAGATACAGTTTCAGAAACACTAAAAATGCACCATCAGACAAATTAAATTTATGCATTTGGGCATGAGAAGTTACCTGTAATTGTTCCCGCATGGCTCCCTGCTCTTTTGAATATCTCTGTTCAAATTCTTTTCGCTCCTGAATGAATAAAAAATACAAAGTTCATGAACAACCAGGAAGAAAGTGGAAATCCACTAGACCAAGAGTCAAGCAGACAAGAAGAAAAATGTTTACCTTTTGTAGCTGATCTGTGAGCTCCTGAGATTGCTGTGCCTGCCAGATCAACAGGACATAATTATTATTTTATTTAACTGTGGGAAAGATCAACATCATCATGACTATAATTCTATAAAACAAAAATAAAATTCTGGCACAAAAGACCTCATCGGCATGCCAGACAGGACAGTGATAGCAGAAGGTACTGAAATAATGAACCTGTTCTTTTGGTCATTTATGTTGCATTAACCTTTTGAATTTATTGTTGTTAGTGTTAAACTAGACTTCAAACGCCTTTTAAATTAGGAATCTACCATCAGACTACTACAGTTCAGCATCTAAATTTCTCTTGATGCTCTGGTTATACTTCATAGAAATGCATTTAAATCAAGCTGAGTGAAAAATAAATAAATAAGATGAAAAACCATGCATGACTTCTTTCAGAGTGTGGTTACTTAAGATGAAGTGCAGATCATGCACTAATGTGGTAATGAAAAGTGGGAGGGCTGGAAAGGGGTTACTCCAATCACACAGAGGTGTGCACACAAACACGCACACACACAGCTTCTTACCAGCTGGTCTAGCTGGGTATTGAGCTGAGAGTTTGTTAGGTTGCTGGACTCCAGGGCGGCTGCCAGCTCCTGGTTCCGACTCTATTACGTGCACACATGCATCCGGGAAAGGAAAAAAAAAAAATAAATAAAAAAAACAGACAGGGATAAAGTGCAGTGGCAAAAGTCAAACAAAGAACACAGGAGGAGGAGAAAATTTCAAACGTGAATCATTAACATGGAGGCAAACAATAGCACTTCTACAAGTGAAAAATGTGTTTTTAATAATGAGACATAAAGCAAATAATTAAATACATGGTGGTTGTTTAACCAGATTGCCATTATACTGGCAGATATTGCGATATGCAATTTCAGTTGTAATGGTTGATTTTAACATTTTCACTGAAAAAAATTGAAAAATTATGATTATGGTGCCAAGAAGGAAAACAGAGATTTCTGGGTAACATCAAATTCTTTTACATCAGAAACAACTCAAATCAAGGACATTGTATATCAACAACAAAATATACACTCTCATTACTTCTACAAATTCCATTTAATGGAATTTGAAATTCCAAGAGTTTAGTGATATTTAACTCCTTTCCATCTGCCCAATCATTCACACATTCAAATATCAATCAAGACATTTACTCCTTAATGCTAGGCTCACTTGGGGAGTACATGTGCATGAAGTACATGATGCTTACTATTTCAGACAGCTAGTAAGAGTACTATCCTATAATTAAGAATAAAAGGGTGGCAGAGAAAATCCAATATGGGCACAGTATGTTAATACTGAATTAAGTTTCACTTTGATCTCATGCTTAAAAAGAAATGCTGGTCATGAATCTACAGAGGACAAGAAACAGGCCTCACACAACATGGATGGATTACTGTATGACTTGACTGACTTATAATTCAGGTTTCACAGTTCAAAATAATTCTTTGTTTTTGCAAAAGATTTCCATCTTACCTCGAGTTCTCTCTCACTGACAGTGGGTGCATCTCCATTCACATAAGCAGCAGATGACTGAAATAACACAGATTATCACATCAGTGCACAAATCGCCATATGTTTTCATCACATGAAAAATAATATACTTCTACATGCTTAAAGAGAAAACACAAATTTGCCCATCTGCATTACAGATGGTTTAGTCAGCAGTGGTAACACTTGAATTTCACCCATATATGAGACAATGATATTTAATAATTATACATTATCTTGAGTAATATGATACAGTTTATTATATTTATGTATGTCTATTACTCACCTTATTAATCCTTCAAGACAGTGAAAGGTCAGTGTTAACTCTTTCTCAAAAACTCAACACCAACCAACAACACCAACACTCTTGGTGCTGACTATGCGAAACTGAACCAGGTACAAAGGAAATATATCAAACTGGTTTGGTGCACCATTTGATACTGTCAGTGTGCTTGAGGCCATTGAGAACAACAACTGGCAAATTTGAAAATGCTTCCAGTGCATTCCTGCCAAGAATAGATGCAACACATTCTCGGTGAAAGTGCACATCAGGAGCGATGTGTTATTGTTAAAAAGCCCACTACTGTGCGACAAAGAAGTGTGCGTGTGTGTGTATGCGTATGTGCCCACTTGTGTATGGTTTTAAAAATCATACCTCAGAGACAAGGCCATTCAGTTGCTGTGAGAGCTGTCGCAGGCTCTCTGTAGAAGATAGTGGTCTGCAGGATAACACACACACATAAAAATTACATTCACAAAAAGACTAGAAAGTATTAAATTTGCGTATAATGTGCGACAGATCAACAAACCCAAATTCTAAACATTTAAAGCTTGATCCCAAAAAGTCATTTTAGGGAAACAGTTAAATCTAAGTTGCATTAAAGCAAAAGCTTTGCATACAAAGTATTTACCCTGTCCACGTGTATAGATATGTCTCTGTACTATGTATGGTGAGTTTTTCCATTAAAAGAGTTGAGTCAGATAACCCACCTGTTTTCCTCTGTTAAACTCTCATTGCCATTAGTATCAGGGTAGTCCTGTGGAGAGAGACAGATCAAAAGAGGAAGATAGACAGAGAGAGAGAAGAGAAGGAAGAAAAAAAAAAACAATTGAGAACATTTGAGAAAACAGAATTTGCTTGATGATAGAACAAATTAAGCACAACAAAACACCACAAGCAACAAAAGCAGACGTGGCAAATTTGTTGTTTTCATCATGCACATACATCAGTAACAATTTGGCAATTGGCAACAAGCCTATCAGAGTCATTATGCTAAGGCTTACAATCTTAGGCGTGATGGACAGACAGAAGTAAGAATAACAGAAACATAATAAGATCTGTGAGACGGAAAGAGAAAGAGGGACTGAAAGTGAAAGACACACCTGCAGGTCAGCGTTGTGACTGACAGAATCAGGGTTATTAGTAGTGTTAGCATTAGCAGGGTTAGGCACAGGTGAGCTGCGGCCTGGCTCGCCCCTTGGGTCCTCCAGCAGCTGAGGAACTGAAGACCCCATGGGCTCCACATCAGCAAAGTTCTGAGGTGATACACACACACACACACACACACACAAAACATACACACTGGTTTAATGCCATTAAAAAGAGCAGCTGATGAAAAAGCAGCAGCAAAACCACAACGATGCTGCAAACTTAAAAGTGTGTACATGCATAAAAATAACTTGCAGTACAGACTGGAATTAAGCTGACAGTTTGTTTGAGACAATCATGTCAATTAATGCCATAAAAAATATTGAGATGGAAACATGATAGTTCAATGGCTGAGAAACATAAGAATATAAATTAATGGTGGGAATTTATAGGTATTTATTTTTTAATTCACTATCTGAAAGCGTGTAAATTCCAGCTCTACTATTTGAAGTGGAAGCCGTTTTGCTAACGCTGCTGTAATTTTACCTACAACTGTTACCCATGGGGGTGTTTCTGAGAGACTGCGGAGTGAACACACTAAAAGAACTTAGACTATATAGTATAATTGCCGATGTTAATTTGAACTGATAATTAACTTTCCTCAGTTAGTTTAATTGTGCTGACATTTGCTACAAAAATTATACCTTTGTGAGTGCATGTAAATAAGGCAAATAAAAACACGACAACAACACAAAAGCAGCAATGACAACCTTGCCTTATTCACAATGTCTTTCTACAATGGACTGTGAATTTCTCAAGAACAACATTTGGATCAACTCAGAAAAAAAACTGCACATTCTCCATGTTTCTTGACCATTGAGACACTCTTGACATGGATCTAAAAAAGCACCACTGTAAGAATTTACAATCAAATTTGTGCCCTGCTTTCTGGTCTATGCAACAGAAAGAGTAAGTGAATTGGAAATAAGAGGGAGGTAATAATGGGGAAACAAGGTACAATATTTAGTACCACATGAGGAACAGATCTTTATAGCAGAGGGATGCAGAGTCAGAAAGAACAGGCAGATAATACAAACAAAGAAAGGAAATACAAAGAAAGACAGCGGCTCACCTGACTGTTGCCATAAGGAGGCAGGACTACTCCATTGCTTTGACTAAGTGCTTTGAGAATACTGTCAAACTACAGGAAGGAAGAAACAAGGGCAGAGTGAAAGAAATGTGAAAGAGGAAAGAACAGTTTAAAAGTGACAGTGATATAGACAAACAGGAATGGACAAGCAGCTGCTACAAGAAATCTTAGGAGGAGGGGGTCTTGAAGAGAGGAGGGTGTGAAATGAGCAGAAACTGAGGCATGCATGCCTGGTCCAAGGTCAGTAAATATTAGCTGCGTTTTGTTGAGCCTTCTATGCCACTGATAATTTAAATAACCCCATCCAAATAAAAATTACTCAAGTAAACACTACAATCAAAATAATGGCCCAAGGACATTGTGTCATTTTTCTAATTGATGCCTTTGTGCAGAGGCACAATTCTTGACTACAAACTTTCTCTACAATCAGGTCTAGCAACAATAAACCTGATCACATCTCCCTTTGGTGGGGGCACTGCCCACAATCACATTTTTGTCTTGTCCTGCTTTAGACTGTATGATACTGAGTGTATCCAAAGGCAGTAGTATCATGATACTGAGTTAATCCAGTGGCTCACCAAAAATCAAACATGTTTGGGAAAGATATTGCATCAGAACAAACAGACTCAGAGCAAGCTCTTTAACTGTGACAAGCCCAGATTCTAATTAGACTTAAAACTACTGACCAACATGGCCTGTGGAAAATTGACCCGAATGTCAGACCCTGTGTGTGTGAACGCTGTGTGTTGGAGTCACGTGCCTCACTGTGTGTCTGCACTGCCACTCTCAATTTGCTTATAAGAGGTTTAAACTACAGATGGAAACAGGCTTGATATAATGTAAGCTGTGATGATTAGTAAATAGGGAAATTACCTTATGCTAAGAGTGTCATTGATAGGCATGTGACTCTGTTATTGGCTGACCTTTCTTTGACATCTCAATCACCAACCCAAACAATCAAACACTGGCCATGTAATCATACTTACACTACGAGTCAGAGAAATCTAAAGTCTAAATTGTTTATTGCTTCCACTGTTATAATCATTTGATTGTTATTAATCAGACATGGACACTGCTGTTTCGACAAGGATAATCTGTCCACATTAAATCCCTTGAACTGATTCAAAACCAAATTCTGAGTAGAGAAAGAACATATGAAGGAGACTGCTACTCTTGCTGGTAATATGCAAAACCAATGCTCAAATGTCAATTTTGCAGAATCCACATTATAATAACAAATTTGTTACAACTGAAATTTTACTCTTGTCTATATTCATGTCTAATTTGTTGCACAAGACTTGATAGATTTTAACTGATTTTCTTTCACTTAACCATTTTTTTTAACGTAGGTCTACTGTAAATTAAATTCTCTCTGAACAGCCATTGTTAGTCTAACTACAGCTGTCTCTTGCCCAATATCCGTGTCTTTCTTGAATGAACATTATTCAAACTTAGTCCTGATCAGCAGATACTGTAAGTGTTAGGGTTGCAGGTGATTTGTTTACACTGAGTGTCTGGAGGACACTGGAGGTAAACATTTGCCAACTTGACAACTCAACCTTATCAATTCACAACTTGTCAATGGCCAAGCAGGCCATTATAAACCATATGAATTAAGGAAAGCAAACAATAACGTGTATCTACAAACCCTAGTTCTGTTGTAAACAGCCAACATAACAATGAGGATAAAAGCTTTCTAATGTTATAACTGGTTAAAATGCAAAAAGGAAAAAAAAACACTACACTAGGTTTAACAAACCAGACTTAACAAGGACACAGATAAACTGTCAAGCACAAACAGATTGTTATTTGAAGAAGGAGGACAGAAAGAAAAGTAAGCAAGTAAATGAAAAGACTAGGACTGACTTACATTGATTGGAGAGTTTCTATCTGTTGAAGATGCATCGAGCTGGCCTGGGCCCTTCACCTTCCTCTTCTTCTTAGCCCCTGCGCCGCCGCCACCTCCTCCACCCTTTTCTCCTCCTACACTAGCAGGGGAGCTCTTCTGCTGAAATTCTTTCAGCTGAGCAGCACATGAGAGGAGGAAACAATGGATGCATAAACAGGAATGCAGCAAGTATTTCTTGACTGACAGAAAGAAAAGCCTTCTGCTACCTCTCTATAAAAGCGATAATGCTAAATAGATCCAGCAGTGAGGCTCTACAATTGTTCACAACTTTCAACGTACTACAGACACTATTCAGTCTTCTCCAATCACTTGAGGGTTTTGTCAAGCTAAACAAATTAGGAAGTGTGAATTTGACATGATATAAAGTCAGGGATGCACTGCTCGCATTCTCTGACAACACAACAGCTGCTCAAAAGATTCAGTTTCAATTGTATGCTGGGATGCAAGTTGCTGACTGTCGCTTTGACTTGTTAGTTTAATTGCCCTCTCCTCTAAAAGAAATTAGATGAAGTTGATTACTTGTAGAACAGGTAAAATCATCTATTTGTAATTTAGCCATGTCAGTCAAAGCGTGCCTTCTCTTGTGTTTGGGCATTGGGCCTGTGACAGCTGTGGTGTCGAAGAGGGAATCACAGGGCAACTGCCGAAGCTGCCATTTCAACACCGGAGTTAAATCGCTGCGAAAAGTCAAGTGCTATTACTACAACCACTCATCCGCGAGGATTGTAAAGCAGCAAAAACTGCTGAGGACTCATTTCCCAAAGCTAACATTTCGCTGCTGATAAGGCCATCTTTCGGACTAGCCTAACAGCGCACCTATCTTAAGCACACAGCAGGACAGGGAAGAGGGGTGTCAGCTGTCAAAACAGTCCCCGTCATTGTATCCAGCATACTGTGCTACAATGCTAGCCCGGTATTTGTTTTGATTTAGAAATGCTCTTCGCTGGGGATTTTCTTGGATGACTGAGCCATTCCGCAAGCCAAGACACAAAGCTGGTCGTCTGCTGTGTGGCAATCTTTACCCTCACACATCACCAACTATTCATTGGTGTTAGCCAGACTGCTAACGCTAACTTGCCTTAGTTAGCACGTTATGGGTTGCTATTAACTACATTAACGTTAGCTAGAAAGACACATAAAATCAAGAGGCAAAGGGGGTAAATTCAATTACGCACGGACTAACTAAACGGCGTGGGATGCTATAAATGTATCTAAAGAACTAAAAATAGTCTGCATAATCTGGGAAAGTTAATGCTATCGTTAGAGGGCCAGAAGAAGCACCGGCCTCTCCTGCGCATTGAAGCCTCGAGAGGAGCGAGTAAGGTGGGACAAGCGACAGCGCAGAGGTCGGACGACGTGTAATGACAACACCCCTGTCTCGTAAAGACATTTGGAGCAAAACTGTTTTAAAAAAAAAAAAAAACCACTGGAAACACAACCGCGCAAACGAAAATCAGGACCAGTGCTTCCCCAAGATATCTAGCTGGGTCACTTATAAAATACTTTACCTTTTTCTTAGCTGCAGCGAGTTTAATTTGCCTGCTCTGGTCGGCCATCCTGCTGCTCTGCTCTGCTTAACGAACCCAACACGTCATCAGTTTGGTGCCTGGTGGTGTCGCCACCGTTGGAGGGCGCAGGACTTGAGCTGTGATCCTCACTTAAACTCCTCCAGAAGGGTGTATGACACAAACCTCGACTATTTCTCGACGACACATTTAGTTTATAAGCCTATGTTTCATCTATGTAGTTAATGTGTTTACAACACAATTTAATTGATTGATTTATCTTTATCTTTAACGCACATGTTTCTGGACTATTACCCTCACACATTGCACCCTTTACTTCAATACTACGAACATATCTGCACAATCTGTACAGCTTCTTATTCTAACAATACACAGTCAGTACATATTCTTTATACACTTAATTCATTGTTCCATTCATGTGCATATTTGTGGTAATTTAATTCTTTAGCTAACCTTACTTTCATGCCATTGAAGAAAAGCAAGGCATCGGGGGTCAAGAGTCAAATTTAGGACTTTCACATTGTGATGTGATGTGACACTAAAATAAAATAAAACAAAAAAGTAGCATTGAGTATTTGTAAAAGAAAAAACAAAACATGAACAATGAAACTGTTTGCATGTAAATCAGTTAGCCAGTATAAAGTTAAACAGAAACAAATGCAGATCAAGGAACATGCATTAAAATCGAATAACAGCCGCAGATATTTGCTACCAGAACATTATCTTCTAAAAAAACAGGTTGTTTAAGAAAACATATGTGTCAAATATAAGGATATTTCTTAAATATGAGAAATATGAACACACATGAAAAGAGTTGTTCTAGTTTAAGGGGAAGTTTGTGCAGCCTTGTACATATCTTATTTAAAAAATGTAAAAAGTATATAAATAAGAATAAGTTTGATTGTGATTAATTTGTTCTAAGTGTTATTCTTGCTAAGGATCAGCCATTTCTGCATTTGTTTCACTTCCTCCAGCCTTCACCCAGCAGTGTCTCAGCTCCTCCTACATTGGATGAGGAAAAAATGAAAAAGAAAGCTTCATTAGTATCCTGCCCAACTCCTTCACCGCAAAGGTATGAGCCAAATGTTCAGTTGCAGAACAAGAAAGATTAAACTTACTCTGCTGCTTCATCTGGGCGAACCTATAACAACAAGGTAAACAGAAATGAAAGAGATCACAAGTGCATTAGTGTCAACTTTTTACCAATAAAAATTAAGTCTCACTGAAATTAATCAAAAATATTTTCAGCAATAAAGAATTATTATCCATAACTTTAACTTTAACTTAGTTCCTTCAAACTTCCAGCTAAGTAAAAATTCTAAAAAGTAAACTCTTTATTTGTGTGTAGTTTCCTCTAAGACGTCTCACACAAGTGAAGGAACACAGTGCTCTGAAGTGCTCCAGACATAGCTTTGCTGTAAGATGGACATAACCCCTCTTACATTTGTAGCTCATCAAAAAATATTTTTTCCCCAAGAGTGAAAAACGTAAGTCACTGGTAGTATCAGAGGTGAGCAGACTCTTATTTACATCATGTACAATATCTGAAACCTAGGGAGACATGAATGGTTCTTCAAACTCCAAGGAAGAGGATCATTAAGAGCCGTCAAATAAATGAATTTTTTCACCAGTTCACCTGTCTTCAATACCTTATGAATCAACTTTTCGAGTGGCCTGCTATTCTGTCTTGTTTTAATATACAGGCACTGAAATAAACAATTTCAATAACTTTCCAAAAATCACTGCCACTCTTATAGAAAATCACTCAATTAACTTAAGTTAATAAGTCTAATGGTTTTCATAAATTCATATTTTTATTTTATTCATTTCAAGTGTCTTTATCTTTATTCAAAATTCAGTAAAATCATTGTTTAAGAAGAAAGCAGATCGAACCCAGAACCCTCTTGCTGTGAGACAACAGTGCTAATCACCTGCCACCCTCTCCTTTTTGTCATAAGACAAAAATGAATTGCCTTCCCCATATTTAGAATACCACATACAGATAATAACGATGAGTTGGCCCAAGTACTATAGGTTAATATTATAATCACAGAACACAAGTGAAATCTTAAATTACCTCTAAATATCCCATTTACAGTCATTCATTGGTGGGTATAAGTCTGCACATTTGAAAGAGATCTTATTGAGTAAAATGTGGCTTTGGCAGCCGGTTATCTAACCTTGACCTATTTAGACTTTTCAGATAGGAGACTGTATGGCAGAATATAGGACACTGTAGGGGATTTTGTTTGATGTGTGCTGTAACCACCTGCTTATGGATAGCCAACAGTGGGCAAACATAATTCAGTATATCTGTGATCAATGTGTGAGCCCTGTAATAGTACGCTGAAGAGTGCTCATGTACGTTTAATGGATTTAATAGTAAAATCACAGGCTGCTTCCATTTCAAGGATGCCTTAAGCTCTAATTGCAAGTACATTCACTGATGAAACGTCTAGACAATCCAGTTTATCTGACTTAACATCACCGGCTTTTAGGCTGATTAGCCACATGCATACAACACAGGGTTTGTACATTTCTGACTCATTGTAGTGAGTCATCATTGCTACTCGTGTGATACCAGCACAATATCCACACATTCACACACCTTAAAATAAGAGCATCATAAGAATGAATATCAGTCCATTACATGTCGGGTTCATTATAAAAAAAAAAAAAAAGCAGCAGCAAACTTCAGATGTATGAAACGTGAAAATGCTACCCTTTACCCGGCCATTAGATTGGCA
Organism: Rachycentron canadum; assembly: GCA_038496675.1. Taxonomy (NCBI): domain Eukaryota; kingdom Metazoa; phylum Chordata; class Actinopteri; order Carangiformes; family Rachycentridae; genus Rachycentron; species Rachycentron canadum. Next base: position 12,872,123 of record CM076666.1, read on the forward strand.
TGCAGTTGCACCAACTGTGTTCATGAATCCATTTGACAGACAGCCAATCACCGTCGGCGCAGTGGGCAAAAGCCGTGACGACACCGTGACCCGATGTGTACAAATCAGCGGCGGCCAGCGTGCCGGTGGGGACCAATCAGCGCGTTCCAACGAGCAGCCGCTCAGCCAATAGCGGGGCTCCACGACGGGGAAGAAGTGACTGCTTATATATGGGGAGCGCACCGTTCATTCAACATCATTTCACAGACAGCAGAATAAGGAAAATACAGAAAGAAGAGATACGCTTCGCAACGAGAGTACCCATAAGAGGCAACGTAGAGGCCCCTAATTCAATGACAATACTGCGATTAAGGTATGTTTAAATATTGTTTTGAATATGATAATATAGCTACGTAATATTTTCCACCTTCTGCAACGCTGCACGTCATTTTAAGGTTGTTTCATAACGGTGAAGGCAGTTAAGCTAACGTGTGACAATAGTACTACAATATTTTTTTCTTTAATTCACGTTTACAATAGCTTCTTGTTTTAATTAAAGCCACGTTTGCTACTACTGCATTATACTATGCATAACTTTGAATTATCTAGTACGTTAGTCATTTCCCTCGCATGTCTGCCAGACACGCTAATGTAGTTAGCTAACTACCGGCGTACTGAGGTGGGGAAAAAAAGTCTGGTATTAACAATCGAGAGAGTCATGGGAGCTCCACCCAGTTCACCCATTTTTTTTTTTTTTTTTTTTAAAGCGCGTTATACATTTGACTATTTCCGGAGATTTATTGGCAGAGGCCACGTTTCCTGTACATCACAGGTCTGAAGCCCGGTAAATGACACCAGGCATTATCACGTCATGATGGCAAGGCCACGTTTTTCACATTCCACTTCTTCATTACAGATTTCTTTGTAGATCCGAGCATTAAAAAAAAAAAAGCAACGATGAAGCTGCTGTGGGTTGTAATGCTGGTCGCCGGCACAGTGTTTGCCGATGACGACGATAAGAAGGAGAACGTGGGGACTGTGGTTGGAATCGACCTGGGTACCACCTACTCCTGGTAAGTAAAGAAATTTTTTTTTTTAATTTTTTTTTTAATTTATTTTTAAAAACCAATGTAGGGATGCAACTTTGAAATCAAATGCTGCTCTAAAATAATAAATCTGTGAAATGTGTTCCTGCAGTGTTGGAGTGTTCAAGAATGGTCGTGTGGAGATCATCGCCAATGACCAGGGTAACCGCATCACCCCATCGTACGTTGCCTTCACCAGTGAGGGTGAGCGTCTGATTGGTGATGCTGCCAAGAACCAGCTGACCTCCAACCCTGAGAACACCGTCTTTGATGCCAAGAGATTGATTGGGCGCACTTGGGGTGACTCCTCTGTGCAGCAGGACATCAAGTACCTGCCATTCAAGGTCAGTTCCTATTCAATAGTTGAACATTAACGTTGTGAGTATAAGGTCTTTGGGTAAAGGTTGAGTGGTATACTTGGGATATTAATGTTGACAAATGGTCATCTTTAGGTGACTGAGAAGAAGAGCAAGCCACATATCCAGGTTGACATTGGTGGTGGCCAGATGAAGACATTTGCTCCTGAGGAGATCTCTGCCATGGTGCTGACTAAGATGAAGGAGACTGCTGAGGCTTACCTGGGCAAGAAGGTACAACAACAACAAAATACCAAAAAGTACACATTAAAGAATATCCCAGCCCAAAATGAACTGTGTATAACTGAGTCAATCTTAACCACTCTCCTCAGGTCACACATGCTGTGGTCACAGTCCCTGCCTACTTCAATGATGCCCAGCGTCAGGCCACTAAGGATGCTGGAACAATCGCTGGTCTGAATGTTATGAGAATCATCAATGAGCCGTAAGTGTCCAATGAAAATGATTCAGTCATCTGTTGTCCTTTTTGGAAATTGTGACAACCCCCCCCCCCCTTCCCCTATAATAATAGACAACCATAATTGTATCTTTTAGAACTGCTGCTGCCATTGCTTATGGCCTGGACAAGAGGGACGGCGAGAAGAACATTCTTGTGTTCGATCTGGGTGGTGGCACCTTCGATGTCTCCCTCCTGACCATTGATAATGGCGTTTTTGAGGTGGTGGCCACCAACGGTGACACTCACTTGGGAGGTGAAGACTTTGACCAGCGTGTCATGGAGCACTTCATCAAGCTGTACAAGAAGAAGACTGGCAAAGATGTGCGCAAAGACAACCGTGCTGTGCAGAAGCTGCGTCGTGAGGTTGAGAAGGCAAAGAGGGCACTGTCTGCCCAGCACCAGGCCCGCATTGAGATCGAGTCCTTCTTTGAGGGCGAAGACTTCTCTGAGACCCTGACCCGTGCCAAGTTTGAAGAGCTGAACATGGTAAGTTACTCAGCTTAAATATGTGAACTCTAGAACACAACTGAAACATAACTTTGTATTTACCCTTGTATTAACCATGTCTCTTACCTTTTTCAGGACTTGTTCCGTTCCACCATGAAGCCTGTACAGAAGGTACTGGAAGATGCTGACCTGAAGAAGTCTGACATTGATGAGATTGTCCTGGTGGGAGGCTCCACCCGTATCCCCAAAATCCAGCAGCTGGTGAAGGAGTTCTTCAATGGCAAAGAGCCCTCAAGAGGTATCAACCCAGATGAGGCTGTGGCATATGGAGCTGCCGTGCAGGCTGGCGTGCTCTCTGGAGAGGAGGACACTGGTAAGTCATCACCTTCATACTCCAGCATCTGCTCCACTGGACCAAGCTTTCATTTTTAATCATGTTTACTAAATATTTTTCTTCCTCTCTTATAGGAGACGTTGTTCTTCTGGATGTGTGCCCCCTGACTCTTGGTATTGAGACCGTTGGAGGAGTAATGACCAAACTGATCCCCAGGAACACTGTGGTGCCCACCAAGAAATCCCAGATCTTTTCTACAGCCTCTGATAACCAGCCTACTGTCACCATTAAAGTATATGAAGGTAAGAGCTGGACAAACATGATTTAGAAAAAAAATCTAATGTCACACATTTTCCTCATTTGCAAACAGAATTTAAACATTGACTCTCTCTCCAGGTGAGCGTCCTCTGACCAAAGACAACCATCTGCTGGGTACCTTTGACTTGACTGGCATCCCTCCTGCCCCTCGTGGTGTACCACAGATTGAAGTCACCTTTGAGATTGACGTCAACGGTATTCTGCGTGTCACTGCTGAGGACAAGGGCACAGGCAACAAGAACAAGATCACAATCACAAATGACCAGAACCGCCTGACACCTGAGGATATTGAGCGCATGGTGAATGATGCTGAGCGCTTTGCTGATGAGGACAAGAAGCTAAAGGAGAGGATTGACGCCCGCAATGAGCTGGAGAGCTACGCCTACTCTCTGAAAAACCAGATTGGTGACAAGGAGAAGCTTGGAGGCAAGCTGTCAGATGAAGATAAGGAAACCATTGAGAAGGCAGTTGAGGAGAAGATTGAGTGGATGGAATCACACCAAGATGCTGAGCTTGAAGACTTCCAGGCCAAAAAGAAGGAGCTGGAGGAGGTGGTTCAACCCATTATCAGCAAGCTCTATGGTAGTGCAGGTGGACCCCCACCTGAGGGTGCAGAAAGTGAGCAAGATGAGAAGGATGAGTTGTAGGCAGGTTTGAAGTCAACTCTTCTGTCACCCCTTGCCTCTCTGGTAGTGGCATCTAGATGTACATATTGGACTGATGGGACTCAAATAGTGAGAGGAATGGTTGGGAAGGGGTGGCGATAACAACCATACTGAATCTTCAGAAAGACTTTAAAATAAGTTTCAGTGTGTGAGAGGTGTTCTCTTCGCTGGAAGGCGGAGATTTTCGTCAGCCCAGTATGAGGCTTGCTGCTGCTGTTCTCAGGCAGTTCCAATGGGGCTCTGTAGAAGGGGAGGGGCGTGGGTGGGTGGGGCAGGTGTTTTCTGGGTCCATTGAGTAGATGTCTGTGGGATCAAGGGCTCATTATGTTCACAGGCAAAGTTAAAAGTTATTTATTGAATCTGGTCATCGTACTTCTGGAAAGACATTGAAATAAATGTTTGATATAAAATTATTTTGACTGTCTCTTGTTGCATTCATTAACAAATCTAGGGTCCAATCAAATGTTCTTAATTGCTCATCTGTGCCCAAAGAGATATTCAATTTCTTACACTTGAAGATGCACATTTTATTTTTCAGAACTCTGTAGTGTGTTTGCTTAACAATGTCCACTCTAGTCTTTAAAGTGCAAAGCTTAAAAAAACATTGACCATGATTATGCAGTACTTGGTGAACATTTTTATTGCAACACAACATTTTTATTACAACACTATGGCACATCATGTCACTATAGTCACAATACAGTCATTATGAATGACCCCCTGGGTGTCCATCCCTCCAAATACAAAGGCCAGATGTATTGTCTCAGAGGCTTCTGGGCTGTCTGATTGCCCCTCTTCATATACCTTCCATGGCAATAAACACATGGAGTGGTCTAGGCGGTTGGGTGGCATATCTCCTTCAAATTTCATTAAGACCCATCTTGCCTTGCCTGCAAGCAGAGAGTTTAACAAAAATACATAAATTGGTACTTTTTTTTTTTTTTTAAAGAATGATATTGCTTCATTTATATAATATATTAAGAAAATTATGCAAATGAATGTTAAGTCAGATTAAAATCAGTATACCTGTGTTGAATCTGTACATGGAGTTACTGGCCCCATCTGCAGTGATTCCTCCAAAGATGTAGATGTTCTTGCCCAGCACCACAGCTGAGTGGGCTGCTACTCCTGGTGGGATGTCTCCTTTGGCCCGCACTGTCTCCCACTTCATGCTCCCTTTAAAATTAAAAAAATCCTGAGATGAATGCAATGCAGGTGGGAAACTTAACTCCTGACAATGATTCAAGTCTTTAGGTTTACCTGTGTCTAAAGAGTATATGTCACTGTGGAATTTGTCTCCAGCCATGCCACCATGAATGTAAATATTTGAACCCACTGCGACGATAATGTGGCCATGTCTGGCAGGTGGGCTTCTGCCTTGTGTTTCTGGCTGGGACCAGCTGGAAGAGACTGAGACATTTACAGAAAGATTATTAATATGCAGAAATGATTATTTTTACATTGTGGAATGTAAAGATAAACTATAAACTATACTATATAGTATTTAAAACCTCAAGCTGACCTCTTGGGTACATACAGACTGTTAACATTTAAAGTTATTTGGTTATGAACAAAAACTGGAGGCAGAATAAGATAGTTACAGACAAAGTAATTTTACTGTAGGAGTTCATTACCTGGTGCGTTAAAGTGTTTGCATACTGGTGCAATGTGAAGGTTGCAATATTTTGACTATTGACTATTGGGAGTCAAAGTGAAATAAAAGCTAATTTCACTTCTTTATAGCACCGTAATATTATAGTACAGGTCCGTATAATACTGGTCAACACAAACCTGCATCAAAGACATGAAGTTTTTGGTCTGACACAGGTGCAGCTCCTGCTTCACCACCAGAAAAGACATACAATCTGTCTCCAACACAGGCTGAGTTGGTGTGGTATGTCCTGGGACAGGGGGGCTTCCCTTTTACTGATACATCCTTCCAGTGAGACCCACTGTCTGGACAAGCATATAAGCAGCAGCACGTTACAGCAAATGTTTTCATACAAACCTCATATGAATATAGTGTGTTTATCTGTAAAATCACCCAAGCGCTCTCTGAATAAAGACAATACAAGGTGAATGAAAGTTGGGACGTACCTTTTAGCTGTATATTCTGGATACAACTGCGGTTGCCACTCTGCTGTGCCCCCCCAAACACCCACAGGCTCTGTGGGCAGCTCTCTGGCACAAAGCTGCAGTGTTCATACCGTGCCTCCAAACCCTCCCACTCTGGAATGTCCCATTCATGATTATCTGGTGAAGTCAGAAGCAACACAATCATATAGTAACTGCTGCGGATGTCATTAATATACTTGACAGATTCAGAACCAAAACATTATAAGTAGACCTCCTTTCCTCACACATATGGTACATTTCACAATTACCAGTAGTGATTGGGATTTTATGACACATTGTTTATATAGCTGACCTAGCCTAGGTCAAATTTGTTGATAGTTGTACTTAAGTTAAGTTTGTAGTGAATTTTATACAGCTCAGTCATGCAGCTGACTGTATCAACAAATTCAAACATGGGTGACATTTATGCAAAGAAATACATTTTCTGTTATACATGGCTTACAAAATGTCCCTGGATAGATTTTTTTTTTTACCTAGATTTATTATCTGTGAGTGCGAGAAACTGCCACTAGGGTTGGCTCCCCCAACAATAAGGATTCTTCCTTTTCCTCCATCAGATGACATAAAGGTGCAGGTGTGTCCCACACTAACACCTGGGGCACTTCCTCTGGGTATCAAGGAATACCTGGGAAAGGTATTAGCAAATGAAAGGCAACATCTAAACCCCCCCCCCCCCCCCAACATCACAAGTAGCACAGCTCAATCTTAACTCATTCACTTACCATAGTCTTTCTTTGGGTTTATCTAGTGGGTCAAGCACTGGGAGAAACTCCATAGCTGTCAAAGATACATGAATGAATCTCCTATTAATTTTCCGTACGTCATTGTCAAAGTCCGTGAAAACAAATATGTTGATTCGCTACTAAACTTGGTCAAATGATTGTTGGCTTTACATATTATGAACGTTTAAGACTATAAGAAGTCGGTATCCACAGATGTACTTACGTGAAATGTAGCTACAGTCGAAGCAACCCAAATATTTAGCTATTTCTATAGTTCTTCTTGACGACACTTCATCCTCAGCGAAGTATTGCTTGAAAGTTGTTAATCTTTTTTTTTTTTGGTGGAAGACAGAATAATATAGTAACAATGCTACTACATTGGTAACACAGAGTGCTATCAAGCTGCTACTTGCTAACTGGTGTGAACATGTGAGGAGCTTCCTCCTCACTAGCTTCTTTTTCCGGGTGGAAAGAGGAGCGACTAACTTTTCATGTCATTCACCTCAAGTCCGTATTCTTTGGCACCGCTACTGCTAATTTCTACTGTTCATTCAATGACAGCGGTTATTCTAGCTCACGCAAAAATAAAACTATCAAGATATATTAAATATTCATCCCCCACCCAAAGCACGACTGTACGCAATTACGTAACATGCTACGTTGGCAGCGTCGGTTGATAAACGTTTCAAGCGTAGTTGCCATGGTTGCTTGAAGCGCATGCGCATTTCGTTTCCCGGCCACCCATGTTGCAACAAACTACAACAAAACGGTTTTAAAAACGAGAATGTGAATTTCTTGAATTGTTATCAAAGAGGCCTCCAGCAGTCAAGACCAGCTATGGCTTCAGCTCCCGTTTGCCCTAAAACGTCTTCTTCCACTTCAAATAAAAAGGTAGGCTTTGGTTGACACCAGCTCCACACTTTTTTTTACATTCATAATTCGAGTTACAGAGCTAGCCAACTTTTAAAGTAAAAGTTGAACAAAAACGCATTTGACATTTGAAAATTCACATAAAGCTGTTTTGAAGATGCATTTCAGTTCAGTCAGAAGGTTACACATCTACAGCAACAAGAGTTAAAGGTTTGTTATAATATGTCAGATTTCCCTTATTTTATATCTAAAAGAAAAGAAAAGAAACTAAGATGGCTGCCATCTTAGTTGGGTATAGCATCAAAACACTAAATGCAATCAAGGGGAACAAGTTTAGAAAATGTCTGGCAGGTGCTTAGTGAGGTCTGTGATTCAAATGACATATGTCATTTAGCTGGTAAAAAAGAAAAACAGTCAGTGTTGTTCAGCAGATAATATTATGAAACAACCACACAACAACCTCCAAAATGGGCCTAGTGAGACAAAAGCTGAAAACTGTAATATAACATTACAAGGTACATTCTATCCTTTGTTAAATTGCTGTTTAATTGGATTTGACCAGGCCTACATTTTACAGATTTATCTGTTATTGTAGACATCTCCAGTAGGCCAGACTTAAGTAAAGCTCAACTACTATTCTTTTTTTAAAATCTTTTTTTTATTATCAAATCAGTTTAGTTGCAGACCGATTTCCGTGCTCCCCACATTACCAGTACCACCATTACTATTAAGAAGAAGCAATGCGGAAAGAAGTTTAATGAAGATAAAGGCAGAACAGTATTGCAGCTGAAGCACTGATGAAGCATCAACCAATAATAATCAAAAAGACAGGTCTGCAGCTGATTTAAAGGGTGGAGTAGGTAGTAGAGTTGCGACATCTTGTGGTTATGTGTAGATGCTGCGGGAAGTGTAATTTTAAAATTTTAATTCATCAATTTTAAAATACTTTTGAAATGTAAAATACAATATACATCTATATGATCTTAGTTTGCATGTCAAATGTGACATCTGAAATAAGTTAATTCATGCATTTTAAATTGTAGTTGTAACCCATGGTAAACGTCAAATATTTTTTTCTTAATTTGTGAAATTGACATTAGGAGGTGTGTTTGCACAAGTAGATACAGAATATTAATTCTCTATAATATAAACTCTGTTGACAGTTCACTGTCATGATATTGCATTTCAAATTGTTGCCAGTAGGTAGTGCCATTGTATTTGTTGTAAAACAACAAACTACAGTGAGAGTCTGAAAACAAATGTGATGATTTGCTACTGAGAGTCTTTGTTATATTAACCTGTATGTTTATGTAGTTCTCATGGTTCTGCATGTTAATGTTAATTATTAAAATGTGAACAAACGATAGAGCACAGTTGCTTGAAAACAAAACAAATGTATTTCATTTGGATTCCCAGAGATTTCTTTAAATGACTGTATATGTATGTACTGTAATTATTAAAGAGTCATGAAAAAGTAACAGTGTGTCAGGAATAGAGACATACAATGAGTGTAATAGTGGTGTCCAGAATCAGATTAAGAGGAACATGGACTAATAGGAATTATTCATTAACAAAGTTACATATGGATGTAAATGCAAAGTGTCACAGTCAGCAGTGTTGCAGATACACCAGGAGCTGAGTGAATAAATTCTGTTTCAGTTAAGTCTTCTGTAGACACTCCCTTACCTCTTACAAACAAAAAAAGGAGTGATAAACTGTACAGTATCTGAAAGAGTTAATAATGAAGAAAAAAAGAAGTAAAAGATAAACATTTGAGAGTTGTTTTTCAGGATCAATGGGGTGTTTCACATGTAAAGGATTTTTACTAAAAGAGCTATTTTATTGAACAATTTAGAATGTGAGAAAGCACAAACAATCTGCAATTTTAAAAAGTAAAACCCATCTGTCTATAAAATCCCCAAAGTCATTTTGGACTATAGCTGTTTGTTAATGTAGTGCAGTAAAAACTGTATTTTCCTCTGAAATGTAGAGGATAGTAGTACCTCAAAATTGTTCCTAACTACAGTGACTGAGTAAGACTTTGCGCAGGCACTCTCTAGGCACACTCTAGAGCACTGTATATTGCTCTGCTATGCTATGCAATAGTTGATAGCTCATACTGACACTTTATTTGAACAGGAAAAAGAACACTGGGAATACAACAAGCCATAAACCCAAAGGAAAATGAAGGCTTTGTCCTACTGACCCTACTGATTTACAGCATCACTGTGGAGCTGTCTGCAGACCTGACCCCTTCAAGACATTCATGACATCAATATGTCAGCCTGAAGTGGATAACATATTCATGGGGTTGCTTTGATGAAGCAACTGCACATTTGAGACCATATGCAAGACAGGAACAAGGCCACAACTCAAAGAAATGTTTGTGTCAAAAAACAGGTGTTCTTCATTAATGCAATATCCCAGACCATTGGTCCCAGTCTACATAGATTTGTAGACTGAGGTGTTAGGAAGACAGCAGGAGAATAAACAAACCTTCTACCAGAGAAATAGCTCTATAAGTCACAGCAGAATAAGAATATGTAAAGGAAGACAGTAGTATCAGCCTAAAATTAAAATTTAGATTCTCTACTAAAACTAGCTACCGAACAGACGGTGTCTATTCCCTTTTTAACAAGCATGATAAGTACTTATTTTCAATATGTCTAAAATCAATAAACATTAATTGAATAAGTCAATGTGTTAAGTATAAAACCAGTTAATCAAGATCTTTAATGCTTTTCTATGAGCAAAAATATACATTTTTGTCCTGAGTGAGGTAAGGCTGACACTAACTATATTATTTTTTATTTTGAACAAATCCTTGTTTGTTTCATCTGCAATTGATTTTGCTACATTTTTGATTTGTGGAAGTATATTTCATATAATTATTCAACGTGTCACTGACTATTAATTTGGTAGCCGTGCTCTCCAGTTTGTTCCCACTAGGTGCTCGGCTGTCACCCGTGGCAATCTGGCGATCTCTCCACACAGCCTTCTCTCTTCTCTTTCCACAGTGATGGAGTTCACCCCAATCCAAAACTGCACAGTCATCCCCAATCTTCCAGTGCAAATTGAAAATTCATCTATTTTTCCTCTTCCTCCACTCTCTCCTACGTATCTCCTCCATTTTAAAATAAGTCACCTTTGTCTTCGCCTTTCCTTTCCAGTTGGACCTAAAATTTCACCTTCCACACATTACTCTGCCTTGCACTGGCTCTATGTCTCTGCCCTGAAATTCCCTATCGTCCCTGAACCTATTAGTGAAATAGGAATATTTGTTCTGTGTTCAAAGGACTCTGTGGTTTGACCACAGCTTTTGTTCCTTCTGATAATGACCACTTGGCAGCTAGTATGTTATACTACTGCTACTCTCATCATGCGTTACTTTTTATTAGAGATTTTTGCACATTATCAGTGACTACATAAAATTTTAGAAAATGAATCAGCAATTTTTATAATTGATTCATTAATGTAAATGAATTAATAATGTTGCAATTAACTGCAATTTTTTGCAGGATCTTAACAGGAAATGCAGAATTAGTACATGAAAAACCTGCAAAATGATAAAAACAGAATACAATATATAATTACAGGATATGTTGATTTAATTAACATTGACATATGAAATGCTGCATATCAAATTCTTATTGTGAGAATGCACACGTGGCAAGGTATAGACTTTAGTGTGAGCTTCAGTCATTAAAATGAAGCAACCAGCCACTGAACTCTTTCTCTGCGTTATCATCTGGCTGCGTCAAAGTAAGCTAAAAAATGTGTGGGAGACTGCATTTATGGACATTTTTACCAAACCATGCCACTTCAGCATTATCTGCCCAGTTTCCCCTTCGCGGAAGCAGTGTATGAGTTTCAGAGAATTCCTTTGTTTTCCCATCGCTGTAACTGATAAGGGCCAAATGAATCAGGGGCTTTTTGTGGAGACAGAATGAGAGGAAAAGGGAACATGATTATGACTTTTCAAAATTCCAAGGAAGGACAAGAGGCGGGAGAAAGAGATAATTGGAGATATATTTTTTGTCAGACCCAAAATAGTTTCATGCTATTGTGGGCATGCTGTGTGTACAATACTGTTGAATTTAGACACTGTGTGTTGTAGTTGGAAAGCGATTCAGCTACCATCTTTCATCTCCCTTAAATAAAGATTTATTTGGGTGCCTTCTTGGTGGGTGGGCAGTTTGGTAATCAGGATTAAAATGGAAAGTTCATCACTGGGTTACTGGTACACTGCCACTGGGCAAGATGTCAAAACAATGTGCTGTAGCGATTGCTGTTGTGTCACATTTCACCCAGAGGTGTGTTAAATCATCCTGTAAAGTAATCTGGATTATTGCCACACAACCACAACACTGGTTTAGTTCTATCTATTCTACAATAATGATTTAATCTGGGTCTTAAAAACATGTTTTTCTGTCGTTTTATCATTGTTGTTTGCTTTTTAGGCAGCTGTAGATTGATTTGTCTCTCTTCTTTGATGATTTAAATTAATATGGGAAATCAATTTTTAATTTTTTTTTAAAATTTGCCACCTAATTTTTTTTGAGCTGAGTGATATAACAAATTTTAATGTAAATGAGACATGTTATATGTTACCATTAAAGTAAATGGAAAAAGACCTAATCCTTAGAAACTATGTGGTAAGTGTTAAGTTAACCTTGGGCTCTGAAATGTTATTAATACTCACGTCTGTGTGTATTAGTCAAATGACTGCAAATGCATCTGACAGATGCCAAGTGCAGTTGTAAACAAATACATTGAATGCCCATATTTTCACAAAATTGTGCTAAACCATGCAGCAACTGCTGAATTGTGACTAAGCTTTTTTTTTTTTTTTTTTTTTTTTTGATAACTATATATTTTTTTTTTACCTCAAATGCAAAGTTATTTGTTACCAGTCGCTGCTATGAACAACAGGCAGATTAAACAGGATTAATCAGAAATATTTAGATGAATCCTGTGAAATGGGCTTTTGTCTGTTTGTTTCATTTTTTTTTTTTTTTTT
>CM076666.1:12884881-12907480 GCA_038496675.1 Rachycentron canadum
ATATATATATATATATATATATATATATATATGTGTGTAATATGTGTATTTGTATGTGTATTTTTCTGCATTTGCAAATTTAATGAAATAATGGGTAACAAGATATACAGTATTTGTTCATATGTCACTTGTGCAGATTTAAATGTCCATTGTTTACGGATAAAACGGTTTCAGATTTTTTGGATAAAAAAGCAGTTGTGCCCTTTAATTGTCAGCTGTGGTGATTGGTTACACTATATGAAGCATGAGCTGAAACAGTGAGAAGGTATAAATTAATGAGCATTTTATCTCTTTTCTTTGTGTTGCCTATTTTAGTCTTTGCGCATGCGCACACATACACACACACAGAAAAACAGGCATCAAATTTCGCTTCTTCTCTTCTTAGTAGTTGCTGAGGCCATCTCACCTGCAGCAGCAACCAGGATGCCTTCTTCAAGATGACCTGCCTCAGAGTTTATCTGCGGAAACCCCCTGCCAACTCCTCTCACACATCATCCTTCCTCCTCAGCACCCATGGTGAGATAAATTCCTATTTTTGGTATATTTTACACAGTAATATGTGATAGTTTGTTAAATTAGTTTGACATTCGTCCATAATAGCATCAACCATGTCTTATTCATTTATTATGGTGACAATAAAGGTATGTGTTATATAAATAGTGTCACAGAGGTCAGACAGCGCAAAGACTGGATCCTGCAGCGTGTCTAACATGAGAAGGATATTACTTGCAGCAACAAGTGGGCTCAGATGTTGCATCAAGTCCTTTGGTCTGGTAATTAGGCTGCCCCTCCTTGCCTGGTGACACCCTGAATCATTTATGGAGGGTATTAGCCAGACTGGAGGAGGGTGCACCTGCACTGTTTACTGTAACAGTAAAACCTCATCCATTATCCAGTATTTACCTTTCCACACAAATGAATATGGAGAAGGTATTACAGGGGTGTGGTTACAGTTGTTGGGGTGGATTTAGTAATTTAGAGCCATGATGTGTGTGTGTGTGTGTGTGTGTGTGTGTGTGTGTGTGTGTGTGTGTGTTTGTGTGTGTGTGTAGGGAGGAGGTCTGAGTAGGGTGGGGGGTTTGGCTGTAGCTGACATTAGAGGCCTATTTGGAGGATTATTTCCACACATTGTAGTAAAACAGCAGAAATTTCTGCATGGGTACATGACAAACACTGATTGCTTTCTGCAAGGTAACTGTTGATATTTCAAATAAATGGAGGATTAAAGGTTGTATCTACATTTAGTTTATTAAGAGAGATGTACCCTAGAGCTGGGCTTGCCCTTTTGAAGCACATGCCTCTAGGTTCCTCATCTTATTTATGTAGATAGCTTTAGTGTCATACTTGCATCATGCACACTACCAATCACTTTGTGGAAATAGAAAAAATATTTTTGGAGCCACACAGACTAGTCTAAGATGTCTCAGGAGCTTACTGGTGCACTTGCTACATCCAGATCTGACCTATATATGACAAATAAGGCGCTTGGGTACAGCTCCAAAATTTGCTTAGAGACTCTTCTTTCCCTCTCATATTGGCACCACAGTCACATGTCTGACCTCTGCTGTCTTTAAACATGATATTTAGCTCTTGGAGCCCAGTCAAAATGAGAGATCACAAGCTTTCCTCTGTGGTCCATTCTGAATGCTTTGTGGTGTCTCTGTGTGATCCATTTTAACGTGTCTGACATCAGGCATTCCAACTAAAACTATAAAGTTAATAGTTAAAAGATTGGATTTCCCATAATATGTGGTGTTATTGTGCACAATCCTCCCACTTGAGCACTCGTTGAGTTTATTCTGACAGTGTGCCCTTTCAGAACTGGGTCAAACTTAGCCATGAGCTTGACTACTTCCAGAAAGCTTCTGTTTTTTGGTAGAGTGTGTCTGTGGTCACCCCAAGGGAAAGATTTTTCACTGCCAAAGAATGAGTTGAGCAACCAACCTGGTCAGGACCTAATGCTTTCACATCCCAGGCTTTTGTAGATTGTCTAAAGAATAGTTTTCCTTTCTACAAAGTGAATCTCCAGCTCTTTCCAAGATATGGTATGTGTTGCATAAAGAATTGACTGCACTTTTTATTATTTCACTTTTCATTGAAGCGTTGAGTAGCCATGCTTTAAATGTTCAGGTAGACACAAATATATTTTTTGTCATCTAATAGTAACTGGGAATTGCCCAGTTGTCTGCTAGGGAATTTACAGTGACATGACAAGTGTAGATGTGTAACTACTCTACTGACTGGAGTGGTTTCTTCCAAGTTTCTTCTTTGCTCAGCTTGTATGTCTTATGCTGCCTTGTGTTTGACAGTTACTCACGCTGTCTGGAATTAATTACTGCACCACTGACTGGGGTTTCAGGCAATGGCTGAGTCAGGCAGACAGAAAGGAAGGGTTAGAGAAAAATTATAGGTGAAGGGTGAACGAGAGAGAAGAGGAACAAGGGTACAAACTCTAATATTGAAAGAATAAAGAGTAAATTAAAGTAAAATGAGACAAACAGAAAAGTAAATTGTTCTTTTCAACAGATATTAATCTTAGACCAACCTAACAAATTACATTGCTTCTTTCTCATTAGTATGAGGAATAATAATGACCATCACACCCAAAAAGCAGTGAACAAGCTGAGGAATGGAAAAGCACCTATAGATCCATATAATGGCTCATTAGCTATTATATCTGATAATAATGTGTCTTACTGCTTTAATATACTACAATTCCATGTTTACAAGCACCAAATTGATCTGTTTGTTGAGTTTGTCAAAATTAAAAAACATTATCCCAACAAAATAGATTGAGTCTCATATTCTCTATGCTGTTTCTTTTATTCCCCTATTATTTGTATTTTCATTCCATATTATATTATATTCCATTTAACTCTCTTCCCAATGCCTGGCAATGGTTTTGTGTGATTGATGGATGTTTCTTGTCATTATGATTAAAGTGCATAGAGCATTTCAGGTTATTAAATATTAAACACAGGCCAAGGCCTTTTAGAAATATGAAATGTGCAGTCTTCCAGATACTGAATTCTCCTAGACTGTTCTCTTCAAAGCCATTAAATAATACTCTACTACCCTGTCGGTCGGGGCATATTGGCATCTGACGTGGAGGTGTCTCCCCCCATTGGATTTAATGCACACAATGAATTTGATGTACTCCCCTGATTAGATAATTCAGCAAGAGCTTCATCACAATGATTTTGGCAGCTAACACAGAGGAAGATGAGCTTTCGGAAGTTATATAACAAGCCTTTTAAAAGAAATTCAGCAAGGAAACGAGAGGACACCTTGTGTGTCTTTCATCAAATCTGCTCTTTCTTCCCCCTGTGGATCAAATAGGATGAATTGGCACCCTACCCAGATGAAAACTTTAAATCCTATGCACAGCAGTTTCCCAACTTTTCAGAATGGCTCCCGTTCTCACAGAAAATGTTACAGAACATGGATTAGCTCTGCTTCCTTTTCTTGCTCCTTTCTGCTGATAATGGCTACTTTAGCTGTCACATAAAGACCAACAGTGCACCCTTATTGGATGCTGGTGAGGCACGGGTTTTCACATGTAAATGTGACAAATAAGCAGCCAAGCCTATTGAAGCAGAGAGGGAGGTAGAGGATAACGAAGACACACGCACGCACGCGCACGCACACAAACACACACACAAACATTACATAGGATTTTTTTTTTCTTTGTTGGTAATTTGATTGAAGATGTGTTTTGGGGTTACATTCCACACTTTGAGAAATTATTAAAGACTTCATTCCTGAACTGATCTGTGTATCTGTGTCTTCAGTGGTTGTTATGGCCTTGGGTTGTTATTAGTTTGAATCAGAAGTAAAGCCTCAGAGGAACATGGCAGCATAGTATCATCTTGAGTGACAGCAGCAATGACAGACCTGCTGTTGCAATGACAAAGTAGGACAACATTTCAAACGTTGTCAAAATGTGGCAAAATGGATGTTGCAGTTTTATGGAAACCACAATGTGGAAAACCAATAACAGATATTCATGTTCTGTACTTGTTTGTATGCTTTGTTGTGTGTAAAGTTTGCAAAAAAAAAAAATCCTCATAATATTATTCACCTTGGTCACAGGATGTTATCTGAACCTATACAAAATGCATGGTAGATTCCTGCTGACGTGACTGCACTCATGCCCCGTTACTTGACAGGTAAGAGCGCTTTGTGGCCTAATTGAGCTGGCACATGAACAAGGACGGGCTCAGCAGTAAAGAGGTCAGAGAGTTACCTGCTGTCAATATCATATATTATTCTGACTCAGAGTTCTTTATCTATCTCTGTCTCCTTCCTTAAATCTCTTTTTCCATATGTTATTATGAGGTATTATTAGGTATGTCTTTATTAGTATTAGTATTTTGTTGGCCTTGCATAACATTAGTTTTCTTCTCATGGACAGTTTCACAAATTCATCACAGTTTATCAAGTTGAGTGGAAGTATGTTAATCAAAGATTTAATGGCAGTTGGTTTCAGTGTCAATGAAATTAAGTCTGAAGTAAACAGACTGCTGAGAGGAACAAGATAAAAAAATTAAATAGAATAGGAAAATAGGTCTTGCATACAAAGAAGGATTGAAACAAAAATATGACTTGTGCATTGAAAAAAGATCACCCTAGGAAATACCTCAACACAAACAACACTGAGGATAGGCAACAGAAAAAGTAGCCCTTGATGTTGAAGAATGAGCACAATAACATGTTGACAATGAATTTTATTTTCAGCGTTTTTACTTTAGAGCAAGCCTGCAAAAAACATGAATAATTTTGGCCCAGAGTGGAGACCAATTATATTTGGAAATTGATAGTGGGGGTCAGGTACTGTGCTTTTACAGAATAAGTGGAAGTGGAGCTTGTAATAAAAGATACACAAGGACCCAAGAACTTAAATAGTTTTTAATTTCCATGTAAATGAAAGGTGTACAGCTTTGTGAATAGCCTTGGTCTTTACAGCACTGTGACTCTATGGTAAATGCAAACACTAGAAAATTGAGTCTCTGTTCTTTGTTGTGAGAGTAATAAATATTTTCTTTAGCACTGTAGTTGAGTTTATCCTTTTTATTCTTTCCTGTCTAGTTCTCTGTCTCTCAGTATAACCCCTTCTGCCTCTCCAAAGTGCTGAATAGTTTTATTGTTGAGGGAGTCATTATTTTTTACTGCTACTATAAAAAAATCTCACTCTAGACCTTTTATTATTCTACATTGCTTTAATTATAGATTCTCTCCCTCTCCTCTCTGTAAAGGTTGAAAGGTTGGCATCTCTCTAACACTGAAGGCTTGTTTTCGCTCAACCTTCCATCACCTGCACAAGTGTGGCATTTTTAAGTCTCCCCTGCGCTAAATCCTGCCATGCACATCAGCTCCATGGCCGAAGATGGTATCTTATTCAATAGGTTGGGTAATCACATATAAATCCTAGCAATGTATTTAGAACTAGAGCATTTCAGAGAAGAGTTTCATCAGGAAACAATCTCTGAAGGTATTTCTGTGGTTAATTTTAGAATTGGGCTGAATGAAAGGATTAAATTGACCAGCAGACGTTCAGTGCGGTGTGAGTTAACACATTGTCCAAGATAAATGAAAACGCAGTGTTCAGCCAGTTTAGTAAGATAAGTGAACTGTTATTTGTTGCAAAAGTAGGTTTGAAAATTGTTTCTTCAATGGGTGAGATTATAGCATGTGTGCTTTATACACACAAATGTTGTATGTATGCATTCAAATGGCTTCATAATTATCAATTAGACATGCTCTTCTGTGTGGCACTGACTTTCTCCTTTCACACAAATCTTTAAATAGATAGATCTTGTTTATTTAAACAAATGTTTAACACCTATTTATGGCTCAGATGATTAACTTGTGATAGTTATAACACAGGCATAATGCTGCCTAAAGCGAACCTCAATACATCAAACCCAAGAATACAAGGTTATGGGTCAAAGGAAATTGGTTCTTCCCAATTATTCATTTCAATCAAGGATCTTGAGATTATTGTTAGATTATTAGGGTTTCAAATAGATAAATATTTATTTGCAAAGATGAGATCTGTGTGACATTTTAGCGTGTTTGAGAGCAATAGCCACAAGATGTAAGCTATGTGCCTGAAGCATCGAGTGAATTAGCAGTATAAACAAAATGGATGCCTGCTTGGTGATCATATTTCTGTAAAACAGCAGGACAGCATTGTGGTGCAGTGGTTAGCATTGAGGTCTCACAGTAAGAAGTTTCTGGGCATGGGTTGCCCTCTGGGTTCTCCGGCTTCTTCTCACAGTCCAAAGACATGCACATTAGGTTGATGGGTGACTCTTAATTACGTAGGCGGGAATGTGTGTGTGAATGGTTGTTTGTCTCTATGTGCTGGCCCTGCAATAAACTGGCGACCTGTCCAGGATCTCGATGTCAGCTCAGATTGGCTCCAGCCCCCAAGCAACCCTGTGTGGTACAGATAATGGCTGGATGGCTGTAGAACAGCAGTTCGAATCTCGTCATGGGGCTCCATTTATATGTGTATTTATTTTTGCCCAACAACTTTAATATTCTTGCCTTTAAACTGATATTGACACAGATATACATTTTACGTTAACCAGTGATTAATTGTTTTTTTTTAATTTTATTTTGGTGAAGTCTTTAAAATCTGGCCACCCATCACAGACTCGAAAATTACGAATCTGTGTACAAAGGAAGCGAAGTTAAACTGGAATAGTAACTTAAAAAAAAAAAAAAAACACAGGAGAAGTTGCCCAGTGTCAGTAATGGACATTATCATATGACAATAATCACGACTTGGAATACGCGCTACAGTGCCAAATATCACAGTGCTGCTAGCATTAAGCTTTAAAACCACTTAGCCTTGCTCAATAATTAAGAACAAGACCGTGATCTTTTCCTAACCATTAGCCATGCATTCATGAGTGTGAGGGGGTGCATTTGCATGTGTGTTCATGTGTCGTGGGTGTGTTTTCATTTCTGCATATATTGACCCACAGCGCTGTCTAGCCTGCCATGTCTTATTTATTCACTCCTACTCTCACGCACTGTGACCTCTGCTTCCAAAATGTCAGTGTTCCTCTCTTACATTTGCTATCGAAAAACACAGCTCTCTTTTTCTTTGTGCCTCCTATTTCTTCTCTTTTCTTCTGAAAACCTTTGCATGTTTATCTTATATTGTTCAAAGCCCCAATTATCTATATATATTATTATATTTACCACATCTAAATAA
This sequence comes from Rachycentron canadum, assembly GCA_038496675.1. NCBI lineage: Eukaryota > Metazoa > Chordata > Actinopteri > Carangiformes > Rachycentridae > Rachycentron > Rachycentron canadum. The sequence continues at coordinate 12,892,110 of CM076666.1, forward strand.
TGATTTGCTTTCATTGTATATGCTGATGTTACAAATAAGGCTAATGTATTCCATGTACATATGGAGCAGTATATTGACTCTCTGTACCATGGCATCACTTGTAGTGTTTCATAAATGAAGGAAAATCCCATTATAGGATCAATACAACACCTGCTCCTGCTGTCTGTTTACTGCAAATATGAATTCCTTTTACTATTTAAACAACATAAAATGGAAAAAAGTGTCATTTATACTTAAGGAAGTTGACAGGCATATCCTCTTAGCATTAATACTAATATATATGTCAGTTTCTCAGTCTCTCACCTCAGAGTGTTCAATTTACATTGTCAGGTCCTCCCCTGCACAAAAATGCACTACACTGTATGGTAGAATGTTGTCTTCCAACAGCCTTTTACTTAAAGTAGTCAGTATTCACTTGTTCTCGATATGCTGTAACTTTCCTGAAAACCATTTGTAAGTCTGTGATTGCCATTATCCACTTGGTTTGGCTTATACTTACAATGTGATTAAGACTGGTTTTGGTACTTTTGAAACTACCTTTGTGTCAAGAAGGTTCAGACGTACCAGGAAGATATTGCAAACAGTGTTTTCACTTTGTTCTCCTACTGCAGCCAGCAGCACAAAACCATGCCAAGTTCAGTGTGGGAACGACAAACATCCCTTGTACCCAAGCTCTGAAATGCCAGTAGTGTTATCACACAACGAGGCTCCCACATTTTAGCTTTAGACTGTGCTCTTATGAGCAGGATTAATTAAAAATAGCACAAAGCCAATGTTAGCGGTGGCCATGTCAACATTGCTAACAAGTCTCCTTGAACTGTTAGCAACACCAGGAGACTTATAGGAAAGGGAGCAAGGGAGATCTAGGTAGAGAAAAAGTGACAGATGATGGAGACACACGCACACACGCACACACACACACACACACACACACACACACACACACACACACACACACACACACACACACACACACCTACATCTTAACACCCCCCCACAAAAAAAGTAAGTAAAACAACAAAATAGTTTTTTTCACGAGAGATGTAATAGTACGAACAGATTTTTGCAGCCACAATGTGCAAAACAGAGATGCGCACACACACACACACACACACACACACACACACACACACACACACACACACACACACACACACAAAGGCACCCCTTGAGGCTATTTGACCCGTGATGGTTTGCATGTGGGTTGTACTTTCAAAGCTGTTGCTTGGCTTTTCTCTGCTTACACAGAGCTGATGTTATCAAATTAACATCTTGTAAAAACCCACATGGTATTTAATTGTTTAGATTTTTTAAGTTTCCAGGCAACCAGTGGAGAGTCTAGGAAGTCAGCATGGCAAAGAAAAAGTCAAGTACACAACCTTCTTGTGCTAAGCCAAGCTGTAGCTTCATATTTAAGACTTCAACAAGAGAGCGGAAAAATTTATTTCCCAAAATGTCAAATTATTCATTAATATGAACCATTATGTAACAGTAAAACCTATCACCCAGTAATAATCATCTGTCTCCTGTTTTCAATAGGTCAACTAAAGCTGTCAATCATCCAAGAGCAAGATGAACTTGTTGTTAGTGGTGAGTCATGACACAGGCTGCTCATACAGAGAGAGACACTATTATGGAGGCACTTTATATTGTGTTCATTCTAATCAAAATACTATACAGTGTGTGCCTGCTTAAGGCTGGTAAAATATTAATAAAATAAATTACTGTACCATATTTACTATATGTTGACCAGTTTCTCTTTAAACACGAAAGTGTAGCTTTGTAAATAGTGCATTTATTTCAGGGACTGTGGTGGCGCATGTAAAAATCAGCATATAAAACTTGTTTCATCTATGTTTTGTCTCCATGGAAAATAATGTTCACACATTTCAAAGTGCACTTGAAACTTGGTTTGTGTGCTTTGTGTAGTTTCTGCAATTTTAAATTTGTCTGAGGTAATCAGAAATGGCAGTCATCCATTGGGAAAGACAATTGAACACACTTTAAGCCTTAATAATTTCTTTTTTTTTTTTTTTAAATAAGTGCAGTTGCCAAAAGGGGGTAGCCAGCTATAATTAAAATTATTATAATGGAAGTCTAAGGGGACTGACTCACGCTTGGAACGAACCTCAAGTGGTCATTCGAGCAACTGCAGTTTTTTGCACTTTAGTGTTGGCTTGTTTTTCAACCCGGAGGTTGCTGCTTGTGTCTATACTGTGATATAATTTATATTTATCTACTTTACAAAGTGTAAATATTGAAATTATATTTGTTATTATATTTAGAGTTATTCCATATAATAGCTGTAGTCAGCAGTTGAGTTTGGGTCATGCAGAAACAACATGCAAACAAAATGTGAGTCATTGTACATTGTATTAAGTTGACAGGTTGGATTTGATACAGATTAAATCACTTCATGCAAGTGCCCTGTCTCAATGTTCGTGTGATGTTTGAGCCCCATGTGGGGGTGGATAGCTTCTAAAGCCCTGTCATGTATTTTTATTTTCCCTAAGCAAACACCAGCGGGATGGAATCTCATTTGATGCTGTGCTGTGGTGCAGGGTAAAATACTCAGAATAAAATGGCTTTGTTGGCAGCAATGAAGGCAGCAAAAATGCATCAAATGTTGATTTACGCACAGTACAACAGCCTTTTCTGTCAAGTTCACAGATTTTCTCTTTGAGTTCTCAGCTACTGGAATTCTTTTAAATCATTTTCACAACATGTTATTTTAAGCAGCCAAACATCCTCTTATTCTTCCCCCACATATTGGGATTTAACAATACGCTAATAGGAGTCAGGCAAACCATATAACAATATTTCCAGATCAGCTTGCTGAATGCATATACCAGAAACTCTTCTGTACTTCTCTCTTTTGGTGATATTTTAACCCAAAAAATTGCATATGCATGTAGTACATGATTAATGTACTTAAGTCAACAGTCTCTTGGAATGGGCTGTTTGACGATTTGATGAAAACTTTATTTAATTTTTTTCACAGTGTTGGAGGCAAGGGGCATGCTGGAAGAGTGCCAAGGGCCATGTGACTCTTATGTTAAGGTATGTACTGTTGTACAGAATAATACAAAGTTATAGAGTTAATGTGGACAAGCCGTTAGAAACTAGGATACACTTAATTCTGTTTTGCTGTGTTATTTAGGTTGGCATGTTCCCAGACAGTGATCCTACAGGCAGACAGAAGACTCAAATGGTTCCTCACTGTAGGAACCCCATCTTCTTACAAACCTTTTACTTGTGAGTGTTCAGTTTCGACAAACACTGATTGTCCTAGATGTATTGCATAACATTTTAATGTTTTTTGAAATAATATTTTGGTTTTGTTGCCTTGGCTTAAGACAGCACTGCTTGACTCCGATTTTATTTGTCTTCCCCAGTCCACCAATTCCACCTCCACTTTTTTGTGCTTTTGGTAATTTAGTCAGTGGTCATTGTTGGCAAATGTTTATACATAGTTCATGAAGTTAGTTGGTTATATAATCAGTTAATTTTCACCTCATGTCATTTGTGAATGTGAGCTCCAAACTTATGTCTAAAAACACAGTCTTTTCTGCTATTGTCCACAAGTTTCTCTCTGGTGTACTGTCCTATATGTACATTAATGAAACAGTTTCTTAAAGCCCCAAGATAAGCACAAATATTTGGTGGATGGTGGAAACAAATGCAGATACATCTGCATGAATAAAAAATCTACGTGACTGTCTGTCTAAACTTTGAGAATAGCTAAATAACTCTTCCTTTGTTTTCAGTGTTATCAGTGAGGGGGACCTTCATAAGAGACTGCTCTTCACAATGTGGAACTCTGACTCCACAACAAGGTAACTATCGACTATGGTGAAAGGGTGGCTCATGATAACATTGACATGAGAGAAGGTAATGAAGAAACGTGTCTTTTTTGACTTTTTATAATTCAAACTCCTATTTAAAGTGTTTCCTCAAAGCTGTGACACATTTGTGAGCATGCCACGCATGCACAGACACAAAGCTTCCTACTAGGTCAACAAAATACCTTTATCATTAATTAATGATGCTGCATGCTTGTGTTTTTGTGTTGATTTCTGTGCCTGTTTTTGAATCTGGCATAGTGAATGTGTTACTCTCGCCTCCATGCCTCAGCAGACTTGTGCTGAAACAGGGTCATTGCTGGGGATGGAGGACATATGGTCGAATGAGTCACACATTTCTTGTGCTATGTTGTGTTGGTTGGACAGAAGAAAAGAATCATAGTCTTAGTTTATTATTGTTTAACCACCTAAACATGGTTTAGGTGGTTAAACAATTTTTGTCTATTTATTTTCTTAACTTATTCTTGCTGTTTCAGTTGCATCAGAACAAAATACTGTGTACAGCATGTGTTAGAAAGGATGTATACAGATTTACTGTATAGAGTGATAGGCTTAAATGAGTGGTTGAGTTTGGATCATAGAATGATTATAAAGATAAAGACCTTTTTGGGAGTGTTTCTGGGACACAGATTAAGAGCGATTTACTCTTTGGGAAGCAATTAAGCCTTATTCACACCAAATGGCTGCTGGTATTAATTGGGAAAAGCTAGTAGGAAAAATGTTTCCAATGGTAATACACATTTAAAAAAGCAATGTACTTCTATTTGCCAGATACAGGGTCTGTTTGTTTGAATATTTGTTTTAATATCATATTACATTTATTTTTTTAATATCATAATTTTAAATGTAGTATTCTCAAGAAGCAGTGGGTAAGCTGCCCTCCCTCTGCAAATCTACAAATTAACTTCAAGAAGAAAGAGGTAGACATGTTACATGTTCTCATTTTCTTTCTATAGAATGGTTCTTTTGAAAGTTGTAGTACATACAGGTGTATTTAGCTAGTGTTTATAATATAATTCAAATACTCACAGAGCCATTTATCATCTAACCATGGACGCCCTCTGTCCAATAGAAACACCCAAGGACAGAACACATTCATAGCACACACTGAATGTCAATTATGAGATAAAACTTCAAGGTCTGTTTCAATTACTAATTGAATGGTTAGGTGGAAACCCAGGTACTGTAAGGATTTTGCTCTGTGGACAAGATTGTAATATTCATGGGCTGTGCAATGTGGCTTGCATAGTACAAGATGTTATCTTATCAGCTCTGTACATTCATACATTGTAGAAGCAATTCATGAACAATCATTGTCTAGAAAAGAGAGAAAAACACCTTGTGGAGAGTCTTAATGCAGAAATTTGTTGCCTTTCCTCAACTGCAAACATAGTTACTTGCGGGCGGGTTGGAACGCACAACTCACTCATGTTCTCAGCTTGAGTCAACTTTACCTCTGCATTGCACATATCCTCCTCAGATGTCTTTTTCTTTTTATGGAGTCCAACCATAAATGTCATTAGAACATGCTTATTCAACTCCCCTTCTGCTCTGAGGAAGTAGTGGGAAACAGTGCTTCTTCAGCAAATCTTCTTAAATACCACAGAACAGTAGCCAGACCCAGCCGTGTCATTATGCTGCAAACACAAAAACAAAAGAAAGTCTGAAGTGTTTATTCAATCATCAGACTGGGCATTACATTACAATTGTTACATATCCAAACACTAAAACTCAGATGATCATATGAGCATAGGAATCAGCAATCATAGGAGCAACATTAAATTTGTGTCACACTTTTTTGTAGTGGATATCTGCATAATGCTCCTGTATTTTATCCCCCTGCTCTTCCCTATTCTCTTAATATCACAGAAAGAGTTTCTCAGAAGTGTTTTGTCTCCAGCCGTAGCAGACTCAAGGTTTCACAGTACATCAGTGTTGGACCATGTAACTAAAGAGGAAACTCAAAATATGCACAGTATTGTTTGTAACAAAGAATCCAATGTATCAGCTGTTTCCATTGTGCCTCACTGACTTAGTTATTTTATTATTCATATACTTTGGCATAGCAGTGTACAGCCCATTTTTGTTCATTGAAGGAATAGAGTATATTTGGATTTTGCTACAGCTACTACTTGAGAGCAGGATAATTGCTGGTTTTGATCTTTTTATGGGAATTGTTTATCATAGAAAGCATACAGTATCTCTACAGTTATCCTTTCAAAGAAGCAGTTGTCTTCCCCTGTAATCCATGGCTGAAAATTCAGTGGGCTTGGTAGCAGAGGATATTGTAAACTCGATAGTGTTGTCACAACATTTTGTCAATGCTTTTTCGGTCGCTGGTTCTTTCTACTGAGTGGAGCCAAGAAACATTTCAGGTGCTCATTTGTGCTGATGGCCAGTTTGCCCTCAAAACAGCATCAGCAGCTGGATTAGTCCTGTCCAGCTGGGAGGTTGTCGAGAACTGTTTTTCTCATGTATGCATAATTAAACATCCCTACCCACTCGCTGCTGCCACCACGACCACACGTACACACACACACACACACACTCTCTGATAATGAAATTTGCTCAATGTCAATTAGGTTGATGTATTCATGAAAAGTATTTCCCAAGTATCACATTTTTATTGCTTTAAACTTTTTATTATTGTGTTATTCCTTCATTATGGTATATTATGTTTCTAACAAGACAGATTTCACCCAAAGGATCAATGTTGTCTTTTCTATTGTATTATAGTGGAGTTTGTAAGTGCAGTTTGTAGGGTAATCTAATGCATAATTACATGTGATGAAATCTGAAATCCAGATGAAAAGCACAAATAATTTTTAAAATGCTGTACAACCCATAGATTAGTTTGGGTTTGTTGTTAAATCTGTCTGATTTAATGCTTTTGGGTCATTCACACATTTCATTTGTCAGACCAGACCAGATCAGATTCTCAGAGTTAGATGCCACATCATCTTTGCTTACGGGTATTTATTGATTTTCATCCCACTTATTTATTCTCTCTGTCTGTGTCTCTGTGTATCAACAGGATGAGTGGACTGCTGGGTTGCATGAGCTTTGGTATCCGCTCCCTTATGGACTCAGAAAAGGTGAGTTTGAACACAGAAATTACAGATATAAAGACATCCTAAAACAGTGTCCTTAGCTCCCTTTTTTAACTTTAACTCATTCTGTGTGAGTGTGTGTGTGTGTGTGTGTGTGTGTGTGTGTCTCCATCCATTAGACCATGAATCTAAGAGTTTAGTTCAGTGTGAATGAATTCCAGTGACCTTAATAGTCGAGAGGAAACACTTTGGGGTTACCAGTGTTACAGCACAGCAGCGCTGCCGCCAGATACTGGAATGAGACACACTTTGAGTCACTCTCTCCACTGAAATGTTGCGTGATGCACATTATCGCATGTATTTTTTTAAGACTCATTGAGTCTCATGTATTCTTTTGATAAAAGATTTGATTCTTTAAAATTACAGTAAATTGAAGGCAGTATGGTGAACAGACAATTTTTTACTGCACATTGAGACAGAAAAGGGCTTCTTTTCATAAAGACAGTGTACTATCTGGCCACAATATGAACAAGCAGAGCGCCTGAACAGAAAATGTCTCAGTTATCTGGGGAGACCTTTGATCTCACTGACAATCTAATGACAGTAAGACCCATTTTGTTGTTTTCTGTTGCAAAACAACAAGGCCTAAAGTCGATTCCCTTTGTCAGTCTTTGTTTGAGCAAAACACAGCACATCCTGTTCTCATCACACAAATGTTTCTTAACTTTTGCTTTGGCCTTTGTGTTTGTTAAGAGTCTTCTAAAGCTGGGTTTTATACAAAATTGAATGGCTATTAATTCAATAGTTGACACTTGGTATGTCAGTCCTGACCAAAATCCTAGACTGACCTACTGACCTTGTGACTATTACTGCTAGAACACACATTAGAACGTAAACACTGAAACTAGTTGGAAACTGAGAATAAATTCTTGGTGGGATGAAGTATTTTAATTCAAACACATATTAGCGAGTTGCTAGGAATTTGCTACTCAAGCACAATGACAGGGACACAAAGGTTGACACCACTTCAACCCACACCAACACATCATGATATAGAAGAACACTTAGCCCTCAGTCTTTCCTCCCAAACTGTCCCAGGTGATAGCGGATAAATGTGAAGTCCAAGAGTTCAGTGTTGAGGTAATAGGTTCTCCTCAGCTTTATAGTATATGCACATACCTGCTTTTCTTAGCTCTCTCTTCGCTGTTTAATTATTCAACTATAATTTATCCAACTGTCTTTCCTCTGCCTCTGCAGATGTGCTAGTTTTTTTTCGTGCAGTGTTCCCATTCCCATTTAAAACAGAAGGCACATATTTTAGTGGTTTGTGCAGTAACATACTACAAATGGTATGTAATGCCTCAGAACTTGTGTGTTATTACATTATTTAATCATGCATTTGTGTGTTCTTTTAAGAGACTATAAAGACAGTAAAGTAGGTACATTCCTTTTACTATTTCATTGACTACATCAATGTATCGATTTATATTCTTACGATTCAACTACATCGATAGGTGCTCGGCAAGTTGTCCTTCACTGGGGACACACAGTATATTGATCTAAAATCGTTTTGCAAGTTAAATAATCGATTGTATCGATACGAAGAATTTGCACATTGTACTTAAGCACAACAAACTTTATATGAAAGTATTTTTTTTAGCACTTTTAATGTGTGTGAAGTCATCGGCATGCACCAGCAACGTCAAAGACAAACAGAACAGAGAACAAAAGTAGCAGGTAACCTACTGTTCATTCAACCTGAAGAATGGTGTTTGCACTATTTTTATTTATTATTATCGCACTCCTTTTATACTAAAAATGAAAACACTAGCAGCAGGTTCACCCAGTGTTTATTAACCTGAAGAAATGATGGTTGCACTTTTGATGAAAGGTGAATGTATTTGCCATTAATTGTGTTTACTTGTTTATATCTATAATTAATTCATCCCTGATTACCTTACAAGAAAAAAAACTTGTAGGAATCCTCACTTGTACTGTCTAGTAGGTATTTAGTTCACAGTCACACATTTTTTATTTGGCAAAAAAAGTCACTGTATTTTTCAGTCATTGAAACGTATCATTCTAGATGAGCCAAATATTGTTCTTGAATTAGAATCTTGAATTATTACCAATGCTTGATTAAGAATTGGCAAGAGAGAAAGCAGAAATCTTACATGAATATTATGGTCCCAGGAAACAAATTATGGGCTTCGTTGGTTTCTATACTTGCAGGACCAGTTGTTGCAGGTAGCCGCTCTTCGCCAATAAAGAACTCACTTTTAATGAATCCTAAAATCTGAGCTCTTTGTAGAAAATAGACATATCTTGGAAATTTAGTGGTTTTATTCACATAGTACACTTTTGCCCCAACCAGGACACTTGTTGAGACTGAAAAAGTCTGGTGAAATAATCAGTATCTGTCTTGAACATTATTTCTCCGTCCAGTACGCCTATTCCACCAAAATTAGTGGGTATAAACCCACTTATAAAAGCAGTTTGACCCCCTTTCCGCTGCCAGTCAAGTTTGCCTTTCTGCAAGCAGAACATGCTACAGAGCACACACACATAAAGATGTAGTTGAGAAAGAGTGAGCTGTTACCTGCTGTGCATACTGGTAAAAAAAGGTCTGCGTGCCTCATTTCCAGGTTTGTGTTGGAGCCTCCTTGTGAGACACTCCAATCTATGATTGTGGATTTTTTAAATTTATTTCAGGGTTGTTCACTCATCATCCCTGAACGCAGGGTATCCGTTTAACAGCACCATGCTGGGCAGGTGAGAGGTTTGTTTCTTGAAAGAGATTACAGCAGGAACAAAATTGGCGGGCTCACCTGGGTGTTGTGTTTACATGAATGCCAAGTCGGGACCGCTAAATACCTGTGTCTACTGCAGAGTTATTTTACCTGGGTGTAGAGCCCAATGATAGTGGGTTTTTTAACCAGTAGAAGAAAAGGGTATCAAGAGTTTAACAAATCTGAGAATGGGGAATGACAAAGAAAATGTTTTCTGTTAGTTGGCATTTTTATTATTACTATGACTGTTTGATTTTGATGAAGAAGTTGACATAAAATTATAAGGTGAATTTGGTAGAAGAAGTAAGAAGTTTAGAAGTAAAATTATGAAAACAAGCAATAAACATAGCTGCAGATTTTTTCCTCTTAAAGTCACACTGGTAAATCTTTTCTGTAGTTTCAATTAACATCCACATCAAGTGAAGAAAACAAATGAGGAATAGATGATATTTTAGTCAGGCAGGTTTCCTTCCTCTAACATTTATCGCAATTAATATTTAATTGGCTCAATATGCTAATAAGGGAGCTTTAGCTTTGAGTCATAGGGAGTTATGTCTTTTTATCCCTTCCACCACATCCGTTATTCTTTACTGTTGTTATTTTTCATTCATCTCTTCCTAGTAACCCAACCACTCCTGTATCCGTCCACTGTGTTCGTATTTTATATTTTAGAGGCATTTGAAGCTGTTAGCTGTTATTTTTTTTACCTAGTTTGCTTGCTCATCACATCTTGTTTGTTTGCAGCCTTTTGACACTTTTTGCTTTTTGTTTCTTTCTTATCTCCTGCTTTTTCTTCTCATCTCTCATCTGTCTCCCTCCTGACTAACATCTCTCTTTGCCCCTTTTGTCACATGTGCATGGGTATATTGAACGAAGAGTAATCCCTCACTGAGTTGCAGAGCATATGCCCTCCCCTCCCCCTTCCCCTATACAAGTTCCCTACCCGTCCTCCCCCCTTGTCCCACAGCCTGCAGAAATCTGTCCACTCAGATAAGATGCTTTTAAAATGGAGATTATTGTCACTGTCCATGGCGTCACATTATGTAGTACAAAAGAGGAAGATGGCAGTTTGTGTTTGTGTGTGCGTGCATGTGTGTACATGTCTGTGTGTGTGCTGTACTAAATGTGTGACAGTAGGGTTTATGACAGGGTTTCATGTCCTTGTTTGCAAGACTGTGTCCACATCATCGGGATTACAAATCATACCCCCTCTGCTACAGCCTTTATGTAACACACGTACAGTAGTCACAAATACATACACATGTACACACATACACACACACACCATCTGGCTCACAGGGCAGAAGTGCAGGAGTGGGGGCATCAGCTGCTGGAATAAACTAAAGCATTGTGAGCAGTGTGTGTGTGAGTTTGTGCTTAGTGTTTGCTGCCCTGGAGGAGCAAGCAAATTGAGTCTGCATGTGTGTTTGCATCCTTGCTATTGTGTGTTTGTCTTTCTGTACATGTTTATGCGCTCACAGAGAGAATTCATTTTAAATTTAGTGCTCATTAGTTGAATCCCTAAGCTTAAAGTCAGCACTCATGCATACTCACACATACACACATATGTAGTCAGACTTTGTGTGTGTGCTATAGGAGGTTCATGGATGGTACTACCTACTTGGGGAAGAGATGGGGAGGAAGAAGCATCTTAAAGTGCCCACACAACATAACTGCCACACCACTGGTAAGTTAACCTAACTATTAATCATCGATAATCAGGTTGGAACAGTGATATTTGGGACTGTGCCTCTATGACAAATGCTATGAAACACAAGATATAAATTAGGAAACTCTTCTTTCTATGAGCCCTATTTTGTTTAGGCAAAAAAGTGCATATGTTTCCCAAATTGAGGTATTGAAAAGGTATTGAAAAATGTACAAAAGGCTGAAATCAAAATTGCATAAAAAGGTAAATGGACAGTGTTTGTTGAAGAATACAACTCAACTTAATTACATTAAGTAAAAGTCACAGACATTTTCTCTCATGCTTTTGTGTGCCTGGAGTGTGCCAGGCTCTAAATCTTTATCAGACTTTGGGCTGGGAGGTGGGGCGACTGGGGAAGCGAGGGATTAAGAGAGGGAAAGAGAGAGGGATTGGGAGAACGAATGAGGGAAAGACGGAGAGAGTAGGAGGGAGGGAGGGGTCTGGATGAAACTCTGACGCGTCACAGTTGAGAGAGAGAGAGAGAGAGAGAGAGAGAGAGAGAGAGAGAGAGAGACGGAGCTCTCCTATACCATTCGCTGCTGGAGTGCATCTCCCCTCACACACTGACACACACCCACCCAACTCACACACACACATGCACTCACCCACCCACCCACACACACACACACAGACACATCTGTTTGGAAATCTATTTTTCTTCTCTCCACCTTGGAGTGCTGCATTTTCTTACTCATGTTTGCATTCACTTGTAGTTTCACGTTGGTGGTGGTGGTGGTGTGTGTGTGTTGGAGTTATGCTACTCTGTACCAGCCATAAGGGCAGCCTAGACTAGGTGAGTACTATGTTTGCGTTATCATACTTGACTCTACTCACTGCACAGCAAAGAAGCAAATTTGCAGTGTGGACTGATGTGGTTTTTTAAAGGACACCATAGGAATGTGTTCTTTTCCCTTTTTTTCTGTTGCACTCTCTCTCTTCTTCTCCATTGTTTTGCCTTTCTTTTTTTATCTTGTTGCTGGTCTCGTCTCCCTTGTTCTCTTCTTCTGTTTATTTCTCTTCTGTGTGCTTTATTGTTACTGACATTATTTTAAAACTCCCTTTGCCACACTATGCATACGCTGCTAATCTGTCAATTCTCATCTAATTTTCTGTTGCTAAGATAAAATGGTCACAATTGCTTTCCATGGAAGACCCCTTTAAAGAGCTTAGCCCACTCAGTGGATTACTTACCATATGACACATGGCACAAACATTTCCCATAAGCACAAGCTGACATACACATATTACCACATGCTTTCACTTTCTTTTCTCTCTCCACGACCCAATGCTCTCAGCACCATTGACCTCCCTTTGCTTATTCACGTCATTTCTTTCTGGGTTTTGAGAATGATGATGATATCATAAGACGTTAGCTTACCCATCCCAATTTACACCGCTTGGCTGAACTAGGCTAATCTACCTCATACAACTTTAAAATTAGTCCTATGCTTCTCTGGATGGAACTGGGACAGAGGTATCAGATTGGACAAGAGTCAGCCAGCAGGAAACCATTACAAGGATTGCATGAGGGGATCCTGACTTATACTCATGGGTTATATTGGCAATGAGCTCCATTAGCTGTGGGAAGACAGGCTGGAAGATGTTCAACACAAAATAAATAAGTGTTGTCTCAGAAAGACAATTGAAGTTCACTTCAATTCCATAGTCATTGCAAAAAAAAAAAGAAAAAAGAAATGCTTAGCTGTAATAATTGATGCAGAATGTTTTCATCTTTCCCAGTGGCAATACTGCCCCATTACTGTCTTATCTGATGTGTGTGTATATGTATGTGTGTGTGTGTCTGTGTGTATGTATGGGGTGGGGGTGGGGGGGCCTTACACATGCATGCACCGTGTTGCCAGCTGGCAAAATGTAGGCCATGGAGGGAGAGCTGCACCATGACATGCACTAACATGGCAATGACCAAAATCTCATTCATTCATTGTAAATCTCAATGTGTGCCCCCCCGTCTTTCTCCCTGTTTTTTAGTATTTTTGTGTTTATATTGTGTCACTTTCCATCTCATGTCCCCTCGCCTGTAGTTCTATTCGCCCTCCTCTCTGTGTTTTCTTAGACATCACTATTACTCATCTGTGTCAGTTGTCATTTAATCCTCAGTCCATCTTGTGTGCTCTAGTATTGTGGCAGAATGCAAAATAAGCCTTTACTAAACAAACAATAAAAAGCAACACTAACTGCTGTCCTAAATAAGTCCATAGTTTGCAACATATACAGTATATCATCACGAAAAACCCTTAAATAACAGGAGTTAACAGAGGCATACTGGAGCTTGGCAGGCTCACCATGCTCTTGTAATGCTTTGGATTCAGGGCCAATTTCTATATTTTTTTCCTCTTGTCATCATGCCTCTCCTCTAATTCTATCCCTATTCAAAAGCAGTGGTGCCATGGCAGTAATCACTATTTCAGTATTAAGTGTAATGAAGCAAGATTTTCCCAATGTGTTCAGGTTTCTGTATAAATGAGGAAGCTGCTGAAGAAACAGTAGGCGACTATCAGGGGGTGGGTCTGGTGTTGTCATCGCTTTTTTCTAATTTTATATATATAGTTGGTTGTGTGTGTTTGTTGATTGGTTGGTTTGTTTGTGTATTCTGTTTTTGTGTAGCACTTAAGGGTATTTTGGTATGCATATTTGTGTAGGCACTGTGTTGGAGTACTTGGTAAAAGAAGTGCAGTGTGTAGACTTTCCCTGAATTTGCAGAAGGGTGAAACTGGTAATTGTAGTAGATGAACTCTAGATGAACTCAAACTGGAAACAAGTAGCATGTTATACATGTAAATGATGTAAAAGAGGATCTACAATTATTGTAGAGCTAAAATTAAATGGCGAGGACTAAGGTTGGGTGTTAATTAGATTAATTAGAAAAACTATTAGAGGAAATTTTTTAGAGGTTTGGTCAGCCTTAAGTTTGGGTAAACAGGTAAAACATCAGGCATCACTCAGAGTGAACAATCACCTTGTCAGTGAGTTGAGTTCAACTTTGATTAAGTTAAAGTTAAAAATAAAGTTAGAGTTAAAAATAAAAAACATGAAAGTCCCCATTTCATTTCCACTTGTGTTCACAGTTTATTCATAGAATTATTTAGCAATTGGGAAATATACTTATAAAGAGAAATTTACCTATATAATTTAAATTTAATATGGCATTTCATTTTTATTGTTTATTTTATAAAGTATTATGAAGTCATAATTGTTTAAATAGCTGACAACTACACTGTCATAATATCATAACTTCAAAATAATGTCTAACTTTATACACAAATATCTGTTAAAGGAAGTTTTACATTGGTTTGCTAGATTGATTCATGTTAATTTCCACAAATTATCTCCAGAGGTGCACCATTTTGATCAGTGAGTCTGACTAATCCCTCACTCAGAGACCTGTGCCAGTTCAGAGTCAGGACAGTGCCAGGCCAAAATCCCAGAGGGCAGAATTATGTTGGACTAGCAGCCCATCTACACATGATGTGGCGTCATAGTTGGATTGATTTATAAATTATAGGCAGAAATCTCTTATGGGCAAATCGACAGTGAAGTGATTCTATTAATAGGTTCAACTTGTGTTGCAAAGCCTGATATAGGTCATTCATCAGTGTCATTGACCTCTATTGTTAAAAACATCAGTGAGTGATGCTGTCACTACGGGTTTCATGTTTACTGGAGTTTATCAATCCCACACACACCAGGCAGCTGCTCAGTAGAGAGCACCAAAGGAAGAACTAAACATATGCAGAACTTTCTCCTGTTCAAGTAACATTTTATAAAACCTGCAATATCTGCCCGTTTTAGGAAATGCTTGAAATACTTAAAAAAAAAAAAAAAGTATTGTGTGTGTGTGTGTGTGTATCTATCTATCTATCTATCTATCTATCTATCTATCTATCTATCTATCTATCTATCTATCTATCTATCTATCTATCTATCTATATATATATCTATC